>JBBMJY010000010.1:6006450-6021857 GCA_037833715.1 Toxotes lorentzi | reverse complement strand
GGGACTGTTTTGAAGTTTTTCCCCATTTCAGGTAATTTGTGGGAAACAGGCCTGTGGGGGTTAAACCTGTTTTTCTCCTTACCCCCCCCCCCCCCCCCCCCCACCCCAACACCCCCCTCATCTGTATCACACTTTCAATTCCACTTGCTGGTGCCTTTGTGTGATTTTCATTTGATCTCGCTTTTAAAATTCAAAATCTATTCAAGGTTTTTTTAGTTGGATTCACGCTGTTGCCGTGAAGCCCTATTTATGTTCTAGATTTGGAATTGCAAATCAAGAGTGTGTGATTTAGGGGGGAATGGAAGTCCAAAATTCCCTGGCATCACCTTTTATGATTCTGTAGGTTTAAAATGTTAACAAGGGTGTTTTAGCAAGCTGATTTGTGCAGTATCAGCCTGTCTCTGGCTCTGTGTGTGTGCACAGGACGCTTTCTGATTCTAGCAGACAATAATCATGGTAAACTTTCTCTTATTTACTGGCTCTGGCAGTCTGTGGTACAGCGGCACTATGGTGGTTTAAATTCTGAGGTCTAGACACACCCTGTGTCCCACAGCCATAGTACTATGAAGCACATACCGTACTAATGTTGCCAATGCTCGATTTTTGCATCTGTGATTTGTTTATAAAAATATTTATGAAATTTATTTTTCATATTTTCAGGACACCAACAAACAACAGATCTTAGTTGAATAAAAACTGAGTAAAAACACGATTTTCTAAGGATTTAGGTGTGTCTTTGTTTCCATTTAGGTGTGTCTTTGTTTTAGATATACTTGATTTTTTTTAAAATGTGTCCAGTATAAACACACTATATGCTAAAAACATAAATGTCAAGCCATTATTGTGGCACAGGACAGTTATAACTACAGCATCCCTTCGCATATTATAACCAAACATGTGGGTGGACACTGTGATGTATCACAGCTCCTAAAACAACCATGAATATAGAGGTGACTGAACAATGAACATACTTGTCGTTGAGTGGTTCTGCACCCATATGCCTGATGATCGCTATCTCCACAAGTTTCAACAAGCTGAAACAAAATCAAAAAGATAACCAGGAAAAGAATAAATACCCAATACCTCAGAAGCCAGCAGAGAAATAACCTTTATTTCATTTAAACACAGTTGTTTGGAAGAGAAATATCTACATGTAAAAAATCTTGAATTCTTTTATCAAAAGTATAAAAATCCTACATATCCGTGCTCAGTTTTCCTTCTACAGTGAACATTATGGTTTGAAAACATAACAGAAGCATTAGCATCCAAGAAAGCATGCACTTTGGATTGATTTTCCCTCAGACTTAACTCTGCCATTATAGTGATACCAATGGGACAATATCAATATCGACAAAATTAATAACTTCCCCACTGTGAAAGATCTCAGGCTCTGCTGCACCTGTATCTATTCAGAGTCCATAAGAAATAGTGAGAAAACAAAGTTTGGATCTATTGAATAAATTCCTATGAGCAATTTATGCAAAGAAATTTAATATTGCTGCAGACTCTCATCCGCTCTGCAAATAAATGGTTATTTCTGAGCGCAGATATGACTGTAAAGAGCACATCGTAAAGAATCCACATTTGGTCGATTCATATTCCTGAATCGCGACCGTTAGCATTAAAAAGAGATACACTTGACTGTTTTTCAAATGTCAAGGCGTAATAAACAACTGAATATTTTCATGTGAGTGTTTCAGCACCACACTGTGTTCTGTATCTAAACCATGAGCTGCAGTAAGTATATGTGAGCCTTTGATGATCACTCTTGAAGTCATGTTTGTTTTAGAATAAGTTATAACTGATAATCGTATTATGGGAAAACAGTATATCTGCTTATCAGAGAACATTATTGCCCTACTTGATGCCCAGGCAGGGATTTAGGTGAGCATTATGAACTCAGCCATAACACGTCTCTCTTCCTGTGATTATCTGACACAAGGTGCTGACAGGCGCTCGCTGTTGACATTTCTGTTGATATTGGCAGTGAAAAGGACAGCAACAGCAGAGACATACAGTGCTTACAAGACTTACACAGTCGCATTTTCCTCTTTGTCGGCCTGTGTTGTAGAACTTAGCGTATCATAGGCAGTTGAATGAGCTGTGGTACTGACCTGTCGTGACAGACCAGGATCATACATCAGGGCTGTTTTCTCTCTGTCATCACAGTTGTGTGGTCAGGCCTGACACCTGGAACAGCTGAAACATCACAAATGCAAAATGTAAAAGCCCCATTGTGGAGCTGCATGTCCAAAAGTAGTATGTGTAATGGATAGAGGGTCACAGTGTCGCTGTTTTTTTCTTTTACTGTTGCGGTCTGATCCTAACCTGATTGGGTTCTGTTAGAAGTTATTATTAGAATAATACAGACCCTACTTACCATAAAATAACAGGTGAGGTTAATGGCAAATGATTTGTTGCATTAAAACCACAGTTTTTGCATCTCCCTCACTTTTTTTTTGCCCTAATGGATTTTATTTTACTGAATATTCTCTGAAAGCATACATAATTCTGTATGAAAGCAAATCTATTTTTCATGAATACAAAGCAATATTAAAAGCACAACTTAAGAGACTATGAATTAATAATTTTGTATTACTGAGTGTAAAAAAAGCACAATTAAGAACATTTTTTCACTCCTTCCTGTGTGGTGGCTTAGAAAATGATATACTGTATTATATTATCGGTCTACACAGTTGTAACAAACATGTAACACAGAGCTTATACAGTGCACATGGGTAATATTGCAAGCAATGCAAAAAAAAAAGAAAGTAAAGCATTTTATTTTATAGTTGAGATAAGTTAAAATCTGCATCTGTCATCGTGATTATGTTAGATCACATTCATCTGTCACTGAATATTTACAGCAACTGGACAGAATTTGTGGGACTGAATAAACTACAGTGCCCATGTTCATTATAACACAGAAACATGTCGGCCAGTGCACAAGTCCCATTCATTTTTTTTTTTTTTTTGTAGTTTTTGGACAACAATGGAGCTGCAAGGCACAGAGGAATACGCTGTGTTAGGCTTTAAATACGCAGATGATGCTTGTTAGAAGGAATTCAGTGTTGATTTTGGGCTTTTCATGCGATTTGTTGACAATATGTAAAACATAGAATATAACCAGACTTCAACTGACAGCTCACTTCAAATATAATCACTGTTGCCATCAAACTCTACTCATCAGCAGCTTGTCATCAAACAGTCCCAGAAATTGTCGCCAAAGTGCACTGGTCTAATCACCATCTAATGACAATCATGGTTCTTGGTTGTTTTAGCAGGTTGGAGCCGGCAGCCGTGGATGGATCATTTGCACCACCAAAGTCTTTGCTGTCTTTTAATAAAGCACCCACCTTAATACATATTCCTATGTTTAAAATCCCTGTTGTGATAGTATATTAATTACAATTCATACTTTAATGGTTGTGTTGTATGTACTATATGTCCAGTATAGTCTGTCACCAAGCTTTTCCTACCTGAAGCACATACAGTAATGGCTGTGGCACCGGCTTTTCCCATGACATTTGGAGGTTAATTTGCATTGGTTTCATGGTCGTTTATCAATGGAAGGTTCAGAAATTAGCATTCACCACGCTTTTTATTGACAGAAGTGTTTAATAACCCATCAAATCAAACAGGATGGTCAGCCAGGATGTGTTTCTGTGCAGAGAAAGTATGCTCCATTCAACCTGCATAAGTTCTTAGTTCACAGCTGTATGATGGTTGAACTCATGATGCTGAAGCCTAGAAGTTTGTGTGAATTCATTGTAGTAAATCATGCCAAGCGTTGTGACAGATTTGTGTCAGTGAAGCTTTGTGGTAAATATTCTGTAGAATGTGATGCCTGATGTTAGGCTGATGTGTGTGTGTGAGTGGAGGGATTTACAGAAGACAAACCTGCATGAGCTGCTTTGATCCAGATGGACCTGGTCAGTGTAGTGGAGACAGATGAGGGAAGAGGAAGGAGAGGTTCCTTGTTCTCACCACAGGTTTCCGTTTAGTTTGACATATTTACAGCCTTGCTCAGTCTGTTATATCTTTTCCACCAGTATAGCTTGTTCTGTCCAGCATAAAGCCTGAGATTTACGGTGTTTCTCCCCACTTCCTCTCACATCCATATTCTCCAAGTTTGTCATGTTCTTTTGCACAAGAGTGAAACAGTCTCCTTTTGTGCTTGAATGAGGAGGTAATGTAGATTATGGAACAGCGTACCACATTCACAAACATATATCACATTTGGAGGGAACTTATTCATCAGACAAAGTGCTAGTAGTAGCTGTTAAAACCGAAGCAAATCGTGCATTTTTGTCTAGGAAATTAGTTCAAGCCCATAAAATACACTGCACATAATTTTTTGTGATCTCCTTTATAATTCCCAGCTTCCTCCTCCACCCTTATCTTCCTCTAACCACTGTTGTGCTCGAATGTGTATAATTTCACATCCACAGATTCACACGGCATGTCACTACCTCAGAGTGAAATGTACTTATGTTCAAAGGAGTCCTAATGTGGAGTGATGGGGGGCCCTACAGTAGCCTCAGAACCGTTGACACACAGCTGTCTTTGCCATAAATCTTGCAAATCCACTAAAAAAATAAAAAATAAAAAAAATAAACTCATGAGACTTCGTTGAGTGGTAAATTGCTTCAGCTCTGAAAGTAAGTGTAATAAGAATCTTAATGTATATACATGACTATTGAGAAAATCATTTTAGTTCAGTTGAGAAAGGCAGTCAGAGCTACAACTGCACTTCTAATAACAGGGAGCAATTCTTTTAGATTGTGTGTGTGTGTGTGTGTGTGTGTGTGTGTGTGTGTGTGTGTGTGTGTGTGTGTGTATGTGTGTGTGTGTGTGTGTGTGTGTGACCAAATGTAAATAAGTAAACAAATCTGACTTCTAACGTATAGTTACCAGACAAGGTTAATCCTGCAGGTTAATAAATACAATGCATTCCTCTCTTAATAGCTTGCAAGGCCTTGTCAGAGTTCTTTTATCTACAAGCTTTGTCTGTGAGGCTATTATATAATTATATCATTGCATTTGTCATTTGTGCTCACCCTTGGGGTGAAGAACAAATTAAAGCAGTGAGTATGTTAGCTTTATAAGCAGAATGTCTGCAACACCAACCACAACAAAAGTTCATATTTTCTGTGTAATGAATGTTACATTATTTATATTATGAATTATGGATGAACTCGTGCAGACCTGCACAGCCCTGGATAGCGTGGCTTGTAATCAATCCTTGTCTGATGGACCTCTCCAACAAACAGTTATTAGTGGTTACTCTGTCTCAAGTCTGCTTGAGAAAACCTAACTAACTGGCACAGAGCGATGATATGAGCTATTATTACCTGCATTCGAGGTGTAAATTACACTTCTATTCACCGAAAATTCATTGCCTGTAATTTGGGAAGAAATGTTAAGATTTGTGACTGTAATGATTTAGAGATTGTGGCAACAAAGATAAAGCAGTTCACTGATTTACTACCACTGAAAGGCTTATTGAAGTGGACTGTTAATGGTTTTCACTAATACTAAAGAGAATGCATATTAAATGACAGCATCCTTTGAATTAATACACTTTGTAACTTCGCAGGCAGTGGCATAAGCACTGAGCTGAGATAGGGAGGAAACATTATTCATGGTGTTTTTCATCCTAACTCTACTTTATTAGCTTATTTGATTCCCCATTCTCCTCATAGTTGATTCAATACATTTCCTATTTGCATAAAACTGTCCGGTAAGATTATCTTCACTTATTCGATCTATCCTAAGAGTCACCTTGTTCAGGATCTTATATGAATAATGAGATTTTAAATTGGAAGACACTCACACAGAGAATGAGGCATTTACAGTTAATTCATCTCATTGAGTTACATTGCTTAGAGGTATTGGAGGGTTTAGATTTTCATTCAAGCATCATATTTAACACTGTCTGCTTCCCCCACTTTACTGGCATTGAAATTTAAATGGCCTGAGCCTGACAGATCCAATATTGCGACCCACTGTTGCTATTTTCCTGGGAGAAGATATATTGTCAAAATCCCTATATTCAGAGATGAGAAGGCAAAAAAAAAGAGTGCTCACATGGAGCCCCTCACCTTTGTGGTTTCCCCTTTTTACAAATATTTCAATAGGACCAAACTCCATTTGTCATTTGCCTATTTATAGAAACCGATACACATCTGAAAGTTGCAGGAATGATTTCAGATCTGAAGAGTTTTCTTTTAAAAATAATCAGTCAGTGTTTTACGTAACAATGCAAATGTGTACAATAGCATCACATACTCAAATTTCTGTCCCACATGCACACACATTCACAGTGATTTGACAGAGAAAGTGACAGAGAATGAGAGAGTGGGAAAGAGAGTGAGAGGGGGAGGGGGTTAATTGGCTTTTTATGACTCCAATTAAATAACATTATGCATATACTGGCTTAACGGCTTATATGTGGCCTCCATTAACAATGTCCTCTTGATTGGTTCTTGGGCTTAAGGTCTCCTCCAACTCAGGCAGCACTTGTCATTGTGTTTAAACCCATATGTGGAGAAAAAGCTTGTGACAGTAAGATATTTTATACGTGTGTGAATAATTTAAAAGGAAAACTACAAATCTCAAAAAGATCAATGACCCCTTCTATACAGACACAACCTGCAACAACACCGCTTGAAACGTTATGTGTCTGAGATGACAATTGAATAAAATAAATCTCATCATTAAGGCCTTAGTGCGTTATCTTGAAAGCAAAAGAGAGAGAAAGAAAACAAGCATGTGCCTGTCCTGAAGCGGAGCTCCTGAGGTGTTAACTAATCTCTGGTGGCCAGTCTATGCACTGCCTCCTCTAATTGCTCCCTGTATTTCAGTCTGGTGTGAGAGCAGCCATTGTAGCGAGCGCCCAGTCAGCCCCCAGAGGTCTCACACCTTCATTATCACTCTTTATTGCAGAACCTTATACGGGCACTCGGCACCAAACAGCCTGCCCGTTAAAAATAGAGCCTTCTCCTCTCCTCTCCTTTTGGTGGTTTCAGTTTTAATTACTAACACAGAGCCAAAGCCAGAGTCCTCAGCAGGCCTGGCGTTTTTTTGTTCACTAATTAAAGCGAGGATGGAGTTTATTGAAGGGACCCTGACTCTGCTCTCTCATCTATTATTAAGAGGGCAGGACAAATCATTTTCAAATTTATATGCTGAAACCTGTCCAGGGACAGGCACGGGGCGGTAAAGGTTGGGGGAAGGTGGGGTGAAATGGTGCTGAACACAAGGGAAGGCGGTTGAGACTCAGTAAATGTGGAGAGTGGAGGAGATCCTAAAGGAGGAGGATAAATGCAGAAAACCAACTGTTATATAAAGCAGCACAGTGGAAGGAGTGCAGCAGATTAATGCTAACTGCTGTACATGTGCAAAGTTCCTGTGATGCAGCACACCTTAATTTTGATCATTAAGGGATGAGAGTCTGGCAGACTTGCATCAGTAGTATTAGCAAAGATAATGGCATTGATTAGAGGACACCCTCTGTGTGCTCTGTGTAAACAGTGGGCATAAATACCAAAACAGCAGGGTGGTAATGTGAGAGCACAACGTCCAGCCAGATTGATGTTCTTAGTGTTTCACTAACCCCCTCTGTCTTGCATTCTTAATTGTCTAAACAGCCGCGACCCTGACAGCTGCACAGGTACCTCAGTGAAAGAACAAAAAGACAAGTCTTTGACTGGAGAGAGGGGAAGAGGCAAGACAGCTGGCAAGAAAAAAAAAACAAAAAACCAAGAAGAGCAGGAGATACAGTTGGAACAAGGTTTTACACATTCACTTTTATGTCGGACACATACTCTAAATCTGATGTTAGCACAGATTTTGAGCAAAAATTTGTCAAAATCAAACATAAAATGCTTGGAAGAAGTCAAGGATTGTTTCCGCTTAAGTAAAGTGATATGTGATATTAATGAAAATCTTAAAAGCCTTTCATTTTTCATTGGTAAACAAATCCAGATTTTTTTAAATTGCACATTGCCAGCAAAGTGAAATTGTTAACCGTGGAAAAGCAACTGGGTTTTTAGAGGCTGACAAAAAAAAAAAAAACCCTAATAAGCTGGTAAGGAGCATAAATTCTTAAATAGCCAAGATTTCCTTGCATTATTTTGAAAATCAACTTCAAATCCACTATTTTGAAAGTCTAAATTCTTTTTTCCCCCAAGAAATACCAAGAAATATAAATCTATGTGGAACACCGCATTGAGAATTGCTTCAACTTGAAAAAAATAAAATAAACAAAACAACCTGAACTCTGATACTTTCCATCAGCTATGTATAAATGAACATTTTGTCAAATTGCTGCTATACATTAAATTGGTCTCTAACTGCTATAGTGTGTGAGGTATCTGTGCTGAAAAACACAACCGGGATCAAGTCCACATGGAAAAATTAGCAACATACAATTAGAGAGAGAAAATCTTCATATCTGGTTTCTAACCTTTATAAGATGAGGTAGAGTGAATTGAAAAGGAGAAATAATGAATTTAGCCGGGTGAAGAGCAAGAGAATCCTCCCTTAGCCTAACAAGCAGCTCACATCCTCAGGGCAATTAGTCACTGTCATATGAGGGCAAATGTAGAACCCTTTGCATGCTTGTTAAGTAAAAACTTACACAGAGGTCACTGACATGTAAGAGAAATGCAGTGTAACCACTGAGCTATAGAAAATTTCCAGAGTAAAAGAAGCCAGACAAAACCCCACCATTATAACAAATATGTGGGATTTGAAATATAATCGAGCTTAGTCTCATTAACCACATGAAAAGTGGCTAATTAATGAATGTAAGGTAAAACACAATGGGCTTTTTTGGTGCTTTGACTGACACTGATCATCTTTATTTATATCTGACACAACATTTAACATCGCCAAAGCTTCCAGATGCAAACAATATAACAAATTAAAGCTGTTGTTTCATTGTTTTTTGCTTTTCTGTATGACAATATTAAATTTGGCTTTGTGCACTTCATAATAAAGAAGCATAAAGCATAAAGAAACTGCAGAAAAAGCAGTCTTCTGGCAGATTACAGACTCCAGACGCTGCTGTTTTCTTAATAATTTTGTGTTTCTTTGAGCGTTTGAGTGGGATTTTACTGATTTTCACTCAACCTTACATGTGCTGCATGTGCCTGACATATTTCCTTGTAGACAATTTGGCCCAATGCTTCACCCAGCTAACACCAAACAAATCCCCCATGTAGAGCAAACTGATGAATAATGTGAATTTCACAGCAATTCAATGTGTGATTGTTTAATTTCACCATTTCTATGCATTATAAATGTACATTTCTTTCAGGGTGGATTTTTCCAATACATACGGGGAGGGATATATAGGTCAGAGACCCCAGTGCCTTATCAGTAATTCGCCATTGCCTGGTTATTAAGGACAGCTTAGGTGGAGAGGGCTGGAGTACCAGGAGGGGTTAAGGTGAATTGATTGCCTGTGGACATGTTAAACATGACCCTGTCAGGCCTCCACTCCACTCCTAAAATGCGCCAACCTGTGCACCTCACTCCAAGTAATCAGCTGTAGAGGCTTTAATAAAATTCAGAAAGCCCCGAGAACTTCCCCCCAGGGACTGTACCAAGTTGGAAATAATCAAAACCCGCGGCAAGAGACATTTGCACTGTGTTACCGTAGGAAGCATAACAAAATGCCTGGTGCTCTGAACCCTTAAAAAATGTTTTTAGGAGAAAAAAAAAGTTGTGGTTTATAAGTGTAATGGAAGCACATAGGTTGTTGTTGTTCACTGTTAAACAGATTGGAAAGTAATCACCAAAGTGTCTGTTCCTCTGCTGACTGGGTTCAGATGCAGCAGCTTGCAGCAGAGGGGCAGTGGCAGGGTAATTACGGGGTAACTTGGGCTCAATCTGTCTGTAGACGCCCTCCCTCTTGGAAGGGGGTGTTTCCCTTGATTAGCCCGACTCAGGGTGAAGCCCCCTCTGCAAACGGCAGATTGAAGTTCATCACAGGGGTCTCAGCTGCCAGTATGTTGCAATGAATTGCTTGCTGTAAGAAGGTGTTGACAGGAGCAGCTGGACATCAGAGAGTGATGAAAAGAAAGGGAAATTCATGGAGAACCCAGACAGAATGGTCCACTAGGGAAAAGACAGAGAATTGGTCATCTGCTGGTGGAGAGCAGAACTGCAGCGCTGTAGTTTGGCCTCGGGGTGTGTGTGCACAAGTCATATTTGTTTACGTGTGGCCTTCTTTGTGGAGAAAGCCTGCGTTTGAGAGTTAAGAACACTGAAGTGTATGAAGTTCAGTCACACTAATGGATTGGATCGCTGCAGCCTCTGGCAATTACTCAAGCGATAACCTCCCTGAAATAGATATTTAAGTCAAATGATAATGTGAACCATTCAAAAAATGATGATATGCCTGCAGCATGTTGATAAAATGACAAAAATGGTGAGACTACATCGTAAATATTTCTTTTTTCTCTATGACATCTCTCGGCAGGCAGAACGTAAGCTGGCAGGAATTCATGTTGAAAAGAGTGTGTCGCTGTTAAAGACACAGATCACATCAAACCTTGTTGAGCATCCACAATATAAATAATGACAGTGGACAGGCCATTCAGGTCGGCTGACAGCAACTGTAGGACGTTACGCACATGTGTCTATTGTCTCACAAGTGCTGCTCCTTAGCTCAGCAATAGCGACTAATGTTAGTGAAAATGAGAAACGTGTGTGTGTGTGTGTGTTTTGATGAATAGAGATGGTGCCCTAAGGTGAGGACAGACTATATTGGTGTGATTCTACCATTCACTATATTAATGAACTGCCTAAAGGTGCAAATTAGGTTTTAATGGGTGTTACTTTACTAGCTTGGTTCTACCACACACAAAGCCCTTTCACTCAATGTTCCTCCTGCACCCTTTTTTTTAAAAAAAAAGGAAGAAAAGAAAAAGCAATTACAATTTGTAGTCAATTTAGTAATACCAAAATAAAATACAAACATTAGCAGTTCAACTTCTCCAGAGGGGAAAAAAAAATGCTTATTCATTTTGTTATGACACTATGTTCTGACTCTTTTAACTCCACACTTGAAATGCCTCTGCCAAATTTTGTCTTCCACCAGCTTACTGTGAACAAAGCCAAACCATTTTGCATGCCTGCGTGTTTGAACCCCTCACGCTGTATAATTTGCCGCTCTTTATTTTGCAGCAGGAGAATTTGGAAGGAGAAAACGCAGATTGCTACATTTCAAAGAAATAGGTGAAAAAAAAAAAAACAGAACTCAGAACTCAGAGAACAAATGTCTTTTTAGTCAGTGGTTTGAGAGAGCAGCTCCCTGCCTGACATGGTCTCTTAGCATACGTGACACCAGCCACTACTTAATTAGCTGCCATCATCTCTGAGCCCCTGAGAAAGAGAGGGACAGGCTAATGATTAATGATAAAAATGCCTGGAAAAAAACCTTTGACAAAACACAACATGTCATTCTGTGTCCTCTACAGACGTGAACTACTGCTGTGATTTACCCTCCTTGAAGCCGAGGAAGATTATTCATGCTCACAAACCTGATTAAGCTCAGATTTGTCTCTGCTTTCCCAAACATGGTTGGAATTTTTGGACACTGTTTGTATTTGTAAATGATGCCGTTTCCGCACAGTCAGTAACTGATAAGATGTTTCTGACACAAATATAACAGCTGACTGTGCAAAGTCTTCAGGGAAATCTGAAGAGTCATGTTTCTGTCTGTATGTAATGGTCAGGCCGTATTGCATTTTTCATGCTTTAACTCCTCCACTGAATCTGAGTGCACTGCAAAATCAATTGCTTTATTGATCTATAACTAATTAGGGGAAGATAAATGGTTCAACTAAACAAATACAGCCTCTATAATGAGCCAATACACTGCAAGACATATTAATTGAGTTCTGCATAATATGAAGCCATTCTTCTATATTAGACCTTGTGTTCAACAAGAACTAATGTGACTGATGCTACTCTGCAGATACCTGAAGCCAGAACAACACTGGAACGTAAAATCATTTTAAATATTTTTATAGCTTACAGTTAAAAAAAGATGTCTATATCTCCACACCAAGGTATTTTGTGTGCTTACACCAGTGTAGCAACCAGATCCCGTGGTAAAACTACCTCTCTGGTGTGACTCGTGTTGTGTGCAGTCACCAGCGATCAAAGGCTAATTAGTTTCAGCTGACACGGGGTATGGCCCTCGGGTCAAAGATCATGACTGATGTTATGGAGATGATGGTGGTGGAGAGAGGGAGAAGCAAGGGAGAGCCAATAGATCCAAATCCTCATTAACCAGAAATTATAGCTCCTACATCAAATCCCAGACTGGACTTAACTCAACGCACTTCCTATTCTATTACACTTTGAAAAGGCTGAGCTTTGAACTGAGCAGCTCGTCCTTCCGTGTGTGTTTTTGTAGGGAAGACGGAAAATCAAATAAAATAGATCTACTCTATGTTTCCCTAAAGGCTATTATAAAATCCACAAAAATATACACTATTGCAGTTTACAGTATACAGCAGGGCCAGTGTAGTTCATAGACAGACTCATAACCAGGGGCTCCCTCTACAGGCCGACCGCTAACTCCGACAGCAGGCAGCTCAGTCTCTTACTGACAACATGCTCTCTCGCAATGCTTCATTTGTCATAGCAGATGTTCAAAACTATTTTCCCTGGAAGCCTAAAATCTGAAGAAGTAAATTAATATCCCCTCCCCTCCCGTTTTAAGTCCCACAGACTCAGTTCATAGCCTGCACTAAGTGCCCTTGTTGACTCAATTGGATTAGCACTAATATGTAAACACAGGAGGTAAGAGGAGTAATCCTCTAATGAGAGGAGAAAAAGTGAAATAAATAAGTTGAAATGCCATGCCTTGCCTTTAACTGAGGCATCTGTCAGGTAAGCTGGATATGTGTAGATTGAAAGTAGGTATTAAACGTGGACCAGGGGATATTACGAGGTAAACAGTTGTGACCATTCTGTGACAGCGTAATTACTCGTTTGTAACTTAGTTGGATAATAGTAATGCAGCCTCTAGGGGATAAGACAAAGACTTGTTAATTATTAAAGCTTACATCAGCCAGGCACTAGAGAGTTGCAATTATTAATGTTGTTGTTCTTGTTTGTGCTTAAACACTACCTCTGCTGTTAATATGCTCATTAACCAAAATGAGTGATTTTATTACTCTTGATTTGGTTTGGGGTTTGTTAAACGTATCAGGGCTCAGCTGTCGTTGTTTACTGAGGGATAAACACTGCTGGCAGATGTGGGCAGGTGACAAGAGAAACGTCCCATTCATTGCTGTTTCATCACATTAATTATTAGAATCACAAATTAGAAAATAATGTTTTTGTTCTTTAGTTGTATGGGGCACAACAGTTTGGAGCATTTAACTGTATCCCGTCTATTAAAAAGAAAAAAGAAAAATCTAGATTTCATCACACAGATGCACTGCAAGGCTGACTCCACTCTAATGTCACTTATCATACTCACTCCCAATTTAAACATAATATCGCATTGCGCTCAGAATTAAACAAGTTGTGTCTAATTAAACACGTTCTAGCTCAAATTTTCCTGTGCCATCTGAAGTCCTCATTGAAATGGTGCACTGCTATAACATAACGCCTCCTTGTAGATGAAAAATTGTATGAAAAACTCTATTAAGAACTGTTGCATAAAATACCAAGGCTCAAAATATGAATGAACTACAGCAGTAAAGTTCAAAGGTAACTCGGCAGGCCAATGAAACATGATTTTATTCTTTAAACTTTTCTAGTGTCTGATAAACATCTGTGTCTGACAAACATGAACGTCCTGTTCAACGGTCTGGCATAACGTAAATTAAAAGAGAATTTATCTTGTGATATAGAGTTGTTTCAAATCACAGCAGCTCCCCAAATGTTTTGTTAGTAAAACTCTTATCAATAAATGCTCCTCTTACATCTGGCCAATATTGATTTCAGGTGTCCACACTGTTGTTGGTGCTCTCAGAGAGAATTGTAGCTGTCTGCTGCTCGAGGAAAGAAAAAAGGATGTAAAAACTGGATGTCACTTATAGCACAGACATAAGTCTGGGCGGTGATGTATGACTGTGACTTGTTATAGTAAACAATAATTGGTTCATATAGAGGTTAGATATGTGTCTACAACAATAATTAGTTTCACTTTGTGTTCGATATTTCTCTTCATTCAACTTGTGCCCATTGTTCTTTATGTAGTTCATCAGATGAGACACTGCGAGCACTAACTGCTGTGACTCCTAAAAATGCTCCAAATCCACAATGTCAAACATTAGATGAACATATTCTTCAAATAGACAAAAGACAACAACAACAACAACAAAATATATAAAGCAAACAAGCAATTATATTTGCTCACTCTCCATTGTGAGCTAAAACCATATGCAGCTTTAAAGGGTGTTCCTCTTCCTAATGGGCCCCGTGGGGGCGAAGGGGTTAATTGATGCAGATGTTGATCGCTTTTACACACAATGCAGGGAGCATCTCCCCGGTGGCTCCTATTAGAGGCAGTTTTAATGAAGTGCTAAACAGAAGGCTTTCCTACAGTGAGGCCTATCCTCAGGAATACTCTGCGAAGAAAGCACTTCACAGGAAAACAAGGTCCCCTATTGATTATAATGCCAAATAACTGAATCCTTTCCCAATCAATGCTTATTTCTCAACTTATGGAACCTAACAGAAGACAACATGAGAGAAAGTCGATCAAAGAGGCGTTTTGCTGCTTAGGGCACATGAATGAATGTGTGGTTGTGGAGAAAAAGCGCTGAAGATTTTAGCCTGTTGATGGTAATGGTCCCAATAATTCAGCTGTGATTTCACTGACAGGCTGCAGTTTTAATGGGTGAACATCATATAGAGTTTCGATTTTTTTGTTAATTCTTTTAATATTTCTTTATGGGATATCTTCTGTTTTTTAGTATGTTAAATGCTTTGAGGTAAGAGGTAAAGTGTTGAAATTTACAATGCAGTGATTACATTGGCCACACAGGAAAAAATAAAGAATTGGTGCATAGGCTTTTCCAAAATTTACACATGAATTTAATTCCAAAAACCACATTTTTCTTTCTAAAATTACACAAGAAGGAAATGGCACTACATAATGTGTACTAGTCAGTGGAGGTTGGTGAAAGTGATGGTAATGTAATGGGGCTTCTCACGCAGCGTTACCAGCCCATAGTCACTAAATTCTGCTCATTAAAATGACAAACCCAAACACACAGTTACTCAGGCGTGATCTTCAGCTGTGTGTGGCATCTGGCCCTGATGCACCTCCGCCCCCCAATTCCCCAGAGCATCCCACACAAATACACACACACACACACACACACACACACACACACACACACACACACACACACACACACACACAC
>JBBMJY010000010.1:5909598-6006350 GCA_037833715.1 Toxotes lorentzi | reverse complement strand
CACACACACACACACACACACACACACACACACACACACACACACACACACACACACACACACACACACAGACAAACCCCAATCAAATTTTAAAACAATCAGCATTCCTTTCATTTCCAATTTAGTCACCTGCCACAGCCTCTTATTAGTGTCCACTATGATACAGTATTAGAGGTTTATAAATGAGGACGGTGTCTTCCTCCCCTTCACTCTGAAGGAGTTTTCTACATTTTCCCCAGTCAGCTTCTCACTCCATCCGTCAGCCTCCTCCATCCTGATTATCAGGAGACACCAATTTCAAAGAGACATCTTAATAGTGATGTCAACGTATTAATTAGAAGTGTTAATGAGCTAAAAGCAACCCAAATTAAATTAATGCAGCAATAGACAGAGAGCGAAATTAGCTTCAATTTCTGTAAATGATTCTGAAGTGTGCACAACATATCAGCCTGTCTGAACATTCCCATCCCCCAAAGCTAATCAAGAGCTACATTGCAATTAGCTGCTTAATTAAAGAAACACTCTGCTCGGAAAATCCGGCACAATTAAGTAATGGCTGTTATAGCATGAAGACAGACTGTATTTTTCTTCTAGAGGAAAAAATAGAAAACAACATATTCTATCCCTAATGGCCTGCAGGGGATTGAGCCAGCCAAGATGTGCCAAGATGGAGAGGTTTCTATCTCACGCTTCAATGGGGATCTTTGCTCCAGCTGGAAGCCTTGTGAATCAATGACAGCAAGGCAGATCAAACTGCCGTGCCCAGGGTTGCTAAGACATCTGAATTGGCACTGACTGGGGTGACTGTGTCCTAATCACCAGTTCTGTTTTAGCAGCTCAATGGCTTCCAGTTGGACAGAGGAGCTCCAGACTATTGACACTTTGCACATATTTCAGCAGTGGACCTGTTACTGATCCTTGTGGCTGTGGCTGCGGACTGTTGTCCTTCAGTCCCTGCTGGTGTGGACCACAGTGAAGAATAAACAGTCTCAGAGCCAGAGGAGAGTCACTGTAGCTTTATATTTTAAGCTGAAATATCGACATGGTTAAATTGGACTCGTTTATCATTCAAAAATGATGTAAACATATCACTAACACAAAGTAGATGCCTAATTAGGATACTATGGGCCAATTAGTGCCTGAAATTGAAATTTCCATTAAATGAAAATCAAAAGATTTGTTTATGGAGGATCTAATCAACAGACTCTATAGGTAAGGTCACTTGAATGGCTCATTTGTCATGATAAATTGCAAATGTATCTTTTGGCAGTGTTTTTTTTGTAAGGGTTAGGGTTTTTTTTGGCAGGCGGCACTATTTAACTGACTGTGTTTAAATTCCATATACTAACTGTACTTAGTACTATAGCTAATTATCATAGTGTACTGTTACTGCTAGTATAAAAGAGATAAACATACTTATTTTACTGTTTTATAAGGAAATGATGAAATACCTATGCCATTGTCTTTCTCAAGAATAATACATTTTTTGTTTGTGGTCTTATATGTCTGGAGCTGTCTTACCACCAATCACTTCTTTTAATATGTTGCAGTAGCTTCTCTATTTCCTTTGTGCATTGCATTGTGGGACAAGAGTGTCCATCAAATGTACATTTAACAGTCTAGCTTTTTTTTTTTTTATCATGCATACTGATTTTTTTGCACAATCTTTATTTTCTTGAACATACCACAAAACCTGCTTAAAATTCATGTGTATGAAATTGGGATAGAAAGACTGGCTTTCAGAGGGACTAACAAATGCAGGCGGTGTCCAAATGCTTGATTCTTTTTATTCCACTGAAGAGTAACAGCTTTCAGAGCCTCCTAAATGACTGTAGCACCATATCTCAAATCTAACTAACAAAAAAGCACAAGTTCAAGTGAGGGACCCCCTGCTACTCATTTATTTTCTGGTTTTAAAAGTGCCTGAATGAGTGGTGAGCTGTGATTAACAGCCTTCTCGGAGGTGGAGTCCAGGGACTGTGGTGTAAACGGCATCCTTCAGCAGGTGTAGGCCACAGCAGAGCATATGCCGTCAGGTAACCAGGCTGGTTTGCTCTACAGAGACTCCACTGTGATCGTTTCCCCGGGCCTGCTTCTGCTGGGAACCAGTGTCACTCACAAACACCATCTGCCAGAAAACCGGTCCGCCTGCTAAGAGCATTTATCAGCGGGTCAAGCAGTGGTGTTCTTCTCAAAAAAAGCCTCACACACCTGCTGGGTAAAACAAAGGGAGAAGTTGCTTTGCACTGTTTTTATTGCCCCTAATTTCTTCTTTAGGAATCAGCCATGTAAACATAAAACACTAAAAGCACCAGGCACATGAGATGGCTCAGACCCACCAGTGCTCCAGGATACCTTTCCCTTTGCTGAAGAGAGGGGAAAAGATACCTGAAGTGTTTGACGCTAAATTAGCTTTTCAAAGACAATAATTAGACTTCTCCCCCTAAAGGTAAATTACCTGCTAACCAAGTGAACTGTGTTCTAATTATAGGATCTTGCCTCTGAGCCATTGCCAAGGATCCTTGTTCCTAGCAGGAAAATGTAAAACACATTCTTAAAAAAATACATGTTGAAATGGTAAAGCCTATAGAATACAAAGTGGAAACATGTTCTGTGCTCCAACAGCTCTGTAACACAGAGCTGAAAAAGTGACGGATCACTTGCGTAACCTTAAAAGGATTTAAACAAGATCATTTCATACAGCAACCAGATGGCAGCTATCGTTCCTTATGTGCATTTTGACAGAGGAGGTTGACTGAGCAACACTGGATGGGTGACAACTAGGTACTTATCTGTGCTTTGCATATTTTGCAGTTGATGTTGTGACACTGTAAATTGATTTGTAAGACACACAGTCAGTGAAAGGATATTGAATATTTACACTCACCGTGTAATAAAACCTATCACGTCTGCGATGGGGAGGCTTCCGTTGGCCTTTAGGTCTAGGTAATTTCTCATTGTTCTGCCAGGTTGAGTACCGAGACTCCCGCAAGGCGGCAGTGTGGCTGTGGATCGCTGCAGAGCCACAGCGAAGGGCCACACATTTGAATTCATCACCCGTGCTGATAGCCTGCCACTAATTAATATGTAAATTTAACATTGTTTATTTGCTGCTGTGTCAAACTTTGATGTGAGGAGCAGCTTCCAGGTTAACAGAGATTTAGTGGAGATTGAGGGCTGGAGACCTGCCACATATCCCAACCAGCCTGTAATCTAATATTTTATTTAAATACATCTACTAATACTGTATGTCTCCACAGCTTAGAACCTGGGAGACAGGCTAATGATATTTTATTAAGCCAGAGTAATTGAGGATCCCATCAAAATATGTAATTAAACACTTAAGCATAATTATCCAACACAGTAGGAACCAGAATGAATTAATTAAAAAAACGTCAATACATCAATTTATTTGAATTCCTTTGTCCCTTTTCTACTTGTAATAATTAACATTTTAATTGCCTTAATTTGTGATGAGTAAAAGAAATTCACACTTTATTCAATGCCAGCAATAAAGCAAGAAATCTGAGCATGGTAATGTGTTCACAGGAAAATGATGATGAATGTTAGCCACATACAGCTCATTGCAGCTGAGAGGGGAAAAAAAGGGAAAAAAAACTGTTAAAATGTTTTTTTTTCTTTTTTTGTGGAGTAAAAGTGGGGGATGTGATGGGGTGTATATTCATCTCTGTGGCTGTGTGTGTGTGTCTGTGTGTGTCTCTACTTGCTTGCTTGCCTGGGTATATGTTCATTATCAGCAGGCTGCCTGGGTTTGATGCATACCTGGAGAGCAACTTAATATCCTCAGGCCACTACTACATGTCAGGCCATGAGAAAGATACACACACAAGACAGAGGAACATCTCTGGCCCCGGTGGAGCCATTTACCTTTCTCCAAGTAGGTTCAAGATATTAATTAAGATAAATCTACCTCAATTCACACATTCTGCCATCTGCCTATTTATCAGAATTATGTTAATCATTTCTGTAGGGCAGAAGAATTATTACCCATTTTGTGCGTAATTCGTATTAACATTCAGAACTAAATGATTTTGCATTCTGTTCCATATGGACTCCTTACACCATGACACCTTTTCAGCATGCAGAAGTAAAATAAGGGACACATTCATAACACTCATACAGAGCACATGACAGTGCTTTCCCTCCGGTACTCCCACAAACAATATGGAAATGTATCCATTCTAATCATACACAGCCTCTCAGGATTTATCCGTCATGATGTACCTCGTGCGTTTGAACAGCTTTAAACAAAACAATAATCTTATGATGATCCGTTCTGTCTCAGTGGCTGTGATTTGAAGTGATTCAAGGTTGCTTTTTTTTTTTTTTCTCTTGGCCAATAGATGAGCTAGTTAATTAAACTCTGAGGAGATAATTAAGATGAGACGGCTGCTTGAATCACTCCGGTCATTCTGCCATTATCTGGGGCAGGCCGACAGGTGGCACAGGCCTGCATCAGGTGACAGCTCAGCCAACAGATCACACCATATCACGGTACGTGCACATTTCATTGCATCCCCTGGTGCAAGGCACTCCTGCAGACCCACATGTCAAGCTAATCTATTGTATATCTACTGAGTTGTTGGACTTAATCTCAGCTTTGAGTCTGTGACTGTGTGGATGATGCTGCCTGATGGCACGTCTGGGTCAGAATCAGGGGGCTACAAGGAGAGTGCCAGGGCTAAAACAGGGCAGATCATACTCCTGCACAAGCCAAGGACTAATGAGGGTGAGAACGGGGCCAGGCGATGCTATGTGATTAAATTTAGATCTGCGGGGAGATCTTGACCCATGGTGGCCTACGTCTAAGTGACATTTACCCAAGAGAAACACACTGCAGCTGAGGCTTATTAACCTTTTATAGATCTAAGCGCTGCCGTCTGTCTTAATTGGCAATTGGATTATTAAATAGACCAAATTCAGAGTGATTTGATCCAACAAGGTCCACAATGTGGAGGCTATTTTAAAAGGTCCGGTCTGTCACAATGTGTGCCATCCATGTAAGAGGTTCAGTCTTGTAAAGTAACTTCTCTGGGAAGATTTTTAGTCAGTTATAGACTTGCAATCAGTATTATTGAAGGCAAGTTATCAGGTTAACTGTGAATTACAATAGAATAGTACAGAGCTGCCAATAGTTCAGAGCTTGAATCAGTTCCTCAATGTACAGAAATATAATATAAGCAATATAAGCAAAAATCATTAGAAAAAGACAGACACTGTATGATTGAATGGATCTTCTCTGCAGGGCAAGTGTTTCTTAAGTGCCAAAAAAAAGGTCCCCATTTTCAAAAGAACACCTTGTTTATTATACTTTTCTCCATTAAAGAGCAATCACAGTGACTTAGACAAAGTAAAAAAAATAATATTTTAATCAGGCTAATAAAATAAACAATGAAAGTGTTTCTGTAAATATACTGTCTTTTTTTGCAGATAGTGTAATTACATACTGAATTGTTTAAATAAGAACTTTGTATTGATTCAGGTTATTAAAATCTAAATTAAGTTTTAAAAGTAAGTGCAAAAGTGTCACCTAAGAGTAACTTATTATGTGTATTATTCCATATTTAAATTGACTTCTGAAAACCCACAGAAGCTTGATACTCAACTCATCTTAAGCTGCAGAAAAAAAAAAACCTTGGTTTAGGTTTTATCATCAGTCTATATGTGATTATCATTTGTTTATGCACAGTTTATTTACTGAGAGAGTCTAATGTAAAATAAAGTAGTGGCTGAGACAAATATCATCACTGCAAGAGATTTTCCAAGCAGCTCTAAATCTTGTGTCTGTTTTCTGGTGCTGATATTCATTCAGCACAAGACGGCCACTTTTATGGACTTCTTACAGTCAGTTAAGATGACCGACAAGCACTGGGAACATTAGTTCTGTGCCACAAGTCCCATACATCAACTGTCTTGTGACGAGTAAGGGAGGGGATCAACATATTCTAAATGAGCAGACATAATCCCACTGAATGTGGAGTTAAGCCATTTCATAATTAGCAGATTTTCTAATGTATGCCAAGCTTTAATGACCTTTGCAAATGAGAATGGTTGTTTGAATTTCCATCCTTCACATCGTTTTATCCCTGCCATATCTGCCTGATAGAATGAGTGCACCAGTTGATGATATGCATAAGCTTAATGAACAAGTGCACACACTTCTGAATGGAAACTGATGGGCTCAAGCCAGGGAGATTGGAAATGCATTTCCACACCTTGCATATCATCATCATGACCATAAGTGGTGTCCCTCTGACCCATTAAAAATGCATTTCAAGCCTTTTCCTTCAATTAGGTACACTTCTCAGTCAGATTTCTCTCATCAAAATGCTATTAGTATACCATAGTATAAAAATATGCTAGCCTTCTATAGCATCACAACTCTCTAGCTAATGTAAATAACAAAATTATCATTCATTCAGCTGTGCAGATGACAATCAGAGAGAGCAGAGGATTGTCTTCATAGCCAGTTAATGTGGTGTCTAACCTGAAACTATAAGTCTCATTTAGAAATCTTTAAAGTGGCTGTAATCGATTGTTTTATATGACAATGGATCTCACAACTACATATAATTTGAAAGCAGTCACTTTTAGTGAAAAACCTGCATAAAATTCTTACCAATTCTGCAGTTTCAACAGTGTTGTTTAAGCTGCAACATGCAGCAAAAAATTAAAAATAAAAAGGTCTGATGAACCTACTACGCACAACCTGCCCAAAGTAAAGCATTTAGCAGCTTTAAGAGCCATGTATTTCTAAAAGCCTGGTGGAGACCAAAAACAGGGATAAAAAAGACAAAAAAATTACACTCACATCCCCCAGGTGGACACAAACACAACTTAATTAATGCTAAAGTTCTTGCACACTCAAACTACAGTAGAGATCACATTAGTCCACCGTGGCAACAACAGTCCACATCCTAATAACTATGATTTCATTTGTAGCCATGAATGTTAGTGTTAAATCAAAACTATGAAGCACAAACAACTTTTCAGCAATGAACCGAATGTGTTTCCCTACCTTTGAGCAGGGCTGCAACTGATCCCACAGTCTTCCTGCGGCTTGAGTTAAACTGAGCTCACCATTCAACATTTAGAGACATAAAATGATACTGATAGGTTTGTTTAAGTCTGGATAATTAATGAAGTTAATCCAACCATGTCACAATGAAACCAAGTTTTTTGATACACAGTCAGCAAACGTCGCAGAAAGTGACTGCCTACAATACCAGCATCTTCTTCTGGACAGAGAAGTTTCAGGATATTTAACTTGCTGGCTCAAAGAAAAGAAAGTTTAATCAAATGACACCACTGATGTATTTAACGTTCCACAGTCACGCTGCCTAACTCTGCCCTCGTCAGACGCCTGTAAGAAGCCACGTGGTGGGCTCTGCTAAAAGCCACCAACATTCGTCATGGCTTTAATGCTATCAAAGTCTAATCTGTCTGGGATTTCATGTGTGTTAACACAGCTACAAATGCAGAGAGCAAACACTTCAACAGCACTACATAAATGTCTCAATATATTGACTAGACAATAAACAACCTATTCAATTCCAGGGATTTGCATGAGAAACGTGAGCATTAGTGAACAGAGACAAGTCTTCTGTCGTTCTGCTGAGCGCTAGGATGGCTTCAAACATGATCCTTTGTCAGACGGGATGGGAGACACAGACACACAAGCCTCTCGCTTTTGGCAGATCTGGGCTCACAATGCCATAGATTAGTAACAGCCTGACCACAGAGCTGAAATAAGCTAATTGCTTAATTAGCTGACCCAATTCTATAAGCTTCTTTTAGCATATTAACCAGAGCTATGTAACAAATAGTTATATTTCACAGAGGCGGTGTTTGTTTATGGAATTACAATAATGAGGATCAAATACAAAACATACGGTCAATGCCACTCCTCTTACAGAATCTTTGCTTTGGAAAATCAAAGCATTATTTGATTTCAGCAACATCGAGGTGCTTTCATTTGTGTAAAACTGAATTCAGCCTTTGTCTGATCCACATGCAAATGACGCTAGTGCTCATTTGTAATTGGCATCAATTTTACATCTGCAATCCCTCTATGTTTTTGTGTGTTTGTTCTTTTTTCACCCCTTTTTTTCTGTTAAACAATTAAGCTGCTTCAGGTAACAGTTTGACGGCCCCTCTCAATATTTCTGGACATTTGAGCAACGAGGGACAAACAAGAGAAGGGAGGGGAAAAAAATCTTATTAGACAGAATGATGATTGAAATGGATTAATTTACATTTTCTGCATGCATACTTTAAATACATGATCTTTGCTCAGCACAGGGAGGTCTGGGCAAAAGAGCACTATTTGTATGAGATGAACTCATCTATATGCTAATTCATTGGCATGTAGACCTGCTTCATTCCTTCCATTCAGGACTGTTTACCTATTAGCACTTATAGATGCAAAGGGAATTGGAATATTAAAACCAAAAAGCTAAGGAATACAGAGCATTAGCAGTACATCACCTGTTATTATATTTATATTAGGGCGGCATTTCTGGCCTTTGTTTAAGCTGTAACTGCGAGGCAACTTCCGAGACACTTATTACAAATAAAATAAGTCAACTTTTTCACTTAAGTGAGACTTGTTGCCCCTGACAAAGGCACAGTGGGGTTTCAAAAGTCCTTCAAAGGACTAGAGCAGACTACACCCTGCTGAAAAACCATATGAGCTCCCCTGATTCAAATGAGGAATGATCTGATGCTCAAAGAAGGAAAACAACGTACACTGTTTAACATTTCACAAGTCGATTTCCAGGTTTTAAGGTGCTATAATGTCCAGTTGTGCATCAGAATACAATTCATAATATTGTAGAGACTTCAATGTTGCGTAGAACCACTAACATGGTCTTATAAGAAGATGTTTGACAGATCAAGTTACAAGTGATGCCTAAATGCTAATGTAATTTCATATGAACCAGGCTGAAAGAGATGCAATCAACCATTCCTGATTCAGACGACTGTTGTGTTTAAGAGGATGACAACCCCCTTTCTTATTGTCTATGTAATTCACCAAAATTGCCTCTTACAGCCGCTAAGAGCAGGACGTTTCATCTCCAAGCTTCCTCTGGTCTTTGCTACTCATCCCATTTCTACTTCCTCCAAAAGTGCCACCACTTCATTAACCTTGCCAGGCATGAGATAAGAGAGGCAGTGCATCAAAGCTGCCTGCCCACAGAGAGAACAGAGCCCTGCATGTCTCCACTACACAGCAGCCATCACACACACTGGCAGATACACAGTCCACAACCCATCCAACGCACAGAAAAGACCTTTTGTGTTGCAAACTGTCATTCAGAAATGTTTTTTTTTCTTTTTCTTTTTGGGCACAGGACATCATTATGTTTTAAATATAAGTCTAAGTGGGGAGAAAACATTTGCCTTTTCCAAAGGTTTTAAGGGAATTTGATTGGGAGGGAATGGAAAATAATTGGTCTGGGTCAGACTCTTCATTGTCTGAGACACTGCAGACACTTATTTATGGTGTCTCATTGCACTGTTATAAGAGGAGTTCAGGTACACAGAGCTGTCATCTCTATGACCTATACACTTAAAACCTTGAAAATGAGAAAATTAAACAAGAAAAGCATCAAAGCCAACTTCAGCCCAATGACTAACAACTCCCGACTTTCTCAAAACATGAAAGTAGATGGTAGGAAATGTATTAACTGAGTCACAATATTGTTTTACTTGCACCACATACAAATCTCTCTGGTGCATTTAATCCCTCTACCCACAGTTTCTCAGAAAGGAAGATATAAATTATTTTCCTTTGGTGGAAACTGCAAATCCCTGTCTGGATTCTGTTAAAAGGCTTAAAATGTCACTAAATGCCAAGGCTGAGACTCCTGCTAACACGTAGGTCTTTAAGACAAGATGTTAAAGCGTTGAAAGTTACCTGAAATTGATGAGGTTAATATTCTTATCGCAAACTGAGGCTTCTGTGAAAGTGGATATTGAAAATAGCCAGGTAACCCTTCATATTAAAGGCTATCACAAGGATTAGCAGCATAAACACCAATTACACATTTAATTGTTTATTGTCAGTAGTATTTAGAAAACATGCCACAGTGCATAGAAAACATGCCACAGTGCATAAATTAAAAGGATTGGGACGTAGAGGGGGGGAATTTGCCACAATATAATATCATAAGTATGTATTTGAGAGAAGAAGACAAGAAAATGTCCCCAAAATAACAAGTCAAACTGCTGAATGCAGAGCTGTAAATGAGTAATTTACCATGAATATCCTTCTCTATCCCTTTACGACCATATGAATTTCCAAACCACGTTATACTAGCATGAAAGGGTTTGTCACTGAAATTTGAAATAGAGGACAAAGGGCCACCGAGCAAATCGGTTTTTTAGACACCATCCTCTGAGTTCTCTGCCAATGTGAATCAGAGGTAAAATACAGTGCATTAAGTCGACCTCTGAGGCAGCACAGAGGAGGGTAGAGTGAGACATTCTGCTATCTATTAAGACTTGCGTTATGTATATATTGTGTTTTGAAGGAATTTTACTGATCCACAAAACCAGCAGGAAAGGATAAGAGTGAGTCCCTAAGACCATGTGGTAAGCAACTGCAGTGCAGATTCTCAGGCAAGTTGAAAGTTGCTGTGCCGTTAAGGAGAAAGTCTGGCAGAATCCTGCATGCCCGCTGATAACATGGTTGGATTAAGGATGTTTAAGGGAAGTGAAAATTATTCATTTGAGATGGATGAAAGCTGCACTTGTCAAGTCTACCAGTCATGCACTTTATACATTTCATTTCCACTAGCCAGCATGCATAATTTCCCCTCAATGCAAATTTCTACACACTGAAAATTGTGAGCATATTTACCCCGCTCCCTTAACACATTCTCTGACACAGAAAATGGATCATCTCTATTGAACAGGGAACAAAACAATGCAATTTTGTTTGCAGAGGTGTGAGAATCTAATTTTGTGCAGGAAGATAAAGTCACAAGACTCAGTAGAATACAAACAATAGCTTTCATTTGAAATCATGCCTGAATCAAAAAGAGACCATGTTTGGTGCCCTGCTCATCAGAATGACATCTATGGAAATAATTTTAGCACATGCCCAATTATCCAAACAGACTTCATGTTAGGAGTGTAATTACTGTTTTTAAGTGACATAAGTCTTGGCCTCACTATTGGTCTAAGATCCTACTAACTGAGTATATGTACTGTATATCTGTCTCTCTATACAAATATTATGATCTCTCTGATGAGAATTAAGTCTCCAGCCTGGATGGCCAATAAATTAGAGGCACGCTTCTCGTTTACTCATCAGAGCTAATGAGCCTGATAAAATTACCTCGAGGATCATAATTACAGGCTAGTGGCAGAGACTCTGGCAGGGACTGGAATAAGACGACACACACACACACAGACACACACACACAGAGACGCACACAGAATTCTGACTGTGTTGCAATTGGCAGCGTACAAAAGCTAACCTAAAACATCACAAAGCCCTCACGACTTATTAATGAAAAAACAGACTGATGTCAATGTGCACAAGCAAAGATTACACAATGTACGTTTTCTCTCAGGAAGCCTAATCGATTCAGCTAATGAGACATATGGAAACCTACAGTGTTTGACAACATCACGTTTTAAAAAATGTACAGAATTAACTTAATGTAAGGTCCTGAACAATATTACAATTTCCACCTTTCTGTCAGAGCAGTTCAAACAGATTTTACCACCCTTTCATAAAGATTAAGCACTTCATGGGTAATGGCATATTTTAATGAACGATGGCAGCCTGGACACAAGAGCTCACCTCAGAGGATTCCATTTCATCACACATTCACAGGATGAATTGTTTTACTTATGAATATTAATGTCCCTCTAATTTGAGGCTGTTGTTAATGCTTGTCGCTAGGAGCTTGGCAAATCAGGTCCCATTCCTGTTAAAACCATGTATTAGACACCCCCCTGACACTAAGCCCTCGCCTTTGATTCTTAATTGCAGAAGTGCAAGCATTTGCAGTAGATGGGGCGCAAAGCTTTAATTAACTCTAATATCACACATTCAGTCTCGACTGTCACCCACATCACGCATGGCATTTTGTACCAATATCATCCCCAACTCTGCTCAGCTAGAAAGATTGTGTTCCAAGTTCATGATCACAATTTCATGCATCTCAAAATGAGGGATATGTAGTTTCTAAGTAGCTGCAATATATTGACGCCAGTGAATTATCTTGATGCCGACTTTAAAAAGTCCTGTTAAAAGCATACATTGACACAGCTCTGTGATCACTGCACAGCTTTAATGCAAAGGAGTCGCAGCATTGTTGGTTCCTTAGTGAAAGCAACGTCTGATCTTGGCAGTCGTTGAATCAACAGTCTTTGGTGAAGCTTGTAACATGGGAAGTGAAGTGATAACAAGTTCCGGGATGTGTTGCAAGGGAAGAAGTTATTAAGTAAATAATTCAACCTCTCATACGCACTAATCTTCAAAGGATTTATTGGACAACAGATTTCAAGTTTAAAAATATAAATAGAGTACAAGCACATACCTTTGTAAAATGCAACATTACAGTACATCCCTTACAAACAGTGAATGCCATTTTCACACATGAGTGACTCCACATGTCATTTGAACATTTTAATAGCTCAGGTACAGAGCAATTCTGATGCAGATATTAGTAAAGAGTAATGTTTAATTAAACCAGGTTTGAAGATAAGAGCTCAATACAACCTATAGTTTATAAGCCTTCCTCGGCCATAAGCTACTGCTCTACCTAATCCTCTTTCACATAACATTATTGCATCAGCACAGCTGAACATTTTTGCAGCATTTATAAAATTAGCAAAGAAATTAACTGTCTGTACTGTGGCAAATTGGATTTCCAAGTTCTTGCCTTGTGATACAGCATACCCAGGCTGCCACCTACAGTACAGTGTGAGAGAGGAACTACAGTCTGCAGCAAGGCAGTTCAACATGTGTGGCTCTCCATTTTACACTCCACAGCCATTCAAACGTAATTGTCAAGGCTTTTTCTCCTGCTAATATCCTTACAGGAAATTTGTTAAAATCCATTATTAAATAAATACTGAAATAATTTCATTTTGGATCGAGACTGTTGAAGGATTGCTCATTTATTCTTTCCTATTTGCAAGTGGAACAGCCAGTGCTCCCACATCATGATAGTTGACCTCAACTGACTCCCAACATCCAGATTTTTGACCAAGTGCATTTTAATTTGATGAACACATAAATTATATACCTCACTCCAATCATTCAATAAATATACAGTATCTTTTTATATTGTGTGCATATCCATTAATGGTGGCATTTTTTGTGACTACTCCAATGGGCAGCATATGCCACATAATAAAACACCTTTCTTTTTTTAAACTGTGAAAAACTTTGTGAAAAAATGTTGTGAAAAAACTGTTGTGAAAAAACTGTTGTGAAAAAAAATAACACACCTTGTGAAGAAAAGTGTAAGTGAATCATACCCTATAAAGAAACCTCTCACTCCACTTAAATACCACCAAACTAAGAACTGAAGGTGAATCTTGAACCAAAACACTTTAGCTGAACATTTAGTTTTAATTTTTTTGAAAACAGCCAGACAGAAAGATTGCAGACAAGAAAAAACTTGACCATTATACTTACTAATTTGATATCTTTCCCTTCGCCTTCTCATAAGCACGCTATGTACTTAAGTACTCAAATATAAAAACCTTAAAATGTTTATAAGGAATGTTCATACGATAAGAAAATGATGAAATTTAGTTAAAAAATTCCCTTGAGGATCATTCCACTCGTCTTTTGCTTCTTCGTCTGAACAGTTTTGAGATGGAGGATTTCCTCTTATTTTTTGCTTTCTTTACTCCTATTCACCGACAAAAAAGTGCATTAGAATGATATATTTTAAAAAAACATCTCAAATAAAGAAATTTTTTTACAATACTTACCAAGATTTTTCATCATTTCATTCAACTGCTGGTCCTCCTCCACTTCCCTGAAGTTGATACAAATAAAACTCTAGTTATTTAGTTTCCCTTGCATTGGATTTAGATTGTTATAACAGAACAGTATTGCTCCACATTAGCGATCATTCTTGTAATGTAAAAAAATGTATTATAAGACGAATCATGTTACCTCAGCCTGTCTTCGTCCAGACCCTCCACAATTGCATTTCTGCCGTTCACAATCTCCATCAGTCTCTGCATCAACAATGTCTCCCGCTGTTGCTCTTCTCTGGACTTTAAATGCTCTGTGATACCAAGTTGACAGTTGACTTTGGTGTTCGGCGGAAAAAGGATGAAGTCAAACGTGCTGATGTTAAACCTGTGATGTCTTACCTGGCTTCTCCAGAAGCCTGCGAAGTTCCCCCTCCACACCTGGCTGCTGCTGCTCCAGCTCCTGAGTCCTGGCTCTGAGATATGAATCATTAATTACATGCAAACAGATGCAAATCTAATTTATTATGCCCATTACATCTATCTCAAAACTGTAACAATCTTGAAAACCCACGGGAAAATATTTCAAGGTAAGAAGTTCTATATAACTAAAAATAAAATGGCTTTGGCACAACATCAACACAGATTGTAGTCAAAACCAAACCTCAGATGTTTTAAGCTATAAAACTGTTACACTCACATGTATACTAGCTCTGATTCCTTCCTAATGTACATCTGCTTCTTTCGAATCAGGTTGAACCAGTCAACCATCAGTGGGTCCATCAATATGTCTCCTTCTCCCTCTGAAAAACACAACACAAATTTCTTTTAAATATGTTATCAAAGCACTGGATATCATTGAGATACAATATGTGACTACCCTTGGTAATCTGATCAGTTGATTTAAGTATTAAATAAGTATTTAACAATACCTATACTGCCTGTAGAGGCTTTGGAAATTTCTAAAAACGTGCGTTTAGTATCTACTGCTGTGTGCTTACCTCATGCAATTTAATGAAATTCAACTACGTGCTTCTGATTTGTGAGTAAATGACATACAGGGATAAATTAACCTCAAAGAAAGTGTACAGACAGCAATATTTAAATACAGTTTTGTGCTCTTTTGATATCAATTGATGCAACGACTAAGGGTTAAAGAGAAAGCTCTAGAATAATTCCGTCTTCATTTACTGTTGTTTTTCCAATATAACAAAAAAGAAGTCTCCCCACATCCAGAACCATGGCTCATTTTATGTTCATCAGATCAACTCTTTGTTTTCATAAGACTGTGTTTGTTACACAATAATAAAATTAAGTGCAATCACAAATTAGGTTTTTGAGTAATCTGGCTGGTGACTCACCTCCTGGGACCATGTCAACTCTTTTCTAAACGGGCTGAAGCAGCCAATAATACACAGCTCTGAACCTTAAAATGGAGCCCTGAAATCTAATGCTTAAAATTCAGTGTAAATATTACTGTCATATGCAGCAGAACAAAGATCACCTCAACAGTAAAAAAAAAAAAAAAAAAAAAAAAACAATCACACAAATGAAAATAGCTTAGTTGCAGCCCTTCATTGTGTACAGATACCCCAGTACTGCATTTTTCAAATGCTATGAAATGCTTTATTTAAATGCTGTCCTAATATTCAAGTTTTAACATGCAAAGGATGTAGACCTACCCAGAGGGAATACACACTGAAGTACAGATTTGTCTTAATCACTTATTCAATAATGACTAGCAAAAATCCAGCAAGGATTAGCTTTGATTTTTTTTTTTTTTTTTAAACACAGCTTCTGCACTCTAAAAGGACTGTGCTCAAAAAGTCCATGCCAAATACTGAACATCCAAAGTGCAGCTGAGCTTTGTTTGGATTTAGAATGTAAGTCTAAAATGCAGTTTAAATAATTTTTTTCTAACCCAGCATTTGTAGTATAGAGACTAATTTGTCCCACTACAGTATCATGATGCATGACTGTATGTACTACAGGACAGCACTGGGTAGCAATGTCGATAGCTTGCATACTCTGTTTCACCAAGTCAGACTTGAATACCTGAGTGGGTGGATCACTTGATTTTAAAAATGGATATTAGCCATTCCCACTTAGTGACCCATCAATCAAAACACACATCAGAGAAGCATTTACAATAAGGACTGATCTGGACTGTGACTGAGGACAAGGTAACCCACATCCTGCCATCCCCAGAACAAACATGATTTTATTCTGAACTGGACTTGAGTGCCAGGGTTTAGTTTTTACGCCGACAAATTCCAGTTGAGAAGTAGATGATCTCCTAGGTGTTGTGCAATTGATGTCAAATTCTGGCCAAGCGATTGCATGCTCAGGTTTCCTGGGTGGCATGTAGAGGAAACAAAAAAAAAAAGCATTCCCTTGACCAGAATATATATTATATATACCCAAGTCATGTTGACCTTGAGGAAAGCAATCAGGCCCCCTACTCCCACTACCTTAAAAGAGAAGCAACATCCCTGTGGGCTGTCTGTGCCTCTCACCTCATTTGGCTGCAGAAACAGTAATAGAAATGGCAGGAAAATCCCCTGCACACACACAAACCTCCAGCTGACAGTAAGTGAACGTGTGTGGTCAGTGTGAAGCAACCAGGACACAAGTCTGCACTAGAAATACTGAAGGCAGCAGAGGGATTCAGCTGTTCGCACAAATACAATAGAAGATCAAAGTTTGTGGTGAGGATATTCACAGCAAGACAGCAAAATTGGCCATTGAAATCATCTTCTGCCTCAGACTGAGTGAGCGGTTTCAAGGACTGTTTATTTTCTAAATTGAAAATCTTGTTTCCGATTTGTCCACATTCAATTTTATTTGTTTGCCTAAATAAGAAAAAGGGAGGAAGTGGGAGAAAATGTTCAGTTGTGTAGGGGATGGGTGGGGGGGGAGTACCTTCCTCGCAGCTGCGGAGCTTCTTTTCCAGCTCCACTCCCTCTTTCTCCAACTGAGCCAAATTTGTCTCAATATCATTCAGCTCCCTCTCGATCTGCTCCACCGGGATATGATAAGACTTCACCTGATATATAACAAAGAACGTAAGAGTCACAGTCAAGAAAAGATCATTTTAATTTGAAAATTCTGACTTTGGCCACTTAAATGTAAAGAAGGTCGTCCATTTTTTTTTCCTGGGAATGTAATGAAAGCATATTTGTAGAGCTGTTAATTAATCTCTTAAGAGACTTAATGGAGGGAACTTACAGAGGGTGACCTCATTTCAGTCCTGGAGGCGTTGGTGGGTGACAAATACTTTCCCTTTTTAGCACCTAAGAGTTAGATAAAATAGGATTAGATAGTCCTTTCATGGCAGCTTTTCAGAAAAGCAGTCACATATGACTTCACCTGATTTATTTTCAGTTAAAAAAAAAAAAAAAAAGAAAAAAAAAAGAAAGAAAAAGAAATGACTGCTCATGTGAAATCAACAAGATGTCTGAGGCCATATATGTATTTGGCTTTGATGGTGACATTTTTAAAAAGCTGGGAACCAACCTGACGGATTTCCGTGATTGGCTGGAGCAGCCGTTGAAAAGCTAATAGATTCCACAGCTGGCCGTCTGGGTGGGGATTTCACAGACGAATGACTCCCATGTTTAAAACCTAAAGTAAGGACAGGAAGGTTTACATGCTGTGGATCTACAGCAAGTTCAATCTGCTAATGACATTTTCAGAACAAATACATAAATAAATAAATCCAAGAATCTGCAGAAAAATCACCAAAACACAAGGAAACCACGTCTGTTTGGATGTTGCTTCATGTATTTTTGAGCCACTTTGATCCAGACTGAGATATCACAACAACTTTTGGATGGGTTGCCAAATATTTTATAGATATGCATGGTCCCCAGAAGGTGCCTATAGACTGGTGATCCATTAACCCTTTCCTCTAGCGCCAGCTTGAGGTTCACATTTGTGGCTTTGAGTGAAATATCTCAACAATAACTGGAAGGATTGCCATGAAATTTGGTGTAGTCATTCATTTCTTACGATGAACTGTAATGATTTTGATGATCCTCTGACTTTTCATCTAGCCCCATCATAAGATCAAAATTTCAGTTTGTCCATTATTTGGTGCTGCTCCACATATTTGTGCTTTGGTTCCACTATACAGACCCACTTTACACATAGACACATAGTGAGACTGTATACAGTTTTATTTTTTCTCAAAGGGGAGTTCTTAGACAAGCACAAAAGATTAGCTCCAAGCACTGTTTTTATGCCATGATGCACCTTATTAACTACATCAAACACTACTGAAAAAAAAGTGAAATCCTAAAGATTTGGCTTTTTGGAATCCAACAACCAACTAACAACAAACAGAATTTGTTGGTAGACAAATGTTTCATATAATAGTGTGACCTACCTGGGTTTCTAGAGGCAGGCTCAGGTTTCTGTGGAGTGACTTCCATGACGTGCGCAGGATCAAACAGAGCAAAGCTAACTGGGGCTACAGCTGCAGGGGCCGAGGACGAGGGAGGCCTTGTTGTAATGATGGAGACATCAGAAGACATGAATCCGGGCTTATGTTGCTCAGTGACGGCTTCAGCCTCAGCCTCTCTGTAAGAAAGTCACAGTAAAATGAGTCTGTTGCAAAAGTCCAGCTTTTATCCGACACAAATGTAATGCACAAACAGGGCTGTTCATAAAGAAAGAAAATATAATAAAAAGCTCACCTTTTTATTTTGAAATGATAAATGGTGGGGAAAACAATGGAGGGATCATCAGCAGAGATTAAAAATGAGAGTCTAGTGTTATGAGTAGGAAACGTTCAGGCCTGGCACTCCTTGGGGCTTGCTAAGATGGGGGACAGAGCTAGCGGGTGAACTCTGAGCCAGTCAACAATGACAGAGATGGATGAAGCTTGATGTTTCTGCATTCTGGAGAGTAAATAAGCTGAATGGTCAGGGATGTTTAAAAGCAAAAACCTTTCAAGACTCTTAAGATTTTCTCCACCTGTGTGACCTTCCCGCTCCCAGCTGAGTGACTTATGAAATAAGTCACTCATAAGTTCATTATTATTAAGATGATTGAGCATACTTACTTTGAACCTAACCCGGTTCCCGCAGGTTTGACTTTTGATTGCTCATCTTGGCAAACTGGATTTGCAGAAAAATGGTTAGACAGAAAAAACATAAGTGAAAAACTTTGAAAAATAAAATTGAGGCTGGAACTAATTAATTTTATTTTTTTCTATTATTGATTAATCTGTTAATTGTATTTTTTATTCATCAAATACTTGTTTAGTTTTGAGAGCTAAGGATGACGTCTTTAGATGTTTTGTTTTGCTTAAAAGGCCCACAACACAAAGATATTCAGTTTAAAGTAATACAAAAACAAAGGAAAGCAACAAATCTTCAAATGCGAGAAGGTGGAGCTTTTGCGTGATAAACAACTGGAGTGATTAATTACCTTCATTGTTTCAGCTCTTAATAAAAGCATGATGGTAAAGCTCATCACTACATCATCTCGTCACATGCGCAACTACTGAAATTCTTATTGATTTGAAAACCAGGGAGAAATTAGCACATTAACTTTAATGTGACATCTGCTTTAGTAATGAGGTGTGCACTCAAAGCAGTTCATGTTTCTGTATGACAAAAGACTCCCTTGACTCTATGTCACACCCACCTGAAGAGCTGATAAGGAGTGCTACTACTGGTTTCATTATCTAGTTTCTCACAACAATGCAATAAAGTGACTGATCTTCACCTGCACCTGCACTCTGTATTAAAGACCTTACTCTCATCTGTGTATGAAATAAATGGATAAACTCTATGCAAAACGAGAGGTGGTCCTAATTTCCAAGACAAGTTGGAGTAATGTCCACATGTGATTCATATTAGCGAGGAACAGAATTACTTTCCATTATAGGGAGACTGATAATATGGTGACCATTTATACTGAAAACCAACAGTAATTGCATTTCTGTCTGAAAAGCCTCCAACTGTCAGGATGTTGCACCCTTGCATGCACATCCAGCCCCGGTGAATGACAGTTGAACTATTAAAGTTCATTACAAGTGTGAGGCAAAAATTAAAATGTCAGCTAACAGCCCACTAGATAGATGCACTGGCTGTATAAACAGGGCAAAAATGACAAAAGGCCTTTGTTTTCTATGAATGCGTTGAGAGACAGACAGAGAGAATGGGGGGTGGGTGGATGTTGGCTAGATGTCAAATAATGGATCAGGAATGACTGAAATGAATTTGTTAGCGCTTGCCTTTGGCTGTTGTGTGTACAGTTGTTGGCCTTGTGCTGTCTTTGCTGATGGCTTTCAGACATGGTGATTTCTTATTGTTTGTCTGGCTGGTGGAGGGCTGTCTTGCCCAGTTTCCTGCTGAGCCTTGGCTGCATTTGTCCTTTCTCCAAACGGGCCTGTCAGCTGAACTTGGCTCTTCTCCAAACCTGCAGAGAGAGAAGGCCCTCACCATCAGCCTTAATAACAAAAGTCATTACAAAACCATACAGAGGGAAAGACTAGAAATATACAAATACTGCAAAGAAGAATCGATTCAAGGCCACAGGAAGTATAAAGAGTCCGAAGCTCACCGTCTTTCTGCTGAACGGATGTTAAATGGGCGTTTGTTATTATTGTTGCAGTTTTCTTCAGCTAGTTTCTTTCCAATGGTTGTACTGGTGCTGCTCTTCTCATCATTAGGACTCAGTGGGACCTTTGGCCTTCCCAAAACACTTGAAGGCTCTGTGGGCTTCCTGTCACCTGACGGGACCCCTATTACTGATGCTGAAGCCTGGAAAAACTTCTGCCGGGCTGCCTGTGTCTTCTGGGCTGAGGCAGTCCAGGACTGGGAAGGTGAAGTAGGACTGACTGGCTTCAGAACAATATTCAGTGGGGCTGACAGGACAGAAGGGGGGCGTGCTGCAGGCTGGGTCTGGCTGGCACCATTTGGTCGTACAGCTGAACTGGTGGATCCGTTTTTGATCCCAACCTCAGAGGAGGAAGCTTTGCAACTGTTCTGGTGGGCGTTACAGATAAAACTGTCTGGATTCTTCCCAGGTCTGTATCCCCCTGCATGAAGCACGCTGGAGCATTCACTGCATCTGGTGGCAGTTTATTAACATGAAATTATGAATGCAATAGACACAACACATGACAGAAAAGTATCAATGAATACAGATCAAATTCTTACTTGAAACAGCTTCTGTGATAGAGCTTGCCTTCAACAAAGTGCCTCTGAACCAGGTGAACGTGGCTCTTGCATGCAACACACTTGCTGTTGAGAGTCCCGTTTTTGTTGGCATTTTCTGCCAAAACCGCCTTCTGTGAAGGAAAACTCAAACTGTGAGACCTGTCTATCCAAAAATGTGTTACACTTGTCAAATCAACGTTTACCTAACCCAATGAAAATAAGCAAAATCCACCTTATTCTTAAATATAGCAAATGGAAAACATAACCCTGTAATGACATGAGTACTGACCTGGGCAGCAGCTCTAGCCAACTTGGGTGAGGTCTGAGCTGTTAGAGTGGAAGGTAAACGATTCTCAATGGCAGTTTTAGGCACAAAGGTTTTGGCAACCACTGGGAGATTTTTCTTCTCTGATGGCTCCTCCTTGGAGCCCTCTGCTGGCCTTTTTACACCTCCCACTGAGGATGAGTATCACACCATTAGTGTCAAACATAAGAAGGTAGTACAGGAGAGAAAGAGTATAGCTCAGCCTACAAAGAAATATATAAGAAAGAAAGGTCTGAATCAGAGAAACTCTTAATGATTAGGAGGATGAACCACTCAAGATACACAATTTCTAGTTCAAACAGCCATGCTCTCACTGGGAGGCCGTCCTTTGAAGTAGTTGTAGTACTGGGAGACGTAGGTGAGAATGCTCAGCCTGTCTGGGATCCTTAAAGCCACCATGTCTTCTGCATCTAACAAAGCTGGAATCCCCAACTTCTCCTCTGCGATCTGAAAAGCCTTGAAACACATAAAAATACAAAAAAACAAACAGTTTAACCAATATACATCAAGTCCTGCCAGGACAACATTTAATGGTAGTGTATAATGGGCCAAGTAAACACATCCCATGCATTTTTGCCATATAAAAACATGGTATTCACCGGGCACACAGACTCCTACAATTACAGCATGTGTAAAAATGTCAGACAATACAATCTACTTTAAATAGAGCGTTCTTTGGCTTGGCCCAGAGAGGTCTGAAAAGGACTGTATAATGAATAGCAAACATCCTGTGAGCTTGTAGGGATAAGAATGAGGATGGAGGGAGCAGGATATCGTGGCATTGTTAAGGATCAGCCTGGACATGCTCATTAAATTTAAAAGCAAAGCCTTACTGAATACTAAGTCTGTTGATGTACAAGAAGAGCACAAAATACAACGAATGTGTGGGTCTGTGAGGTGCGTTCATGTGTGCAAACTAAACACAAACAATTTCTTATTTAACAACTCGGGAAATAACCACCTGTAAGTAACATGACACTATTCATGAAATATAGAAGGGTGTAAATTACCACACTAGTCACATTCTCATGTTGCAGTACAGGGAGCATCTTCAACAGTTGATCAAGACTTGAACCTGATCAAACACAATTTTCTTGTTTAAAGTTCTTCTTGTATAACTTTCAAGAAGTATAAGACAACAAGTGTCTTCCAGTGAACCGTCATCTTGTGGATCAAGTGGCAGATGACAGCAAGCCTCATTCAAAATGAATAGCCTGGGGAGCCTCTCCCCTCAGCTCAGGTTTGTTGCTGATACTGCCAGGCTCTTCCAAGACAACCAGGAAGTGCATACTGTAGCACTCTGCAGGGCCTGTAACCCTCAGAGGAAGCTGATAAAATGGAAGAGGACTAAATAATGAAAAGGTCCCCGGCTGTGCTGCTTGGGGTCATGTAGGGGTTAACAAAATAAATTAGGTCAGGTGGACAGAGGGAGAGTACAGACTCAGAGATGTTAAGTTTGAGGAGAGTCTAAAATTGGTAGAGAGGCTATGGCTTCTGCTTAAAATACTGTGCTGTTAAAATGTTAACAGATGAATATTTAAGTCAACAACAAATACTGTGTGTGAGTGTGTTGCTGGATGCGTCCTCATATGTCTGGGGTTAATGAAGTGGATGTTTTTGCTGCATCAGATTTTGCATCTGGAGTGTGAAGTCTGTTCCACTCAAAAGGACAAAGGTTCAACAACATGACATCTTACCAGCCTGTTGTTCTCAAACACATCCTCCCTTCTGAGTGAGTCATAGTCTCTGGGAAAACAGAAATACAATTAACAGAGAGATGTGTCAGAGCCATTGGTTGTCTGGTTGGTAAAAACCTCATCTAACTCTGGATCAGGATCAGAGAAGTTAAACTGTTAAAAACATGGTGGGTTTCCTTAGAAACAACACAGGCTTCCTAACAGCAGAAGTCCTAACTAAATTTAAACCGAACTAAAGGGATTCAAACATGATTAGAATAAAAAGACAGATTTAAACTGTGGAAACTACAAGAAATTATAGTAATTTAGGAGGCTGCCCCAGGAGGTGTCAAAACTAATAATAGTTCAAGTACTCAGCCAAACCCGTCACATTTCCAGCCACATCTGAACCACCTACTCAGAGTTAAATACTTACATTAAGTCCGGTCTGTACTTGTGTATAAGTGCACAGAAAGCCAATCCGTTCCTGAATGAAGTCGTCATGTTGGTGATGGCCACGTCTCGGTAACCCTCACACTGCATTTTGCACCACTGCTCCAAAGCCTTGATGGCAGCCATGCTCCCAGCGCGACTCAGACACTGCTGAACACTCACCACAGACAAAAGCGTGCAACAGGCAGAGGTTTCAGTGTGGAGGAGCCTGAGGAAAGAGAGCTAAAAACAAAGTGTCTCTGTCCAGGGGTCTGACCGTGAACTGCGGCGCAGCAGCTGCGTCCTGTTTCCTTCTTTGTATCTGAATGACTCGAGTCTCTGGGACGAGCTCCTGGTGCTGGTGGTGTGCGGTTCTCCGCTCATTACATTAATTGGCACGGACTGCTGATTCGTCATTCACACACGCTGAATAAAGCTCAGCCAGAAAGGTAAATAAACGTTTTTCTAATGTTCTGAGTTCAGTTGTCAAAGAGTAAATCCTGCAAAAAATAAATAAATAAATAAATAAAAAATAATGAATGAGTGCAGAATCCTGAGATCACAGTATAAATATCAGTGACCTGAAGTAATAGTGACATTTTAATGTACATGTATATGTCCCTACACAAGACAGTTCTATACTGTAAAAATAACATTTTTGGCGTAAAATAGCTTTTTAAATATAGGCCTATTACAGTCATAGATTAAAGTTTGAGTCTGAAGTCATATTTAAATAGGGACATGTTTCATCTGATTCTGCATCAGCCCCAGAGTTAGTGACAAAAAGCTGGGTTTTTCATTCAAGAATTTCATGTTCAGGGGTTTCGATTGGAGAGCTCCTCATGCTTAAAAACAAATGGCTAATTGTTATAATTGTTTTTGCTTCTGATCATTGAATCCTGTCTGAAGTAGCTGTCTGGATTTTTGGGAAATTCAATGCAAGTTGAAGTAGCACATGGTTAAAGGGAACACATGTCTCTGTACATTTTATTTGTCTTTGTTTTATTTTTTTATTTTACATTAGTTCTGGTGGAGCATGGAGCCTTATTTGATGAATGGGCCACTTTACTAATGAGCTACTGTTCTAGAAGGTGACAAAGGATCATGCTGTGCTTTTTCTAATTAAACAGCCTGTTGGAATCTCATCTGAGGAGAAGAGCTTCAGTTGGCATTTCCATACAGGTTATGTGCACATTGACGATAATATTTTCATTAACAGATTCAGGAAATTCATCTTTTGGGGGGTTCCAATAGAGGGGGAGGATGCTGTAGGATTTCTGTGGTAATTAAACACCAGACTTGGCTATCTCAGCCAGGAAGTTGGAGTCATTATGCAGTAGGAGAACCAATAACAGAATCTATGACATGCTTTTTTCCCCTTTTTTTTAACCTCAGTCATCTTTGTGTGGGGCCTAATTGGGGCCTAATTGAGGCCAGCTATTGTCATATAAGGATTCTGACCTAATTTAGCCCATATTATGGAGTCCCATAAAATTTTAGGGAAAACTTGTGACTTGATTTCTAAACAACTTTCATTTAGTTCAACTGATTATGAGGAGTTATACTACTATACTGCATCATTCCATCATAACGGGAAACCAACTATCTCGCTGACCCATTTTCATAGTTTCAGATTTGAACCACAGACCTCATCAGTGACTGTTAAACCTCTGACCTGTGTAATTAGTGTGAGACCAGAGCTGAAATATGAGCGACCCACACTGACCTCATTCACTTAAACAGGCTACAAATATTGTAGACATGAATTGTTTATTAATTGTCACAACAAGTTGTCAGACAATGTAAGCAAAGTAACGCAGAGCATGCAGTAGCTCCATTTTAATGTTGCCTTGTCTGCACTCTCATCTTTCCTGTCTGAGGACATCTTCATGCCCAGAAGGGGGCAGTGTCACTCTGCACTGTATAAAGACAGTTTGATCCCTGCAACCCTAAGATGAAATGCATAAACAACTCACATGCAATATTGTGGACGCATGTAGAAACACTTTATTTATAGGTTAAACTAGAATTAAACATCACACCACCTGCAGACCGACAGCTGATTTTAAGGAAATAGTTTTATTAACTATTACTTTTATCATTTCATACTATTGTCATCATCAATTGTCATAGCTCTATATTATCAGAAGATTGAACATCAGATTCATTAAAATGTTAATTTGAAACTCAGGGGATTTAAAGTGTGGAATTTATTAGTTGATAAGATGAACAAACCACTATTCTCTTGTTATGTTGCATTTTGTTTTCACCGACTAAAGTATGATGTAAAATAGTGTATGCATTAGTTAAAAACACACCCACGGGATTATGAAATGCTCCCAGACCCACTGCTTTGTTTTCTTAATAAGTTTAACATGTGAAAATCAATAATAATTCACTCTCATATCCCAGAGATTAATTTTGTGTGGTGTTTTACAACTGCTGATGTGGCTTGCATAAAATGAATTAAGCAAAACAACAGTGTTTGTTCATGCAAAACCAGGAAGGATGAAGGATGTTTCAAAGAAAAATACATTTTTCTACACTAAGTCACATTTATTGAACCTCAACATTGAGCTACAAAAGCTCTTATGATTTATTATTTCATTATATTATTATCTTTTTGTATCTGTTGCCGTTCTTCTCTTTAGATTCACAGCTCTTTATAGAATCTGTGTCACTATCAATGAAAACCAAATGTCTGTACATATATGTGTGTATATATATATATATATATATATATATATACACATGTATACAGTTGTAGAAAAAAATATATTTATCATGTTATCTATATACTGTAGACTGACTCTTAATGATTTAATTTTTCAGCTATTTCCATTGTTTCCTGTGAGGACGTGTGGCTGCGTGCAGACATCCTGCCTGTCTGTGAAGGTAACCTGAGAGGTCAGGGATAAGCTTGGCATCATATGACTTGACCGTATCCAATGGACAGAAATGATAAGATGGTAACATTTGTCATTTGTCATTGTTCAGTTAAAGACCTGGAATAAAATAGTATGTGCATCCAGTGTAAAAAAAAAGAACAAAAAACATTTGAGATGTGATGAAAATCAAATTCAAAATATAAAGAGACTTAAACATCACACGCATGTGATGTTAACTAATTAATTCAATTAATGTAGACATAATTTTTTTTTTTATCAAAATTGACAAAACAGGGAAATGTGTTAACCACCCAAACTTCAAAAGAAGAAGAGCAACAAAAGGACCACTTGTTTATAGCATTTTAAACTGTAAGAAATGTTTAATTAATTATGGCTAAACAACAAAACTCCTCGTCCCAGAGAGGTTCAGAAAGTACGTTCAAGCATAGGGATAGTATACACCGTTTTTTCTTGGTTATGATTATCTGTACAAACAGGAAGAAGGACAATAATCAATCCTTGTGCGTGGCATCAGCTTCCTGTGTTTGTGACTGTGTGTCGCCTCCTGATATGCTTACAGTGCTGTGGATCTCTGCCTCATGCTCTCTGGCTTTGGCCCTCAGTTTGGCGATGCTGCAGGAGCGGAGCTCGTCTGAGCTCGGCCCCTCCGGCCTCTCCCACTTCCCCGACTTCTGGGTCACAGGCTGCATTTGCACGCTCAGCGCGGCACTGGCAGCCTTTGTCCATGGATAATTTCCTTCCTGTCGTTTCTCCCAGTGCTCGCTGTCAGACCTCTCTAACTGCTCTTTTAAACTCCTGCTCGCTTTCTCAGATGTTTCATCATTGTCTCTTTTCACATAAGGCCCTGCAACAAGCTGGCCCTGAAGTTTCAGCTGCCGTCTCATCTTAGCACGACGGTTCTGAAACCAAACCTGGAAACAAACAAAACAGTACCTAATATATCAATATAACTAGAGGGAAATGTAAATAAACACTGTGTTAATATTTCAAAATGTTGACAAGATTTCTACCTAAAATTGTACCATCAAAGTTGTATGAAAACTTTCCACAATATTTATCAAGGTAAATTTTGAATCTACATTTTTAGTGTCACCTTTTTTTACATGCTGAATCAGTTATTGGTTGCTGCAATCATTCCTTCTGTCCATACAGATTCCTTTTTAATGCGATTCCAATGCAACCACAATAAAGGTTTCACAACACAAATAATGTAAATTTGAAAGACACCCACTTTATTTGCCCAACTATATCCAATGAAGCCTCCTTTTAGTTTCAGCTAAACTTTTGTTTAGCTTATATTATTAGAAATATTAATTCCAAAACCTAAGGCAAGTGTTGCCTTGTCAACACAAGTTGGTAGTGGTGGTGCTGCAAAAGAGACTGTACGGCTCAGGAGCTTAATTTGCATGCTGTACAGACAAAATGAAATCATGTGGATGAGTATGAAGTGAACATTTTCAGAAAGAGTTCTGTGTGACAGTCACCTGAACTCTGGCCTCGATGAGGTCCAGTCTGAGGGCCAGGGCTTCCCTCATGAAAATGTCTGGGTAGTGGGTGGTCTCGAAGGCCTTCTCCAGCTCCTCCAGCTGCCAGCTGCTGTAGTTGGCCCGTGCACGACGCTGCTTCACTGGCCTCTGTTCATCTGGAAAGCACAGCGCAAGCACCAATTACACAATCGCCAACGGGTGACAAGGAGCTAATGGCTCTAGATTGGGTAATTAGCGCAGCGATCATTAGGCCCACTTTAACACTGCTTGATAATTGATTGTTAGTTACGAGCTGTTAGCCAATCTTTTGTAAACATTTACACTGCAATCAGATGGTGCTCACTGACTGTCTTAGAGACTGTGGTCATACACTGCCAGTTTGGCTGTGCTCTATCTGCACAAGTCATGCATCATACAGTCAGTCCTGTTTTGGTCACAGCAGCTGTGGTTTGAACTCACCCGTGCCCTCTGTGAGTGGCCCCATCCCGACCGCCTGTGTGGCCATGAGCAAAGCCTCCTTGCATGGCTCTGGCTGCAGATAACTCCTCAAAGTTTCGTAGCTGATAAAGGGCCCTGGGATGAGAATCTGAGGTTGAGAGCCCAGTCTAGCTGGATATGCTGGAAAAAGGTGAGCTGCAGGTGAATGGAAAACTGCAGGCAGCAGAGTAGAGACCAGTTGCCCTGGGCCAAACATGTCCAAATTATTAAGGGTCCGATTTTAAGCAGCAGTCCAGTGAAAAGGGCCAGGTTGACTCCTACAGGGATGCTGGATGAATGGTGAAATGCATCCCAACGTCCAGAGTGGAAAAAAAGAGAATTAAAACAGCTATGATAAAATTTTCAGATGTATCAGTCCAGTTAGTCGTTGGAGCTGCTGTATGTGCCTCAGTGCAGGTATAAGGTGTTTCCTGAAGAGTAAAGGTAAGACTTGAGTTGTGGAGGTGGTCTCACCTTAGCTTTCTGCTCTTTTCCTCCAATCCACTCCCACTCCTTTCCCGGTCACATGACCTCCAAACAGACAGCAGGGTTTGGTTTATAGGAGGGAGGTAAAAATCCAACCCGTGATTCATCTCTCAGTGGATTATCAGTGTTACCCTTTCAGTGTTTGCTGTATTTGCGATTATTTTCCAAACCACATATGGCTGATAATCTATTTTAATCTGATCTATTGAAATTATAGCGACAGAAAATGGTTCCTTTGTATTTCTGTCCATATGTCTGGGACAAGTTGCAACATCTTTGGCTGCTGAAGGTTCAATCAGTGAGATGGACAGGATCTTAGTTTGTGGAAACTAAGTTGCGAAGATGTTTATGTTCATTTAGACACGTACACCATGAAGATTTGCACAACTCTTATGTGACTGGTTTAACAGTTGTCAAGCATAATGAGAACAAATTACTGCAAAGGAGACTGAATGAAAACACAGGTTGTTCAGTCCTGAAAAGGCAGCAGACCCTGAACAACGGGTTCTAGGATAAACACACTCCTCCTGACAACAAAGTGACAAACCTAAAAGCTTGTTTGCTAAATGTTTATAATCCCTCCTAGTAACATCATGTATTACTGTTGATTTAATTTTATTGTTTTTTGGGTTTTTTTTTTTTTTGGTGTAATGTTTTATTTTCCACATCACCGTGACTGGCTGTGAAAAAAAATATCACGTCAATCAACTTAATGAGTAGTAGCAGTGTACACACACAAATCCCTTCTTTACCTGACAGTAGAAATCCATTAATGGAATATTAAACCAGGTAAGCCGGGTGTGAAAAAAAAAAAAAAAGAATTGACAACTGTAAAAATAATACACAGCTAAATTGTTTTGGTTAACTACAAAAAGGTACAGATGTTCATTTTGCATGTCATGCTTTTTATCTATTAGACTTATTGTACTTTTATGTTATTGTCACTTAGTTCAAGGGTGTAATATTATTGTCTCAAGACTCAGCTGTAACACAATGTGACTGGTGGAACACATGGCGTGATTCTCTTTAGATGTTTAATCATTATATCATGTAGAAAGCATATGTATATTGCAGTAATTAGTGGTGATGTTTTCTTCTAACCATTGTTGTAAAGCATGCAGTAGTGAGTGTTACCAGACACTTATAGGATTTTTCCATCTCAGATCAAAGCACACACATCAACACATTAACAACCAAGACAGGAAGATTATTAACACTTTTTTTTTTCTTTTAGCAAGGCAGCTGTAGCTTAGTGTTGATGGATCTCTGATGAGATGATCGCCTGCACTGTCTGCGTACGAATTAAACACAGGTGTGTCAATTAATCCGAAGATACATATCACCTCACAACACATCTCGCTAACTGCTCATCGGCCCAGACGGCGGTGAAAACATTCAGCTGTCAGTGTTGTCACCGCTGAACTGGGAGGGCTGAGGCGGCTTTGATCAGCCTGGGACCTGTGCAGGAGGCAGCTGGTCAGGGCCGAGGTGAGTCACAGGATGGTCATACCTCTGCAAGCAGCGAGGACTGCAACTCCCTCACCTGTGGCCCTTTCATCTGCACCTGTTCAAACACTACATTAATACCTTAGTGGAGGCAATAAAGAGGTCGGGATTATGGGTTTGACTGAATTGGATTTCTTTAAAGCTTGTGTTGAGACCGAAAGCGGATATTTGGCTAGTTTTACTTGGTTTTTGTGTCAAAAGAATTACAAAGATCCACTGTTTGACCTTTTAAACATTGTTAAGAGGTACGTTGAATTAATACTGTAAATGTATTTGTGGAGGGTCACCATCAATGATAGATGACACAACCAGCTGAGTGAGCACAGTTTGCAGCTCTTCTGACTTTTTTTGTGTATGTGTATGTGTGAGAGGGAGAGGGAGGACAGACAGAGACTGAAAGAAATCATTTCTTGGGTTTGCAAGTTCTGCAGGGAAAAGGAAAATAGGTTAAAAGTGTCTGGTTTGAGCTGTGGCTAAACAAATACTGTGTGTGGTGGGACTGACGACTGAATAGCCATCTCCGTTTGTACCTGGCACACAGGTAGTTACAAGGATTTCTGGTCTGTCTGAAAGTAGACCCCCTTACCCCACCCCCCAGATTTCTGTGTTTGTCTGTGCGTGGGTCCTTTAATGCCCATTGATCCAGATAATCAGGGACAAAATTGGTGAAAAACCGGTGGGGGAGGTTCTGACAGTCGTGGCTCAAAAGGGCTGCTTGTGGATAATTGAAGGAGGCATTAAGACAACAATAGTAATGGCTAATGCCAGGCCTTATTGGTCTCTCAGGTATTCCTAGCTCCCTGAATGCCACGGCAACACTGGAGATTCACAGCTAAAATGGCAATCATCGTATCATTAGCCGATCTTCAACTGCAACGACCGAGAATGTGCATGTGCATCTGTTGATTTAGCAAGCCATCAAGGATACCCTTCAGATGGCTTTAGCTTGAAATGGACTTGTTTGAGCTTGCATTCATTCATTTCAAACTCAAGGAAAAAGGACATGAACTGAACACCGCCTCAAAGGTGCTGTTTTTGGATCTCAGATAATGTAACAATTCTCAAATTTGGGAAATGCTCAAAGTCTCTCTCAAAAATGTGTTTTGCTTATTGTTACTTCGCCTGGATGTTTATCCTTCTCTGTACAGGATGAGGTACGTGCAGATACTAGAAGGCTGTGCTCACATTCACCTGCCAAAGAGGGAAAATGTATGTGTTCACCTTACATCTGAGTTTAAGACGCCAGTGTGATCATGATTTTGTGATATCAAAACTAGTTTGGAAGCCAATCGTGGTCCAAAGTGCAATTTACACAAGTGCGATGTGGAAACTTGAAGCCAGTAGAATGAATTTTTTGCGAGAAAACCAAATATAAACTGTTGTTTATATTTGAAGAAGAGTATTTTCATGCAGTATGTCTTAAACATGTCTGAGAATGATCTTTAAACCTGCAATAAACAAACAGTATCCAACTGTTATGGATCAACATGATTATTCATTTGGGGTTATTATGTTTTATGAATGTAAGTCCAATATTCACTCTTATTTTTAGCTCTGTTTTTGGTCTCTATCAACTCCTAAGGGAAACATCTGCCACTTTAGCTGCTTAAAGCTCCACAGTGTTCAGCAGCTTGTTCTGTGTCTGTCAGCTTTTTGGGGCTGAGCAGGTAGAGTACAATGGATTTCATTAGCTTTTTTTCCTTTTCTTTTGCCGAAAACAGCTGCCTGCAGCTCTACAAATTTTCTAATAAAACTTTAGACTATTTTTCAAACTGTTACCAAGGCTTATACTCTGATATAGACACTTTTTTTATCTTGGAATTTGTTGCAGAAAACACTTTCAATGATTTGAATGAAATGATGTGGGCTATTTGCCCTCTTTTTTTCCTTTACAGACATGGCTGAAGTGGATTAACTGTCACACTCTGCCCTCAGTGTGATAAGATACAATCTGACATAATGGAGATCGTGAACACAGCACATTATTATTCTTTCTCTTGCACTACAATGGCACTTTAGCTCATAAAACAAGAGTTCTGCCAAATGTCATGCCAAGATGGATGATTATTGTCAGCTCCACTGTCATGGGAATATATCTATCTGGTATAATTTGCAGGCTGGAACAGCAATGAGCACAGATAAGATCAATATTTAATGAAAGTGTAAGTGAAGCTTAAGGGTTGTCACTTATGCCTCTGCTGTTAATGACATGTCACATTATCATACTTATCAGATTGGGTCAATCTTAACTGCAATTACTGGCCTCATTTCTTTTTAATTCATTACAAATGTTGAATCGTTTCAGTCGTCCACCTCTGTGCAAACACACCAGGAATAAATTCTCCAGCTGCTTGCATATGTATTTTAGCGTCAACTTGCACAAACTTCAAACTAAAATCTATTAATGGGAGTGTGGATTGGTGTAATTCAATCAACACACCTAAAATGTGTTTGTAACTTGGAAGAAAAGTGTATTTCATGGCTGAGGAAACCCCTATGCTTGGTGCCTCACTCTCCCTGGTAATAGTATCCCACAGTGAGCAGGCTGATTGTTTTAGTCCTGGATCACTGGCCATGGGATAAACCTGAGAGCTCAGCCTGCTTTTCATGTCAAAACCTTCAAGGGAAAGCGGCCACAATCCAAGAGCAATCACACTTGAGACATCAAAGTGCCAGGGAGAAGAGAGGCGAGAGACGGTCCACATTTTTCCACGCAAGCCAAGTGCAACTCAAGCGTGGAGGAAGAGGAGATGATCTAAGGCGAGGGTGCCATTGAGAGGAAGACGGAGAGCAGACAGATGTGCATGGGCAGGTAGCGGCACATCAGGGCCCCTCCTGTAGCTGAGAGAGACACCAAGAAGCCTCCGCTGGTCGCATTCCTGGTTGCTGCTCGTTCACTGTCCACTTTCACATGGGCAGGAAGACCCACTGACAACCGTATGTCTGCACTTTGAAACACTTCACATGATATTTCTAACACCCTCATGGTCATCCAGATTCTTTACTCAAGTTAAAGTACTAATAAAATAACAAAAAACAAAAACTGAATGTAAAAGTAAGTAAGTAATGTGTAACAACAACGACAATAAGAAGAGGAAGATTAATAACAATAAACTTTAGTTATATGGTGCTTTTCTTAATGTTACAAAGGGCTTTACAAAAAATAAAACCAGAAAAAGGAAAAAAAGAACATAAGCACAGAGGAATTAAAAACAGTCAAATGAATAACATTAAATAAATAGGAAAAAAACAGTATCAGACATTTCCAAACACTTTCACAAAGAGAAAAGTTTTAAGGAGAGATGTAAAAGAAGTTAAGGTGTGTCTGAGTCCAGTTGGCAGAGAGTTCTGTAGTGTTGGAGCTCTAATAGCGACAAATCTTTGGATTTCAGTGGTGGAGAGGGAACAGGAATAAATCAGAAATGTATTTAAGAGCGAGACCGTTTAAGGCCTTAAAAGTGAGCTGTAAACTTTAAAAATCTATTTGAAATCTAACAGGGAGCCGGTTTAGGGATGCAAGCACAGGGGAAAAAGAAATGCTTGAGTACAAGTACCTCAAAACTGTAGTTACTTTCCGCCGCTGCCCTTGGATTCCTCACTAAATATGTTCTATGAAGATATTTTATTACCATGAAACAAAATGTTCAGCATGTTTAGCTCATAGCAGCTGCATTTAAGGACACCCAGCCTGGTATGAAGAATAAAGGCAGAGGTTGTTAACTTGTCAGTGGTCCGTCAGACTATTCAGCAGCAGCGCAGCCCCCACCTCCCCCCTTGCTCGTTAGCTGTCACTCATCTCTGTTCCGCCTCACCGCTGCCCAGCCAATAGGATGCTGGCGCCTGACCAAGAGCAAAGGCTGCTAAGACTTGTGTAGTAAGTTGATTGATAACCATAAACAGAACTTTCAGCTAGTTATAGGACACCATACAGGTGCAATTAACACATCAGACAGAAACAGCATTGACAGATCAGCGGGTATGGTGCATGATGGGTAGGAGGCGATTGGGTTTACATATGAACAAGTTAATTATAGGAATGGATGTGTGAATACATATTCAAGAGGATTTGGAGGCATCATGATGGTTCAGAAGACAAAAGAGCAAGTAATTTATTCACCCAGTGTCTTGGATCTGAATTCTTTACATGACTATTGCCACAACTCAGCCTGTTCATATTTTCTGTTGCCCAAATACGTAAAAGAAATAAGGTTTTTACTATGCATTTATTTTACACAATAAAAATGCCTTATGTGACTTAAGCAGGCACTTTTGTGTCATAGCTGCAAGCTCTTTGACCTCTTGCCTGGGCTGCTGTGTTACATTTTAAAAGAAAAAGCTGCATTAATGTAGTCTGAGACAACCTGCTTTCAGCCGTCCACATCCAGCCCGTGTATCCCGCTGAATACCTGTTACTACTGAACGACAGATTCAACTGACCCACCAGTGTGGGCATGTCTCACCCTCACTGAGGATCCTTCACCAGGCTGTGGCTTCGTCTCCTCTTCCTCCTATGTAACAAAACACCGGCAGCAATCTGTGCCGCAAAATGGCCTACCCACATCACACCTTCAAAGCAGCCTTTGGTCAACGTGATTGAACAATTAACCGCCATGGTTAATTTACCATCAATAGGAACGTCCACTTTCCTAGTTTACCAGCATGCCTACACATTGTTTACCTTATCCCTTTGACTCCATCAAGAGGTTTTCAGATGAAGTGAGTAGTGCCGGGCAAAACAACTCACACTTTCATGGCAAATGGTTTCCATCACAGCATGTGCATCACGCCTTTAATTTGTCTGTTACACCCCAGTGAAGAGCAAGCGTACCAATGACAGCTGTTTCCAGTTTTATCAGGATCCAAGAATTATTGGAAGGAAATGAAAGGCCACGAACCTTCCACCATTTATTTTTCCCTTCAATCTTGTTTGAGGTGCTAAAATGTTTTTTTTTTGAAAGGTAATAATTGGCTCGTGAGATTTGTGTTTTTACAATTTCAACATTAAACTGCTTTCCAATTAAATAGCGGTAAAATGTCTCCATCGAATCCCTGAGCTACAGCAGTTAACTGCAGAAATATGTCACACTTTTCACTTTCTGTCAATTAAGGCTGAATGAAACATAAAAAAGGTAATTTCCAAAAATGATTTTATTCATTTCACATCAAGGTGGCTCACAGATGGCATTCTAGTAACAGTAAAGCGTCATGACTTTCAAGCATTCATTTCAGCTGCTTAAGGAATTCACTACATTGTTTTGGACAATAACAGTTTTTTTGTATTCTGGCTTCTTTTTTTTTTTTTAAAGTCTGCCAGTTGTTTGGCAATTCCCAGATAAAAGAAGTGAATCATTAATGAATTAAAGCCCTTAGTGATACGAAGTTAGAAAACCAGTCTAATTCTTGACGTGTTCACTATCAGACTCACAATTTAGGGAAAAACAGAAACTGCTCATAAAATCAAAACTGTTTATTGGAATGCAGCATAAAGTGTTTTTTAACTGTTTTTGTAACAACAATGTTGATATTTCATATTCAAACTATCATGTAAAAGTATGGAGCCAAAACCAGAGTGCCATTTTACAACTACACAATGACATTTGTAGTGCCAAATAATGTAACTGCTGGTCATTTAACTGCAGAAATGCAACAATCTCCCTCTAAATGAAACCAAAACACTTTTAGAATTATTTCAATTTAACTGAACTGCTTTTTTTACCTGAAATACTATTGATTATACTACAATTTTCAATTTTTTTTTTAACTTCTCCAATTTTGTATACCATGTGTCTTTAACAAATGATATAATAACATCACCTAATAATGTTCCAGTTTTTGTTCTCTTTTTTCATTACTAGTAAATGTATTGTTACATTACCAGTTAAAAAATAATTTACATACTTTACCAAGTAATAAATGCACTAATTGTGACTTTATTACAATAACAGTAATTTCACAGTTCTAATTATTACATTTTCAACTCATTTAGAGGGAGTTTTAATACAGTCTTTGAAGTCACTGAATTATTACACTACTGGCAGCTACCAGCTCACTGGAGGATCCTTTAATCTGAACCACTGAAGAGCCACAGAGTTCGTTAATCTGCTCTGATCAAATTAGAGCAACGTTTGAACTGAAGGCAACAGAAAAAAAAAAAAAAATTATCTAGCACTGGAATGCAGAGAATGAATGACACTATTTCCAATCAGATGTGGAGTACGCGCTTTGTTGTTATGTTGTTGCTTCCATGTGGAGGACTTTCATAGACTCTGAAATCATTGAACTTGTGTCAATTTGTCCGTAGATACCCACTAAAAACGCCTTGTGGAGCAAGATGTCTGCATGTTCTGGAGAGAGAGGGGGAGAAAAAACACACTTTACATTATGCAGCTATGGATGTGTGTCTCTGACTGGGACTTTAGCTGCATGCTTCATTAAATCACATCTTTTTGCTAAAAAAAAAAAAAAAAATGGCTGCATGGTCATATGACTATAATCCAAGACCGGCACAGGATGTGACAGCTTCTTACCAGATCACTGTCAACAAGGAGGCAGCTAAAGAGCTGCTTCTTACCTTGACAGAGAAGCACATATTCTGGAAGATTCCTGAGAGCAGTCTGTACCACGTCGAAGTTACCGCTGCCCATACAGTACATGAAAGTCGGCAGGAAATCTGTTGCCAGGCTGCGGCACAGAAAACATGCGCTATTACGTAGTGAAAAGTAACTGGTAACAAACAAAAGTGTGTAGACAGATGGACTGAAGATTGATTGATAGACAGATAAGTATCACTAAGGCATTATTACTTAAACCTCAGCTTTCCTTCTTTGTTTATCTCCACATATTTCTCCTCAGTTTCAGCACGCTTTCTGTAGGTGGTTTGTCCCCAAATACTGAAAACTTACCAGGGATTATTCTGCATGCAGCGCAGGGCCAGACTGAAGGCCATGTTCCGACACAGCTCCTCAGAGGAAACCATCAGTCTCTGGAGATCGTTCTACAAACAGCATCACAGGGTGGTGATGGACATGTTACACACTGACAGGTACTACACTTGACCCTCTTTTTGTGTCTGTTGTTTATGACTCACAATGAAGTACTGGATTATCTCTGGGCTCCTCCTCGACTTCTCATCTACCTCTGTCAACACTTCCAACACATCTACAGCAGATGGGGGAAAAAAATCTGCGTATTACTCATTATGATACAGGATTTACACATGTGCCATTTCTGCAGCAGTATGTTAGTTACCCTCGACTGCTTCTCCTCTTGACATCTTTTTTAGGTACATTGTCATGTCAGCTGCACTCAGTGAAACCGAGGCAGATATGTTGACAAGGGGCAGGGAGCCAGTGGACAAGTCGTCTAGTAAATAGAAAAAAAAATGATTTAGCGAAATGTATTCCTCAGAAAAAATTGTAGCCTGTAAGAAGGATTTTTTAGATTTTATGACATACAGTAATTATACTGGTGCAAGGTGATTACTTATATTTTTAAATGTTCTCATGTTTCAGGTATACGAGGGCTCTGTAAAGACTATGTGCTCAGAATAGATGATATGAAAGTTGTCCTCACCATCCCTTTCTTCTGTCGTGACCTCTGCTGAGGAGCTTTTCAATGGCAAAGTGAGTCCAGCCAGCAGAGATTTCAGCTGGACCAAGTCTGGGTTTTCTGCACACAGTGCCCTAAAAGGAAAAACAGCAAAGCAAAATCTCTTAGAAAACCAAAGTTACTTTAAATACTGTAAAAAATAACTCATTTATACTTCACAAATTTATCATAAAAGGAAATTGTTGCCATAATGTACTAACTGTAGGATGTCAGAGTGCTTCTGTAGATAAGGAACAGCTGCCGCTGCATCGTGCGTAATGTACTTCTGTGTGAACTGCAGAAATTTGTTGATGAAGACCAACGGAGACCGAGTCCTCTGAAAGTTCCACAAGAAGAAAGATGCACAAACACATGAGAAGCTGTGAATCTAAACTCTATCCTAAATCTTCTAGTGAAGATTTAAAAGTGTGTGAGCCGCCTACCTGAAGGACCTTCATAAATGACAGAAGGCAGTCTTGAAGCGCCCTCTGGTGGTCGCTGTGGAAAACAAGCGGCTGCAGCAGCTCCAGGATGGCGAGCACATTGCTGAAGAAGGTCATGTGATTTTGCTGCCGAAATTCGTACACGTTTAGGTGAATGCGACTGTGCAGAAGCCCTGCAATCATAGGCAGGTGTCTGGGGAGCAAATCAAAACAGACAGCAGGTTGTTTCCTCTTCTATAGAAGCAGATAATCCACAGGTTTATAGACTGAACCACAAAAGAACTACTGCAAGTATTTATTCATTCATTTATTCATTCTCTTTTTTGTTAATCTCACCTGAGCAAAAGGACAGGATGCGAAACAGCCAACTTCCTACAGGCGAGGTTTGCATCAGACGCACGGCTCTCAGCAGACTTTGAGTCTCCTATATCGGCGAGCAGAGTGACCAGGCGATGGACCAGGACATCAAGCTGAGAAATGAAAATAAACACTGTGTTCTGTGTAGTGTCAGGGTGAATTCATGGTTTTTATGTGTGGTATTTCAAATAGTCTTCACCATAAAGCACTTTTTCTTTAAGCTGTCAAGTTTAGATAAAATAGTTTTATTTATGAATACGAGAAAAAGATTATAAAATCAGATTTTCAGCACTATGAGCTCATAGCGTGGGTAAACCTCCTGTGGGAAAATTTCAAGACTGCTTAACACACCAACTCAGTCAGAGCTGTAGAGGTCATGACTTCTGACCTATTCTGTGATAAGCAGTGGACTACTTCTCTCTCTCTCTATATATATATATCTCTTGTGCTGTTGGGATTACTTATACTCACTCATTTATGTATGGAGAGCCTCTGGTCTAAGTAACATCTATGTTGTATTCACAGGAAGGATAAACCAGCGGAAATCATTACAAGTGTATTTAAGTGTCTCAAAAAATTGCCTAGATTTAGTTGGTAACAACTAAGTGATCTGCAACAAATCTTCACCTTGCAGCTGCTGCCGTCTGCAGCCCCTCCACTGCTGAAGGTGCCGTCAGGCAGGGTGACGTGCTGGATGACCTCAGGGAAATGCAGATAAATCTGCAGCAGCAAGTTCAGGCACCGCTTACCCATCGCACTGAAAGGCAAAATAAACAAAGAGGTAAGTATTCTGTGTGCTATGGTTTAGGTACAAACCACCAGCTACAGGAATATGCCACTTTAGGGACACATTCACTTTAGGGAAAACACACGTTATTATTGGCTTAGGACAGTTCAGCTGTGCATCCTAAAGCCAGAAGCTTAGTAACAGAATAATCAAGACTGTAATCCCTGATGTTATTGAGTTATGTAGCTTGAAGCTATTTAATTGACAGTGACTGGTTGACCAATTTTGTGCAGCCATAAAAAGTTTGCTTTTCAACTCAAGTGAGCTTTACTCTGCAGTGGTACTGACATTATAAAGCAGACAATATTCCCAGTTGGGTTTTGTGAAACGCATTTTCTGTCTCTTTCAGCTAATTATCGACAGAGCTGATGTAAGATTACCGATCACAGAGCGTGATGAAGCACTTCTCCATTGTTTCTGTCTACAAGCAACAATAATTAATGTACATTAATACAAACTAGGCACATGAATAGCATAATGTAATTCTGAGGTATTTGCCTTCAAGTCACTGCAGTTTCATAAAATCCTCTTACTGGCTAAGGATCTTGTCAGGCTCAAATGATGTACTCTCTACCAGCTGAAAAGTTTATTACAGCTATGCATTAAGCAAATCACAGCGACCTTGACCAAGACTAAAGAGTCTGCTCCTTGTTCAGTAGTTGGTGTGTAATTGGAATAAACACCAGCTTATCTGACAGCGAGCTTTTGCAAGAAGAATGCTCAACATACAATCAAGTGTTTATTCAACACAAGGCCAAAACCCTTTACTTTCAACATGTTTTTATCCTGCCATATTTTCACAAGCAACCATTTTACCAGACAGCTTAGCTGTACTTAAAATACTGTAATTCGGAAGCTAATTTTGCTTGACCTTGGCCAAAGTTTCCTCATTAATGTGGTTTAATAACCAGAGACATATTCATGAAAGGAGGGTTTGCCTCCACAAAGAGTTGCACCCTGATCTCTGACAGCTAAGTCAGAGCAGGAATTCACAACACAGGCAAGTTTAGAGCTTCAGCCTTAATCCTCTTGGCTTCATTATAATACACTGAGCTTTTAAAGAGATCACAGTACAGACGACTTCTGCTGGTTTTAATTTCACACCAATAGACCTAATTATCGAGTTTTCCCTGGTCCACAGCATTGTGGCTGGCAGAGGAAGTCTGAAAAGTTCATCTGCACTGAGAAGGAAATCTAGTGCGATTTACCCCAAGTTTATCAGCACACCAAAAAAAACGACTTTCACTGCTTGGGCTAATTAGACAGAACAATACAATGTGCCAAAATGGATGGGCTTGTACAATAAGATGAACATATGTGTCTTTGGATATGGGGGATGAGAGAGAGTGAAGATTTGAAATGTTGAAACAATAAATATATTAGATGACAACGAATGACAATGATACCTGTCCTCCCATTTCTTTGTGCAGTTGATGAGGTACTCTGAGACTTTCTTGATGTTTTCCAGATCTCCATTGCAGTAGGAGTGAAGGAGGGGCAGCCTGGACTGGATGAGGGAGCAGGAGACCTGGTCCACGCTTCTTTTGTCGTCCTGTTGTGAGTCGCGACTGTTGAGCTCCGACTCTGATAGGATCAGGTCCACCAGGCTGATGAGCTCCTCTGAACTGAGTCGCAGCACAAACTTCTCAGTTTTCTTCTGCACGGACGAAAAGGAGAAATACGCGAGTCATTAGCTTCGTTCATCTGCAGAATCAACTGCCTCCTACTTCTGTCTCATCAAAAAAGTGACTGTGTATGTGGCCTTTTGATCTTACTTGAGGGATCTTCTGGTCTCGTCCTTGCCAGATACGCGGGATGCGGCTGCAAGCCCACAGGAAATCCAGGGCGGATGATGGGTCCAGTCTGAAAAATGTCATTCAGATATTAAACATAAGCTCTCCCTGTAAGAAACACTATACAATGTATTATATATAGTATAATATTATACTATAACATTGTACTATTAATATACTAGGTGTTTATTCACTAGAAGTGTACTCTAGAGTGGCTGAGTAAATGTTTAACAAAAAAATGACATACTTGTAGTCTCGGCGCTTGCTGAGAAGAGCACTGATACACTGCAGGAGGGTGGCCCAGTTTGACTGATGTGTAAGCAAGGCCAAAAGATAGGGTCTGTAGGCGGGGGTGCCTCGTGCCTGAAGTAAAGAAATAGTAGTAATAGTACTTCAAGTAAATGAGACAATGTGGTGACGTGTGATGAGACCAGAGGACAGTAAAATCTGTGTGCAGTGGTTATCTTACCTTGTTGAGGGCAAACAGCAGTTTCTGCTGAAGGTCCGGACACACTGACGTGACCTCAGGGTCAAGATGCTCCATCCAATCGATGAGCAGCCCAGAGCTCAGTCCTGACTTTATCACCTCAGAGCTGCTGGCAAAGGTTAAACTGAATGGTTAATTCTTCGCAGGTGTGAATGAACGTCTATTCAACTCCAAGACCTCTGAGAAAAGTAATGATACATCCAAAATAAATACAGCTACAGATCTTGTTCACAATGTTCAGAAAAATGTGCTGGCTTGTTTGTACAACCAGCAAATCCTATTTTTTTGCCATTTTACTGAAACACATTAACACTTAAACCTGACTTGGTTGGTTTTAATAGTGCTCAGAAAGGCAGTCGTAACATGGCTTCTACAGTTAAATCCAACCATACACAGACAGACCCAATTACAGTAAGTAAAATCTCTATCATCTACACACACTTCTCGAACTAGACATGTGCATGTACCTGCCTCACAGGCAGTGTTGCTGTGAACTGAACATGGAAAAAAATTCAGTAAAGTATTCTGAGATTTTCACAGCATGTGAATCTGTAAATCCAATGTAAAGCTGCAAAAACCAATTAAACCTTCCCGAACCAAATCCAATAGCAGCTTACAAGTACAAGACCACACACAGCAGGCAGGGTTTTGCTATTTTTGTCACAGGCAGCTGTGTTTGTCATTTAGTCCCATCAAAAATAAATGTTTCTTGCATGACTTGAGAGGGAAATAGAATTGCTGTGCTCACTTGTTAGAATCCACTTCCTTTTTCACAGCTCGCTCCTCACTTTCCTGAAGCAGCAAGGAAATCACCATGGCAACAGGGCCAGCTGTCCCATTCTGAGTACCCACAGACATCAACAGAGACAGTAGCTCCTCCAAATACGGAGACTTCACCTCCATCAGCCCCTGTAACACTGAAAAATAAAAATATTAGAACTGCACGCTTAGCAATGTATCTTAGACTGCCTTAACTGCAACCTTATGTAGCAAAACCAAATGTTTAATGTGAAAGCTCCTAATAAACAAACTCATAAACAAACTTGTAGCTATTCTACTGACTAATGTGCGCATTCACATCCACACGGTGACTCTGTTAATACCTTTGCCAATGAGCTCTGCTTCTGCATTACATCTGTCTCCAGCTTTCAGCATTGCAATGATGGCTCTCAGTGGCACTTCGGTATCTCTGCGATACGCCAAAGCCTCAGCCAGGTGGAGGAAACCTGTCCGTACTACAGCACAAAGACACTTATCACTGGCTGTTTATGTAAAAGGGATTAACCAGTGTCTGAAAAGAAAAATAGCTGAGGTGCTCACCATCGCTGTGCATGTGTTTGTGAGAGTTCTGACCAGCGAAGGATCTGAGCAGAGTCTTCAGAGGTCCTGCCTCCACAGTTGGGTTGTCTAACCAGATTAACATCTCAACAATGACCTTGAGGAATAGTGAGGAGAAAGTGATGTCCTGGGACACGAGACGCTGGAAAGAAGAAAAAAACATTAGGCACGAGAAAAGAGAAAGAAATATTATAATTCACAGTTTGAAGAAGCAACATATGGATTTTCACACTGATTGTCAGCAAGTTTTACCTGGTAAAGGTGAAGCTGGCGCATGAGTGGACAAGAGAGGGCATGGCTACGGTGCATTGACATAACAACAGGCCCTGCGTGGGCAGAGGTGAGCAGGGCAGCAATGGCCTGAAGGAGGCGAAATGCCAACCCACCCTGCTGAACTTGGCCCTGTTTGGCCCGCATCAGTTCTTTAGCCAAGGCTTGCTGCAGGGCCAGGGAGAGCTGGCTGGGAGGTGGGCCATGCCAGCGAGGGTCCACTTTTAAGGGGAATATCTGTCAAAGTAAAGGAAACAGAAACACGTCAGTTTGACAGAGAAGGGAATCAACTGTTACAGTGACAGTTCAAAATAATTAAAGGGAAGAACTTCTTCTGGAAGATTGTGCTTTATTGCATGTTATCCAAAAAGGAAACAAAGGAAAAAAGAAATCACAACACAGAAGATATGAGAAACAGCTAAGTAAACCTACCTGAAGCAACATGCCCGTGAGGTCATCGTCCGGCCCGACTGCAGGAAGCTGACCGGCTGCTTTCATCTTCACAGAGCTGTGAGGCATTTCCACAGTAACTTTGGCCTTACTTGTTTCAGAAGAATCTGTCAGGAGGGATGTAATCAGGACATTAAGTAGCAATTTAGCTTATTTACATTCAACCCTTGTAGATTTTTGCCAACTACTCATATTAAAGCCCTATGCCATGCAATGTTGTGTATAAGGATAAAAGCATAAAAATAAATCTTAATATTGTTAAACATATAGTTCAAAATCCAAGAGTGATATTTAATAGAGCCAATCATTTAAATGTGAAATGCTGTAGAAAAGAAGTTGCAATCACACAGAAGCGACATTTGGAAGATAAAGCCACTGACCTCTATGTGGAGGAAGAGAGGAGCTCAGTAATGTATGGAAAGTGTGCCCCCCAGTGGCACCTCGCTCATGTTGCACCTCAACCAGGTGGGCCATGTAATCTATTGCAGATACAAATACAAAACCAGACAAATAATGAAGATTTACGATAAATCTCAAAACCTTAAAATGTTTCCAGAGCAGATTATATGCAGAAGACTCTTACGCTTGTCCATGATGTTCTGCTCAAGTGTCTGTGGATCGTGGGAAACAGCCTGATCCAGGTACTGCAGAAGTTTACTCATGCTGGACACAGGAATGCCAAAGGACTGAACAAACAACAGCAGCTGCTGAGGCTCCAGGTCGTGCAGAGCTGAAGGAAACATGCACATTGATCCATAAAACAGTAAAAAAAAACAAAAAAACAATCTACTTGGTGAGCAATAGTCATTTTTGTGAACTATAAGTTGTACCTGCATCAACCAGTCGAGAGACCTCTGATCGGATCATCCTGAGTTTCAACCAATCAGGAAGCAGAAGGGCCTCCTCTGAAGTGTCCACCAGGAAGGCAGTGGGCAGGGGTTTCTTGTCAGGGAACCAAATGTCCAAAAGAGAGTAGAAATCACTCTCTCCTGCACATATTGTTTTCCAAAAAAAGAAAAAAATATACACAATAGTAAGCATTTTCTTTAGCAACACACAAACTGAACTGTAACAGGAACAGGACTACCTTTGGGTGGCCCCAGAGTCAGCAGGATAACCATGGCATGGACCACAAGGATGTGCATTGTAGCAGTCTCTCCGGTAGTCCAACGCAGAAACACCTGGTCCTGAGACTCAGACTGAAAAAAAAAATGTTTTCCCTCTTCTTTATAGTTCCCCTGTAAATACCTACAGACATCAAACAGGGACCAATCTGCAGTTGCAGATGAAATTTTTGCTGTGCACTCAAACTGTGTTTTTCCAAGCCACTTGCTGGTTCCTCTGGCATTTATTTTTTCCTGCAGTTACTCTAATGATCACCAAAAATTTGTCAGGTCATTAGGCCCAAAACTTTGTACTTATTTTTGAGTTCAACACGATTTTATGTGGATTTTATGTGGAGCCCACAAAAAGATTCCCATACTGTAAATGACAATGTAGTTTAGTTAGTAGTGCTCACCCAGCTGTAAAGATCCTCGCCCTCTTTGGTCTTCCTCATTCTTTTGATGTAAGTAGAGAAGATGGTGAGGAAAGCAGAGAGCACAGCATCAGACTCAGGCCTGGAGCAGTGTCTGGAAAACAGGCTGTTCATGATGGTGGAGCGTTCGACGATCAGCCGGGCAACGTCCTACAGAGAGCAACACGAAGACCAGATTGATGTCAGCAGAGCTCTATGAAAACAAAACTGGATAAAGAAAAGCATGTAATGTTGGAACTTAAAGCAACTCGCCGTAATTACCAGAGCCAGGTCATTATGAGATGCCTGCTCTTCCACTGGTGCATGCTGGGATAGGTAGATGAGATAGGCACTGATCGTCTGTGGATCTGTCTCCATGTGAATCGCCTTCAAGGGAGCAGAAAGACAAGACAGGCTTCAAACTCCTACTCATTAATCCACCTAAACAGGTATACCTCTATTTCCAGTTATGGAAAATTCACCGTTGAGTCAGACACTGACCTGTTGCAGAGCGGTGGACGTCATGCCCCTGACGCTGTCAAACAGGGGGAGCTTTGGAAGGTCTTGTAGCAGCCACTGGTACCCTGGCAAGAGCTCAGCATCTCCAGAGTCTTCTTCCATGGGCTGATCCCGCTCATCTCCATCCTTCAAGCCTCCTTCACTCAGCACCAATGACAAACCCTGCACACAAATTTATAATGTAAGTGGGATCACTTTTTTTTAACAGTAAAGACAATGCTTCTACAGATTATATAATTATTTTTGTTTTCCAATACGTTACCTTCATAGCTAGGACTCTTGATGCCACCTGAGAAGAGCTGAGACGACGCAGGAAATAATCCAGCACTTCACACGTTGTCTGTTCGTCAGCCTTAGGACCCAACAAAAGGTCCTGGAGTCGTCCAAGCAGCTGCCTTTGCTTTTGTTGTCTCTAGGAGGAAGAGAGAGAATAATTCAGGATTCAGTCAATGCAAATCAGTCAGATGCAAATATATATCATTAAGTACCGGTAAAAATTTTGCATAGACAAAGTACAAAAGTTCATAAAAACTCTAAACTTATATAAAAACAGGACATCTTCAGTAATTCTTGACTGCTGACAAAAAGGTGTAATATAATCAACATACTTGTCTCTTCTTGGCCCTCTGCTCTTTGCTCTCTCCTTCTTCATCATCCTCTACTGGCAGACTGTCATCCGCGGCATCATGGAGAAGGAATTCACACAGGCACTGCACTGGAAGCACATCCAAGGACCCCTCACTGGACTGAACCAAATCAGCCAACCACGGCATGGACTGAGAAGAAGCCTGTGAAGGATTGACAAGATTTGACAGGTTCCAGTATAAGGGGTTACTGCCTCTTACACAAGCAAGGCCACATGATTTTAGGCTCAGTTCATCTGTCCTTGGTCAATGCTTTAGCTGTCATTTAGTGTACTTTATATATTTGAGACAATAAGTATATGCCCCTAATGTCTCCATCATTTTCAGTTAAGCTTTGTTGGGCATATGGGTATTTTGGGCATCACCTGTCTCTGGATGATGTTGAGGAGGAAGTCTGGGTTGCGGCTGCGGCAGAGGAGGTGTCCCAGACGCAAAGACTGGTTGAGGCTTTTTACTTGCTCCTGGACCTGGGGTGGAGGTCGACGAGGAGGACCCCTGAACACAAACAAAAACCATTAGTCCTCTTCCTAGTGGCACGACTGTTTAAAGCTATGGTATATTCAAAGAATATCATGAGAGATACAAAAAAAATGATCAGTGTTAACATTAGCTATTTTTCAGGCCAAACAGGTAATTTCAGAGGTTCTGATTAAGGTATCTTACTGTGGATCCAGACTGGTCAGCTGAGACAACAGCAAACTGTTGCTCTCTGTGATGGTCTGTTTGGTGGAAGCTGCTGCCAAGTGGCTCTCAAAGGCCAGAATCTCTTGCTTCTCTCTTTGGGAGATCTGCAGCTCCCTGTTGATCATCTCTGTCTTTGTGTCCTCGTCCGCAATGGTGCAAGGAGGGTAGGTGTAATTACTAAAAACAGAGACATGCGTTAAGTAAGCATTATCGATCAACTTGAAATGATTTAACTCTAAATGATAATCGAAATGATCTTTACGTACTTTGTCATAACCATCTCCATGAGCATCTTCAGTGTCGGATAGCCATCCCAGGCAGCCAAACCTAAAGGACAAAATGTCACACAATACATCAAAAGAAGGAATTTAATGACTTTTTTAGAAATTTTAGAAATAATCTTATGTATTAAACATATGACTGTACCTATCCTCTGAGGATTAAATGCAGCCACCACAAGCAACAGCAGCCATGCCTTCCAATAGAGCGTGGATATCGCCAAATTTGGCGGTTGGTACCTTAAACGTCAAGAGTCATTTGTTAGTTTAGACTGTAAACTGTATGACCTGCAAGAGTTTTTTAAAAGACATCTGATGTACCCTGCTGGCAGCTGGATGTTCTCTGGGTGGTGGTATGTACACAGATTCAGCACTGCATCAATGAGTTGGATCCTCTCCACTCTCAGGACCTCCAGATCTGTTTAACAAGAAACAGTCAGTCAGCTCCACATATTCAAAACAGCCCAAAACCATGGCAAAATGTATCTAAACAATTACAATAAAAATGTATTTCTCTTTTTTTCCCTACTTTCCTAAACTTATTTTGCTGACTTGGGAAGATGTGAATATGGAGATTCCCCTTTGAATATTTAAATTGGTCATTAAACTGAAGTACATGAGAGTAACACACACAGCTTTAACTGTTAAACAAGCAGGTGCTCACACACCATCAGACTGAACTCCAGCAGCCCTCTTCACCAGGTGATCGGCCAGCTCCATGGCATCAGCCGGGCCCAGGGGCAAATCACGTGACAACCCAATCACCAGAATGCGCATCAGCGTGTCCTCCAACAGAGGCACCTCCGAGCAGAGACGAAGGAAGAAACTGAAAAAAGAGAAAAATATCAGTATGGTAAAAGTAACTTGATAGAAGCAGCCCAATGAAAAAAATGCTGAATTTTTAAATGTGAAAGGAGACTCACTTCCTGTCACTCTCAGGAGGCCAGTTGTCCCACTTGTAATAAGTCTCAGGTTGCTCAGTGAAAAGCACCTTGTGAAGGCTACAAACATTCAAGAGATGAGAGAGAACGATAAATTATACTTAACACAGATGAAAACAGAATTAATTTAGGCAGCTTGATCAATAAACTGTTCATATATATGCAGATACCTACCAGTGAACGTAGTCTTTTGCACCAACTTTGCTGATGGTGGGAACCACAGTGTGAAGCCACCACACGGCGTCTCTCTGTATGGCAGCTATCTGATTCTGGAACGACCTCAGGACCTCCAGATCTGAAACAAACCAGACACATATAAGGAACACCTGATACCAAATAATGCTTTATGGTTAATAAATATGCCATTAGAGCAAATACACTGCACTCACTCTTCTTCTCTCCTTTGTCCCACGCAATGCCAGCTTCTTTGACCTGAGCAGTGATGCCCAACATCATGGAGACGGTCAGTAAATCTGTCACTTGGATAACAAAACGCTCCTACAGGAGAGACGGGGATAAACAGTTCAGAGTCAAGTGTAAACACGTCATGATAACAGCTACAATGGCTGAGGCGTTTTCATGTGTACTTACTTTGAACTCCATGTCCACATAGCTGGCCTCCTTTCTCTCCTGCATTAAACCAAAGCAGAAGGACTGGAAGTTAATCTCATGCTTGGTCTGTTTGATGATTTCTCTCAGCAAAGCTCGGGAGGCGCGGAGGTAATCATCCTTATTGGTTAGCAGGTCCTGGAACACCATCGCCAAGAACTACAGACATAAAAAGACAGGAAGAATTCTGATTATGAGAAAACAGAAGAATTCAAACAGAATCAAAAAGTCTAAAAATGAAAACAAATGCGGAAAATGACTAAAAAATAAAAATGTAGTTTCACCTTTGGAGCCTGTTCTGGGCTGTGCTGGAGCACTGTATGGAGGACTTGCATGTTGTTGGGATTCCTGGCATTGGACAGCTCATTGAAAATCACCAGCTTCACCATAGTACCCAGGTTGTCTCTATGTGCATTTAGCAGCTCCCTGGAAAATCACATACAAAGTACCATTTAGTGTGAGTCACCAAGTGTGGTACTAAGGTAGAAGTAAGACAAAATGAGACGCCACACCTGACACACAGCATGTAGTGGTTGAGGAGGACTTTAGGTTTGAGTCGGATCTTGATCAGGTTGGAGATCACCTCCATGTCATCTGTTCCGTGGGTGTTGCAGTTCATACACAAAGACATGAGGAGGTCTTGGGCTGGTCGAGTCAGCTGCGCTCACAACAACAAGGACAGTTAGTTAATTCTCAATTTAATACAAACCATGTTCATAGTCAGCGAGATACTGTGCTATTAAAGTCTTGCAGATGTTGGTTTATTCCACGATCAGTGTAAACCTTCTTACTTTCGGGTTCTGGAGCCACATCTCCAGCCTCTGCACAGCCATGAGTCGTGCCTCTTTGTAGCCACATGTAGCTGTGAGCAGACGCAGCAGATTCCTAGACACGTTGTCCATCGGCTGCCTGCGGTTCAGCTGGTCCCTGAGGACATCGAGCACATAGTCCTCCACGCTCTCTGCCAGTTCCTCATACCTACAGTATCCCAGAGGGTGGGACAAAAAGCAAAACGTCACTCTTCGCAGTTTCTGCAGAAATCATAAAAAAATTAACCATGACAAATTCATGAAATCTTGTCAAAAAACTTTTAAAGCTGATTTTTGTATCTAAAAATTTGACACAATTTTTAACCTAAGAATTTCAAGTGATGTCTGTTGAACTGTACAATGTAGCCTCCCTCACATCTATGTGTGGAGTTTTCATACCTCGGCATCACCTGCCCCTCATCCTCAGGGCTGAGTTTCTCCTCTGCTATCAGCAATTCAGTCTGGCTGTCATCCTCATCAGGAGTTGAAGGGTGAGGGCTGCTACCTGAAAAACCCGAAAGCACCATAACCATAATCAGCTTTGTTTCATGCATGAGCCACCCTAACCCCCAAAAACCGACGGTGTGTGAATGTGTGTGTATTCTCAATGTACCACACCTGCACTGAGATCTCCACCAGAGCGGCCAGTGTCAGCCTGCAGCAGCATACTCTTCGGAGGCATCTTTGTGCCAAAAGCAGTCTGGATGTTGTCAACAAAATTCTTACAGTGAGAACTGTCCACCCAGATTCTTTCCCCCAGAGAGTCCTCAATGTACACCTGCAAGTACATTTTAGATTGAACAAAACCAGTTTATACATGGTTAAAATAAACCTTGTAAAAGAGAAATGTATAACATATATTTGACTGATTAAGAGATTCTCACTTTAACAAAGATCTCTGGCCAGTTCTCGTCCTCCTCATAAGCGGCCATCAGCAGATTGCAAGCAAGAACGGACACCAGGCTATTCCCTTTTGCCTTAAAGTTGATAGAAGCATCTCGACGCAGGAGGCTGCACAAGGCCTAGTGAAGAGCAAGTATTAAGTGAGAAGCAAGTATTAAAATTTCAACATCTGTGAGATTTAATTGCAAAAGACATTTATCTTCAACATATTTATTTAGCAGAACTTTAACAAGTGTTTTAGTTTCATATTCCAATTCTGCAGTTATTCTTTTTCCTGACTCATACACATATACAGATTAAACTCAAAGAATAGTTAAATGTACATGAACTGACCACTGACTAATTCATAGACACTTATTTGACCTGCATAATTAATTTTATCGGTCTAATTTACTGTATATTAAAAACGACCTACTTTCTGGTTAATGAAAAAAAAACAAAAGGATTAAAGTACAATATATATTACATCATTATAACAGGCCCCATCATTTTTCCCTGTCTCACCTCAATGATTCCTTCAGTTGCAAAAACATTAGGCTTGATTTTGGCCAGAAACATGAGACTGAGGTACAGTGTGATGTCAGGTTTTGCTCGGTTCATCTTGAGTTGTTTCACTGCTCCACACAGCAGTCCCTCAATGCGATCATCATTTCCTTCAGACTCTGCAGCTTCAATCTCATCCAGCAGCACTGCCGGTGACACTACAACAAAAATAGGAGTTTTAATTTTCCTTGTAACTCACTAAGTGAAGGTTTGCAGCCACACAAAGGGACTGATTTACCTTCAATAGGTACCACTGATGGCTCCTTTATTGAGGGTGATATTGCCCTCTTGTCCACAGCGGCTACATCAGCGAGTCTTCCCAGGGCACTGACTGGAGGGGTGGTGGATAGTTTGGGACGCTTGGCAAGGCTGGACAGACCTGATGAGGAGGGCAGAGCGGAGGAAGTCTCTCTCTTACGGTCAGCTGGTAAACCTGTGGATGCAGGTTTCAGGAGGACAGCGGGAGCTTTGGGCTCTCCACCCTGGCTCTTTGATCCAAGGGCAATGAAATCTCCAGGTGGTGGGTGACCTGGGAAAAGCAGAGGTCACAGAAATTGTGATTTTCTGCCGCTTGGCTATCATCTTCAACATATGTTGTTGAAGAAATTTACACTAGGATGACCCTGGGGTTGGCATCATACCTGATGGTTTTGCAGCACTGGGGCGTCTGAGAGTTGTGGGTTTCGGACGATTCATCTTGTCTAATGGGCACAAGTGAAAACCAAAGTCACCGCAGGTTGAGCAGGTGTCATTACCTAGCTTAGATTGGTCGGTATGTGCGGCAAACACAAAAGAAACAAAGAATAAGCGAACTTAAAAACAAATATTTACGAGCTAAGGCAGCAGCTAGCATGGTCTAGCTAGTTACGATCAGTAATTCACAAAAACGTAACACATTGGCGTTGCAGACAACACGTAACAAAACCGGTGTGTTCAATCTTTGTTGACAGCTTGCAATGTTATATTAAACTGTTAGTTAGATATGTGATTCATAACAATGACGGACATAAATGTGGCTGTTAGCACCTTCAGTTAGCCTACATTTATCAAGACAGGACAAAGAGCTAGCGTTACTCACACAAACAAGCTTGAATGAACTTAAAAGCACATCACCTGTTTAATCGGCTTCATAAAACGGATCGTTGTCAGTCTGAACGCTGCACTTGAAAAAAAAAAAGTAACGTTATTGCAAATCAAAGCTAACAGACAGGCCGAGCCATCATAACTTAGCCTTCTTCTTCTTCTTCTTCTATGTTGAAGTCATACCGCCACCTAGTGCAAGGGAGTGTCGGTGCTGTCACACGGGAAGTAAACAATGGAGAATACGCGACGCAGTTTTATTTTGAATTTTATTTGGTGATTCTTCACCGGAACAATTACTATGAGGTTTTATTTAACTTGAAGCCAGAGACTCATCATTATGTATATACCTTAAATACAGCGGTATCGGGGCAAACTCAACAGTGTAATAATAGTTCAATGAGGTATTTTTACCTCAGGTGATCACAGGGTTTTATTGTGTATGGTACAGGTTTACCAGAAGTATTCCTGTGCTGCGATAACTTTACAATAGAGAGAGGTGTAATTGCGTGCTACGCCCAGTAGGGGACAGTGTACATACTGCAGGTCGCCCAGAATTTCCTCTGGTGCTCACAATGGGCAACTGCAACTGTAACATCAAGTTAGACACTATAGTATAACATATTTCCGGTCAGGAATTCAAAAGAAAAACTGTCAGAACAGAAAGATGTTGAGCACCGTGACTACTGCTCAATTGTTAAATAAAAATGAATGCATTATGTACATGCACAGTTTAAAAAAAAAAATACTGTTATACCTTGTAAAATGTTAGTTATGTAATAAACCAGTAGTTCAAAGAAAGTAAGATCTCCATCGATCTTGTTAACTTCAAAATACATTTAAAAAAAAAAGTTTGTTCTTTTAGTTGGATAATTTCCTCAGTCTTTCTCCACATAAAATGCTCACCATAGCACTCAGGCAAGCATCACAGCAGGCACACAGCCTCATACTAACACTTCCACTTAGGACACATTCAAAATAACGAAGTACAATTACACTGCAATAAACAGAAGTAAATTACACTGCAAGTTCAACAACAGCGCTTTCACAGGAGAAGTGGTCTGTTTAGAAGTGTTTACCTTATGTAATGTGACCTTTACTGAAAACATCAGACGTGACAGCAGTGAGTTCCCTCATATTTTGACTCTCAGTTTGTTCATGAGGTATTGCATTTTATGCACGTACAAATGCAATCCCAAGAAGTGGCCAGCAAATGTCATCATTCTGACTGCATCAAGCGCTTCAAAACAACTGAATCATTTCATGCACAACTCCTTTAATGTGGTTCAGTCAGTGCTTGCGAAAACTTGGTTTTTCCCATCACTCATGTTGGTGTCAGCATATATTTTGCCATGTTATAGTCATAATAATGATCACCATAATTCCTGTATCTATCTCTGTCATCCTTCAGACTACTAATGATTCTCACGTCAGAGGTGTTAGAGTCAGAGTTCCTGATACTCTGATGTTTAATTCTACACAGGGTATAACAATGTGACCTAATAAAAAGGTTGATAAGGAAATATTCTCAGCCTTATTATAAACTGTAATCTCTACTTGATAGTACTATAAAATTCCAGGGAATTTATCCAGGGATAAATTCCAGGGATTTAACACAAGGTGGCAGCAGTCCCCATCCTTCTGTACTAAATTATTATCATTTCATGTTTAAGGTGGTATATTACTTAGTATCTTACCAGACCAGAATTTGAACTGCAAAATAAATTAAACGCAAATGCAATTCTAACAAAACAAGTCTATGCAGAATAACCATCAATCACAAAAGTAAAGCTTTGATTTGTGATTTGTTAACGACCATACACCTGAAAAGGAGAAGCACCAAGACAAAAGAAGAGCAATTTAACCATAACACTATACACTTCAAAACGGAATGATATAAAAGATTGAAACTGCATTGGACAACACAGAAGCCTCAAAGTGAACCATCAGATTGAATCCAGAAGAGAACAAGATGCAGATATACAAGAAAATTGTATATCTGAGCCTCATGATAAGTCACACACTATAGCAAAGTAGATGCAAGGTTTTCTAAGAAATTACAGTATGTCATTTTTCATCCTTACAGCTGTTTTCATTCTTTAAAAATACCCATGCCTTGAGGAAAATGAAGAAAGAGCATCAAAGCTTTACCACCCTTAATAATGTCCATATTTAGTCCCTCCCATGGTCAGCGCCAGTGATTTGCTCATTCCTTGAACATTGCTAAGCTCTGACAAGACTATCAAGTATAGAAATGAGTAACTGTCAACTATTACGTTTAACAGGCTGCGCTATACTTGCCTGCTGCCTGTAAAATCCAAAATTTCTATTTTGGTAATAAGGTAGTTTTCAGTATGGTGAAGCTACAAGATGGTTTTACAGATCATGGGTGAATACTGAGCTTTAAGCAGTCCACCATGGCCTGCTCCAGCTGCTCCCACCACTACCACTACTACTGTAACGTCACCATGTTCATTTCCATGGAGCTCTACCCTTCCAGCTACTTACGTAAAGTGTTTTCATATGAAACACATTTTGGTGAAGTCAGTGGAATGTTCAGTCGATGTTCCAAATTAAATCTTGTCTCATATGGGAAGTCTACAAATCTGCAAAAACAATCCTTTTACTTTTGAAATTACGTACAGCCCAAACTGTGCCAGAGGCTGCTGTCTAATGTGTCAGGCATTCTCAGTTGGCTATTCCTGAGCAAAGTGAAACACTGGGAGGGAGAAAACTGTGATGTATTATTTAATGTTTTTTATCCAGCGTGATTAATTTGGCTGACTGTTCATGCTATTCCTTCAGTTAAAGAAATTCTGCCTGGTCAGTATCAACCTTTTTACTCACTAATAATTTGGAGCATGTGGAAGAAAAAAATGATCCCCTTACAACAGGGGGCCTCTTTGTGCCAGATCAGATTTCTGAGTTCAACAGTCTGAGTCAGAAAGAAGCAAGATTAGTGACTCAGTGTTACTTCCTGTAATCCAAAACTGCCTGTAAGAACCCAGACCCCACAGCACGCTGATCTAACGAAAACCCCGACAAGTCTGCTGCACATGGTCCGCTGTTTTTGTTTTGCTGGACACAATGGGTGTATTTCAGGTCATCTATGTACACTGCTGCCAGATGGACAGTAATTGGGTGGTATGGTATTGACTGAGCAGCAGGATGTCTGACTGATCTAAAATATCAGTGGTCATCCTGCAGAGACTTCCTGTCTCACAGGTTTTTCTTTTTTTTTTGTCGGCCGATTTGTGGAAGAAGATTCTGCAGGAAACAGAAAACGTACACACAATATACCACTCCTATAGTCTTGTTTCCATTTTAACGTTTGCCTTTATTCTATGTTTTATCCATTACAGTCTCTGGTGATTTCATTTCAATTTCCTCTAAATAGAATTGAAACTCCTCTGTAATGTTGTATAATCTCATCTAATCCTTATCTAATGCTGTCCATTCTCACTTCATCTCATTTATTCTCATTACATCTCCTTTTTTTTAATTAAAAAAAAAATCTGTAATGTATTAGAATGTATTCTAATATCATTTAATGATATTAGAATGTATTCTAATATCATTTAATGAAATCTTATATGATCTCATTGCATGATATTAGAATGTATTCTAATATCATTTAATGAAATCTTATATGATCTCATTACATTTCATCTCACATATATTTTTTAGTGAAATCTAATCTAATTCTATAATCTGGTGTAAAGGATGCAGTGTTATCAGATCTTATGTTTTTTCACCTCTGTTCAAACCTAATTTCACTTAATCTTATTACATCAAATTTCTATTATAATCCAGTGTGATCTATCCCATCCCATCCAATTATTTTAATCTAATCTGATGAAATCTCATCCAATCCAGTCCTATCTCATGTTATCTCTTCTGAAAATTCTTGCTTGGTGCAGTACACCCACATCCTAGAATTATTACACATTTTATTAATTTTTCAGAAAAATATAGAAGCAAGTGAAAATTGGTTCACCAAATGATACTTGTGTTTGTCTCATTACAGGAAAGCTGTTGTTTGTGGTCAAACGCATGTTAACACAAGCTAACCCAAGTACAAGGCTGATTACTCATTTAGGTAAAGTTCATTTCCATTTCACTCAAAACATGCTCCAGTGGATGGAAAAATTAGGCCCATCATCTCTAGTAAATGACCGATTCCACGTGGGATTTATAGGAGGGAGAGGGTGATGTGTTGAGTCACTAGCTGTACAGCATGGCAGGAATCTAAATCAAATCTGAGACAATCTGGGTATCTGGCATAAAGCCTATAAATTCTCAAGAATTTCTCAGTTCTGCTGGAAGCTGGCCTTTGTAGTTTGCACAAAGGAGTATTCCACTTGTGACTCAGATTAGTCAGTATTCAATGTCTTTTGTCAAATGTCAATGCTTTAGAAAAACAGTAAATGAAAAATCTACTCACAATACAAAGACATCTGTACTGTAAGTTCAAAGTATTTATTCCTTTTGGCCTAACTCAACATTTATCATTTATTTATTAGTCATCTACTAATCCCACTTTATCTAAAGGTCAAAATTAGATCATGCATCTCATGCGTCCTTTATTGAGTCTCTGTGTTTCCTCATGGTCTCTCCAGTGGCTAAACATAGCACCGTTAAAAATAAATCATAATGAAACAAAAATGATTCAATAATGAACTTGCTTTTGTACTGAAATGGTCAATTCAAAAGCTACAGCTTCCTCCAGGGAAACCACCCATCCTTCAGTGAGTTCATGTTCATGTTTGGTGACACATCTGCTAAACAGACTGTTATAGTTCAGAGTGGAATTTCTGCTGGTTTGTATTTTTTGTTTAAGGAAGATATTTGACAGTTTAACCTTTTCAGTTTTTGTGCCACCAGCTTAAATTGTGCCTAAACAAATTGGCTGACAGAAATGAATAAACTGTGCAGCCAACATTGATTGCTATATTTCATAACAGTCCAGGTCTATAATTAAAGAGATTCCAAACCTATTTTCATCAGTGAGTACACAGGTTTCAGATCCAGATGTTTACCTTTTCCACGCATGAGTTATGACGATGCTGACATTTGTGGGGGGGGGGGAATTAAAAATTGTCACAGCTTTGCATTTCAGCAAAACCCACACACCCTTAACAAATGTCAAGGATGGGCAACATTTGTCTTCCATAGACGGCATTTCCTGGTAGAAACTTTCACACAATCTCGGTCTAGTCAGCAGGAAAAAACACTCTGCATCTGTGTTTTAACAGGCACCATAGTCTGAGGAAACCTCAGTGTGGTCTTCTTATATCAGGTAAATGAACAGGGAAATCCATGCCAGCGCAGCCCTTAAAAGGCTACTGACTTAACATATTTACATTCAGTACTTAATTACCCAGAATAACCAGTGACGTTACTGGCAGCAGTGCAGTTAAAATAAGAGAAATCCTGTGACTGCTGGGCTACTACACCACATACTTTCCTCAGGAATGGAATGCTGCTGCTGCTGCTGCTGCTGCTGCTCCCAAGTCAGATGGTGGGAGGAGGTGGTTTTCTCTCTGTTAATGCACATTTTTGAATACCTTGTAGTGTTGACCTGACCACTAAAAGACTGAGAAGGGTTCCTGAGAAGACTGAGGGAGCAACACGTTCACGATTTCCTTTTGAAACTTAAAAGTTTATCTTGACTTTTTCCCTGGTCAACGGTGGCACCACGAAGTGACTTTGTACAGATTAGTTTTGTAAAGTAAGCAAAAGCGGTCGCCAGCTGTATCTATCTTCTATTTATGGCCTCCCCCCCCGGCCCCCCTTCCCAGACTGACGTCAGCAGAAAGTTATTTTCATGAATGGAGGGGGCGGTCACGAGGAATCGCTGACGTGAGTGCTTGCGGAAGCACAGCGTGGAATGTTGGTACATTGTTGTTGTTTTGTAGTTAATTTAGTACGAGGATACACCGCTGCCCGTCTGCTGGACGCTTTATACCAACTGTGTCAAGTTACTTCGTCGCTTCTATCGGAAACCTACTCCGCCACTTTTTACGGATTCCGGTCCACAGAAACCCCCGTCCACAGAGGTGAGTTTGTTTTCTTTTTTTTTTTTTCTTCCTTTTTTTGGGAACATGTTTTGACATTCCTTTCTAAATTGCTCAAGTTCTCACGGTGACATATTGGAGCATGCAGACAGGCTTATGTTGTGGCCGCGTATTCCCGTCATGTGGGATATAAGTTTTGATCCCGGTTATGAAAGTTAATGTTGACTTCGTAGATTGTTTCGTGCGTACACGTGTTGTGTTGGAGTAACATAACACAATGCCCAAAAAGTGGCTCAGATCTCGGTATAAGGAAGGTGAAGGAAAAAATAGGCAAAACAGTAAAAAAAATAAAATAAAAACAAAATAATAATAATAATAATAAGGTATAGCTGCTTTCTTTGCTTCTACTTTATTTTCTATTTTCAGTCATGGTCATTTTTAGATCAATTTAATCGGGCTAATGTGACAGTTTGTGAAGTGCTGTCTCGTTTTAAAAAATAAAGTCTCTATCGAGCACAGTAAACGTGAACAAAGGCGTATTCACGACATTTAATGAAAACTGTAATGAAAACTAGATTAAAATCGACCTTAAGGTGAGGGCTGTTACTTAATGCTGTTAAGATGAATGTTTTTAGGGCCAGTTTTTATAGGAAACAAATAGTATTTTTGTTTGTTGGGGTTTGTTTATTTTTTTAGCCTACTTGCAGTCACTCGAAAGAGCTTTTGGGGAAAATGGAAGTGAAATAAACTAACTGACAGACCTGTCAAAACAAATTCACATAAATCATTTTCACATCCGCTTTAATTCTTGCACTATTGTGCATTTCAAGGCAGCGTTTCTTATAGACTGCTATAATGCAAAATACCAGCCTACTTTTGACATTGGAAACTACACGTGGTCTGCATTTTAGACATGTGGGACAAAGGGCACGATGTGAAGTTAGACCACCAGGGCTGACTGGACTACACAGGAGAAACAAGCAGTCGCTTAACAGCAGGAGGAGTGCATACTTCCACAAATAAATCACTCTGGAGAAACAAAAGGCTTTATCTTATCTTTCTGTTTAGCCATCATTTCTGCTCGACATAAATCTTAATGACTTGAATGAAGAAGGAAACTGTGTCTTTAGCATACAGTTATTATTTTTTTCACAATTACCTAATAACAACAACACAGTTTTACCTCAGGAATATCACTGCTTGACTATCATGCAAGTCCACATTTTAGTTTTTAGCTTTATCTTTTATTGAATAACTTGGACTTGTGACCTTTTTAGGCCGATGTGATTAATATATGGAAAATATTTGTCTTTAAGTAACTTGTTCCACTTAGATGGTCACAGATTTGTGCCGAGAGGCTTTTCTGATTCACTGTTGTTTCTGGTGGGTGCACAGTGTCTTTTCAGAGAGGCGGTGGAAGCGAGTGCACTCCTCTGTCATGAGGTTTACATGTGGCTAAATCTCCAGAGTGATGATGTCTTCCTTGAATGTGGAGAAGTTACAGTGGCTGACTCATTTTACCACCACAATGGTGTGTGACATTGACAGTGACAAGGCACATTGGGAGAAATTCCCCTGAGGACACAGGATAGAGTTTAATTGCCTCCAGTTTTATTCTATTTCTTATTTTCCTATTGGTGATTGATGAAAGTGACACAGAATGCACAAACGTTTTTGTGGTAGAGTATTGTGAAAGTGGAATAGCTGTGGTTAGTAATGCAATGACTCACAGGCAGTATGTTCGCCATGGTGTATTTTGTTCTTCTTACTTGAAAATATATGTAGAGTTTTGATTATTGACTTTGGAAGCCAGTGATTTTATACACAGTAGAACGTGCCAAGCAGAGTATATACAGACAATAACAGATGAATGTGTGAACAGGCCTGTGGTGCATCTATCCAAAGTGACTCCCTGACAGTTGTATTGTGTGTAACGCTGCTCAGTCTGCCACCCATGGCGATTTGTATCCTGTCTTTACCAGTCAACCTGAAATACTGACATGTGGCAATGTCAGCTTGAATCATTTATTTGTTTTGTGAGACTGTGTTATTGAGGATTCTCAATAAGGCTGATTTGCTGATTCAATCTTTGATCTTTTCCCTTGGCAACTTCCTGATTCCACCATGACTCAGACTGCTCATTGGCAGCAACACAAACAGCTTCACAACATTCAAAATGTATGGTTTGCTGTCACATCCTCTCTGTCCTTGTGCCAGTGCCTCAGCTAGCTCTTTTGAAAGAGAAGCACTGAAATCTGGATAGTACTGGATTATCATTAGCAGTATTTTCAACTGAAGAGCTTTGGTTTATTTTGCTATGTCAAGATGGAAAGTGAGAAATGTGACGTAATGTAAGCTTTTTGGAAACTTAATAGTAATGTTTTCCCTATTCTTGCTACATTATTAGTTCCCAGGTAATAAAATTTTGGAGAGATAGGTCCTTATTTTTTGCATTCTTGACATTTCTTTGTATCCCAGTGTTGCTGGTTGGGAGAATATCTTTACTCAGATATTCGGCGAGTTCTCCTCCCTTTCCGCACAAAAGTTCCGGTGGTCATGCCAACCATTTCCAAGGTTCTCTGTACTTTTCCTTCCTCCCCATGAAACAACGGGATTTTCCAGGAAACGTCAGATCGGGAGGGTGTGATTCCCTGCCGCTGGTCGTCGCTTTTACCAGTAAACAGCATGACTCACTGCTTAGCTATGCTCTCCATTTCCTTCACATAATATCCCACCAAATGTGCTGCGCTGGAGAAAGAGGTACAGAGAAAAAGTGCTGCACTCCCCAGACTCTAGACAAATCTCTCCACCTCCCTGAGAAAAATGCAAAAAAAGCAAGAGTTTTCTCAGATTTATGTACCAGACTGTCAAGGACAGCAACAAGTCTGCTTTCTGCTTAACCTTCTCCCAAAGTGGAGCAAAAAGAGAAGAAAAACAAAGATCCCAGACAAGCCAACTCTGCATTTATCACTAGAGCATGAGCACATAAGTCTTTGATATGCTGTTTATTTTAGGAGAAGGCTGGGCCCCACTGTTACCTGCTGTAAATGAAGTGCAGTCTTGAACTTGACCAGATGCCTGACTTTAAAAATACAAACATTTGGCATCAGCGAACAGGTACATAGATTTATATGGAGTTAGTATACATAGAATTTCATGAATTTGTTTTTGATAGCTGTTTAGTTTATGTTGGTTTGAGCAGATGTAGAATCCAGCCTTTTCTTGTTCTCCCGTTTTCTGAAAAATGGTCTTGAAATGATCAAAAATAGTCTTGAAAAGGGACAGTTCATCTTCAAAGAAATGTGTACACCCAAAGAACAAAGCAGCAGGTTTACCAGAAAACATTCTGCTTTCCACATCAAATAAAGCACTGGCTTAACATTTAAGCACAGCCATGAAATGTGTGTATACTGTTTGTAATAGACAGTTAAGTGAGGAATTACTCTCATGTTATCCCTTGGCTGGTTTTGTTTTAACAGTTTGTCATAAATTAGGAACAACATTAATGCTTAGTAAATAGTGCATTTCTGGTTATTAGTCATCAGAGGAGCCTCTTGTGTAACGAAACATTGTCTGCTGCTATATGCAATTTGCCCATTGTGGGACTAATGAACGTGTATCTTATGAGAGAAGTAGTAAAGTCAAATGAAAGATAAACCATTTTGCTTACAATTCCTCCATCAAAGAAAGGTGGTGCACTGACTTCCACACATGTGCACACAGGCTGCCTTTGATTTGTTTGGGCAAGTGAAAGATGTGAGACTCCGCTGAATTCCAGACATTTTGTGAATTTTGTAGCCGTTGTTTTACAAGTGGGATCGTCTGAACTCCACCCCCATAGCTGAGTGCATCGCAGGACATATTCAGACTGCATGCTCCTTCTCCTGTGAAGAGTTGCCTCTGTGCATGTGAGGGTTTGCACATGTGTGTTCACTCAGGAATGTGGTTTTGTTCTTTAACCGCCATCTGTGGCTTTTCTCTGAGGTATTTTCGCAAGACTTCTTTTCTTATTGTTACGGAAAAAACTAATGCAAGTTGTTTTCTGTACTAGAACAAGAAGCTGTGATTTGTTGTGAAACATGTTTGTCTCGTCTGTGTGGCAAAATCAGAAAGAGTGGATTTGGCTTTGTAATATAATTGCTGTTTTTCTTCTGAGGAAACTTTGGCATCGTGATCAGGAAAACCTTGTCCCTGTTGTGAGTTGCAAAAACATAAGCACATGCCTAAAGAATTTCAGGGAAACAACCTGGTCTCTTGGTTCAAGCTGGAGGCCTCTTGTATGAAGAGAGGGAGGCCTCACACCACTTTTCCATGATATTTGCAAGGAATATACCCAGGGACCCCGTCTGATGCAATACCACTTAAATTAGGCTGTTTAGGCCAACATGCTGTCGAGGAATGTTTTATTTTAGCTCTTCATCTTTACTTGAAGCTTTTGAAATTTCAATTATGCAATTCTTTGCTGTTTGTTTTGCAAAACGAATCGAGGACATCAGAGAGAGCAACAGATGTTCTCTAAATCTCTAAACAGGAGCCTATGTGGCTCTGGGTTTAACTGTTTAGTTGGCAAATGTACTTGTCATTGATTTATTTTTAGTTAGGATTTTCTGAGGTTCATCTGCTTGTGACAAAAACACCAAAATACATTCTTTAGTATAGTTTTTTTTTTTTAATCTTCACTAGGCAGTTGCTTTCACTCAGCATCTGCAAAGTCCTGTATTAGCAGTATTTGTAGCCACTGGGTGTGAAAATGTGATAAATATCGCAAAAGGAACAGCCACACCCAGAGTATTTTCTTCCATGAAAGCTGCAGCTAACAGCACTGCAGAGAATATTTGCCCTCTCACTGAGGTATCACTTATCGCATGCTCACTTAAATTGTTTAGTTGGCAGAAATTTGTGTCAGCACTGTGGGCTAAATATATCCACCAGAGTTAAATAAGGGCATAGAGCAGCTCAGGAAAGCCCGGTGTAAGAGGATCCAACCAGCGAGACACAGCCCTAAATCGATAGACTACATTGTCTCACAGCAAAAATACATCGGTGACTATAAAGGAAACTATGTCTCTGTGACACACTATCTCCAGGAATTTTCCACATGCATATCTATTGCCCTGTAAAGTTCAGCATAACTGTAAAAGTTCTGCTGATGTGATGGTCTGTTTTAATGTCTGTGATGAGGAGACGGAGTGGTGTGGACTCACTGTGGCCCTGTGGACCCAGAGTCATCAGATAAAAGAGAATCCAAGGGAAGTAACTGGATAAAGAGAAGAAGATCATAGACAAACCAAGGGGTTTTCTACACAAGGTGCCTTTAAGTTAATGGCACAAGTTAGTGCTTCTTATTTGTACTATGTATAGGCTGTGTTGCGGTTATGAATGAGACTTGTTTACGCTTTTGGTGACCATGTGACTCACACTCCCACGCCCATTCGCAGGGTGTTTCCATGGTAGCAGTCGAGCATGGAACAGTGCACTTGTAGTCAGGCTGGTCTGTAGGTCCTGAAATGGAGCCTAGGGGGATGTGTGCCTCTCACAGGATCACAGCTCAACGCTCTCGCTTTTTTTGGCCATGGTGGCAGTCTGGAAAGCATGTGCTTCACTGTAATGAGCACAGAGAGGCTTTTCTAAAAACTGCCCTGGCAAAATCGCTTAGGCAGAGAAGCTTAAATGCAAAGTTTTACAGAGAGAGAGAGAGAGAGAGAGAGAGGTTGCCTGTTTCTAATCTTGCTTGGTCTAGTGAACTACATTGTCAAGGCTCTCCTCCTCTTACAAGTAAATAAAGGCGGGCTGCAGTGCTGGTGTTTAATGGTGTCATGCTGCCCTCTACTGGCATCTGTGGCACGACCATGCAAACACAAATATTGACACATGATATAACCCTGGAATGTTGTTGTGATGTCTTTCAAGTGATCCTATAGATGCCAGTTTTTCTCCAATGTTGTACTTAGCATCTGTGATACACAGTAATATGCACTGGATCAGATCAGCTAATTAAGTAAAAGTAATCCATTACAAGTAAAAGTCCTGCATTTGAAGTCTTACTTAAGTGAAAGTACAGCAAAATGTACAAAAGTAAAAGTACTCATTATGCAGCAGAGTGGTCCCTGTGAGGGTTTTATTATTATGTGTTGTATTATTATTATTGTGGCATTAACATGTAAGCAGCATTTTAATGTTGTTGTTCAGAAACTTTTGGCAAATATAGGCAAATATAATACAATATTTCCCACTTAAATGTGGAGTAGAAGTAAAAAAGTATTACTAAAAAAGTACACTACTTGAGCAAATAGTATAAGACACTGCGTTTCACTTAACTGAAGTTTGGTAGTTACACAGCTTCTTCTTCTCTTTACTTCTCAGTGTGTCTTCTGTGAGATTCTGGCCAGTTGTCTGCATGCAGGGAATGACGACTCATTTTAAGACGAGCAAAGCTTTAAAGGTAAGTGTGAGAAGTCTGAGAGGTGTTTGATTGGACTTTGTTAATATCCACAGATGCTCTTGTCCTTCATCCACTGCTCATGCCCTGCAGGTCAAGAAGGAGGTGGGCGAGAATGCCCCAGCGCTCAGCGACGATGAGTTGGTGGCCATGTCCGTGCGGGAGCTCAACCAGCACCTGCGTGGGCTGACCAAGGAGGACGTTGTGCGGTTGAAGCAGCGGCGACGGACCCTGAAAAACCGGGGCTACGCTGCCAGCTGCCGCATCAAACGTGTCACCCAGAAGGAGGAGCTGGAGAGACAAAAGACAGAGCTGCAGCAAGAGGTGGACAAGCTGGCCCGCGAAAATGCCAGCATGAGGCTGGAGCTGGATGCCTTGCGAGCCAAGTATGAGGCCCTGCAGTGTTTTGCCCGGACTGTGACCCGCGGGCCCCTCTCGCCGGGCAAGGTGGCCACCACCAGCGTCATCACCATCGTCAAGTCCGCCAACCACAACAACTCCAGCCCGACCCCGTTCTCAGCACCGTCCTAGTGTCGACAGGACTGGGCTCTCCTCCTCCTGCCTGGTCCTTCCCGGTTCTGACCCAGCCTGAACCCACTCATCCTGTACTGAGAGGACGCTCAGTAGATAGACTGAGGGATGGAATGGGGTGGCAAGCTCTATGTGATGTTATGCTGAATTCACAACTCTGTCTCCCTCCTTCTGTCTCTCTTACACAACCTACATTGTCTGTGCACTGTGCAAATCCCCCTCCCCGCCCCCCAGCACCGGCAGGGTAATGGGCCTCTGTGACCCTACCTCCCTGACTGATAGCAGAGATTTGCTTTTACTCTAGTGTGTAAAAGTGTTTGACATGCCTTAATGTGGCAGCACTGGCCTAGGACACCTCTGATACTTATTGCTATTAAGCATAAAACATAATGAGATTTAAGTGGTGCAGTGGTGTGACAGTAGAACTATTTGTAAAGTCTTTGCCAAATCATATTTTCTTTATGTAAAAGTGTCTCAGTGTAAATTGAGCCTTCTAAGCTGTTGCCTTAAAAAGGAACTATGACTGATCTATAGAAATCTCATACGTAGTTCAACACACAAAAGATTTATCGTTCCAGCTTTGAGGTTGACCTACACATGGCTCTCTGTGGTCTGAGCTCTGCATTATGCAGCTGATAATGATGACCAATATTTAGCTAAAGGGCTCTAATAGTGATACAGCACTGTTTATATTTCTGTCTGCTCGGTGGTCAGTCATGCCAAATAATTGAATTAGTATTTAGGAGCTAATGCTAGCAAACAGTCAATACTCTCCAGGAAAGGCATTGATACATATGCTGACAGCAAATTCATTTTATAGATCAGATGCAACTCTTTGCTAGAATATATTCACTCCCCTTAATGAAGAGTTTCTTTTGTGCCTTCTTGTCAATCTACTAGAAACTGCCCATAGATTACAAAAACAAACAAAGAACAACTATTTTCTCACATCTGCAGGGTGAATGCTTCATATAGATCAGGCTGAATCGTGTTGTTCACAGTGAGCTATGTTGTTGAATACATTGGAGCCCTTTTGGAAGGTGCTGCATGTGATTCTCTTGGTATCTCTGTGGCCCCTTTGACTTGAGAAATTGTTCTTAATTTCTGCTCATAATATTTTGACATGCATACGTCGATCATTATATAGCACTTAAAAGAAAACTGTTAAGATAAAGTATAAAAGAAAACAGTTTACAGGGAAACTGATTCTGAATTACAGTCGGAGATGACGACAGATAGAAGCTATTCTTGCATTTCTGAAGTTACTTAGGCTTAAGTGCATGATGATTAAATGTGATGTGAATGCATTATTGCAAAGTCAAGCCTTATGTAACTAAGGATAGTGTATTCTCTCATATGTATGCCACAGCACTTACTGGGTGATGTTTTGCCTCTTTCCTTTATATGCCACTCTTTGGTAGGTAATCCATATTGGATATAGTGTAATGAGAGAGGTCCTTACAAGTGAAATGCAATTCAACTTACTTCCTGTATATTACAGATTACAGAAATGATAAAGCTCCCACTGTCTCCGTTGTTAGTTTACATTGAGAACTCCGTCCAAATAGAAATCATTCCTACTGCTGGGTCACGAGAAGTGCTGCTGCCGGTGTTGGTAACTCTGAAACAGTAGCTATTTACTTTGCTTTTGACACACTCTTCTGCAAGAGAACTCCTGACACCCATCTCTAGAAACGGTGGTGTCATGACAAATAAATGCAGTAAACACCTTCCTCCTGTTGTACGTTTTGAGATATTTAAATATGAAATTCACTTGAAATCAAGCCGTTCTTACGGAGGATCCATTCCTAATTTGGAGTGAAGTCAATAGAGATTGTTCATGTCAGGATTTTCTCTTGGCTAAGAGGACATGACTGTTCTTCCCCTGTTCCATAGCTGCAAAGAACAGTATGGGAAACTTTGCTGCTGTACAACCTGCTGTGATTTTTAAGCAGGGGCATTGCTGTGTTCTTACTCTCATTTTGTATTTTCACTTGGTTTCTATGTTGATACAACCTATGTTCTCTTTCTGATACTTAGTTTTATATGCATATACAGTATATAAAAATATATATATTACATATTTTTCTATATTTATGTCTTTTACTATCCTGGGAGTGGTGTGATTATGTAATCATTCTATGAAGTCTAATTATGTTGATGTTGACCCTTTTCTGAAAAAGTTGTATTCACATTTACAATGAGAAAACTATTCTCATAACTTAAGTCTTCTCTGTGAGTATTTATACACCATGAATAGTCCTTCTCAGCACAGTTACTATTTGTCTAATTCACAAATTGGACAGACAGTGAGTAGGGTTACATACAGGCTGCAGCTAATTATCTCTAAACGGTCAATAATTAACTGTTTAAAAACAGGGAAATTACATTCTGCTAGTTCACACTGTTAGTAAAGAGCACATGTGCATCTGTCCTATTTTACAACATAGCTTGTAAATCCTTTATAATATTGGAGTGAATTAAAAGTCAATACAGATTAAAATGTAATGAACTGAGAGGTAGCAAGTCAAACTATCTATGCAAAGAATTCACATACATAATTTCTGGATCACTTAGCTGTAAATTTATGATATTGATGATCTCAAATGTTGAAAACAGTAACGTAACTGAAGAGAAGAGCACATTGGTCTGATTTAAAATTGCCTCATGCTAACTAAATGCTTAGTTCTCATTTGGGGCTTTTGGACATTAGTTGAAGAATTAACGAGAATTTTTCATGTAGAAAAAGAGAAAATCTCCTCTTAATATGGAGAGTTAACCTACATGTAAACCTAGTCAGACTTTGTGGTAGATTTGGTATACTTTTCTAAAGATGACAGTTGAGTTCAGTCGACAGTTTCAAATGATGAAGATGATGAAGATGGCAATGCTTTTGTAAGCAGTTCCAAGCTGCTGAAGACTGTCCACCCAGGCCCGTTAAATTTAAGGTCACTGAGTCTAGAGGAATTTATGGAAACACATTACATGACAAGTCATTTTTCAGCACCTCACCTTTACCTTGCAAGACAATTATGCTCAAAGCATTTTCTGAGAACATTACAAAAACCTCTTGTGGGAAAGTTTCAAAACTGAATGCTGTTAAACGAGGCATTGTTTAATTTTAGCACTTATTGCTGTATTTGGATCTGAGATGAATACTTTTTAGCAGCACACATCAAAAATAAAACTCTATGTATTTCTGTACTGTGCCATAATAAAAGACAAACCTCTCTGTAGGTGAATCAAGTACTCTGTTGTTAATCCTACATCCAGTGTGACCCAGCACAGGTCCACACATGTTGCTCTTAGGTTATCTTACTGCAAAAGCAAATGCTGTACTTACCACACAATAATTTACATTTTTCACAAGGCACTTTTTCACTACAATAAAAGCAGAGCTGCAAAAGAAAAAAAAACTTCAAATCAATTTAGGGAGCATTATGTAGACATGAGTAGTTTGGGGGTGAAAAGAGGCATAAACATTACCTACCATGGATTTTTACTAAAACTGGTCTGAACAGCCTTCTTTCCTCCCACAGTTACACCCAGGATCTGTAATAGGACTGACATCAATGGTTATTTCACATTATTATATGAACCGTAACAATGCAATTGTATGTAGAGAGACAAGGTCGCTCATATATCTTGACTATTATTATTGTTATTCAAGGTTATGAATTTAAAATTTTCTTCCTGAAAACATGTCTTTTGAGTAAATAAGCTTCCACACACAAGCTTTGCCAGCCCTACAAGCTACAGTATTTAACTTGTAGAAAGTCAGTTTTAGAAATTGTAGATTGAAGAGATTGTTTGTGCCTATAAATTCAGAATAAGCTCCATGATAGTAGGTATGGAGCATGTGTATGGATTACATGGTTGTGGGTGAAATTATGGATGAAACACATTGAATGTTAGTTCAGCTGCAGCAGTTTCTTTGTTAAGTTTGTACCTTAGAGATAAATTAATTTCTTTGTTCTAGTCTTGTGGCAACATATTGAGGCTTAAATGAGTGACTGTAAACAAGGACAGTAATAAGGCAGCATAAACTGAATATGTACCCTTCACAGCTTGTCATTATTCTTCTCATATATATTTTATATTTATTTCATTGATTTGTGTAATTTTATTAAAAAAAAAACACCTAAATTATTTTTATTTTACATTCATTTATTTACATGTTTTCTCAATGAACTACCCTCATGTACAAATAAAATCTGTATTTGTTTCTGCTCTGATTTAAAGTATGGTAAATTATTCCTTTAAATAGGTCTGCTGTGTCTGTTTTTGTACTTTCAAATAAAGCTTTTTCCTCATCTAAAAGTGCACAATTACTCCATTCAACATACGTGAGTTACAGAGGCAAAACAATCATTTTATTTTGCATGAGTTCCAAACAGGACTAAAAGACATTTGTCACCAACTATTTTGTATATTTTTGTACCCAACTGTAAATTAATTTCTGCTTTCCCAGAAAGACAGCTATCATTGGCACAAGAGGGTATCAAAATTCAACAAACTGTAACTCGCTATACAAAACCAGTTTCTAAACATCTAAATTACTTAGAAAGATATATGTCTCCACTGTGACAAACACAGATAACATTTCTAGTAAAAACAATGGGAAAGAAACTGCCAAATGTCTCCTGTCCCCACACAGATTTTGGTTTGGTCTGACTATGCCTGAACTGCACACATTAAATACTTTAAGATCATCCCAATTCAAAATTCAAACAAAGAATTCAAAGATTTTTTTTTTTACACACAAATTAAACATATTAAATAGCAAATAGAATTAACAGCAATCCGTTTCTGTACAAATTTCATAATCCCTGGAAGACGGAATTATAACATGAATAGTAGTGTGAACATATCAAACACAAAAAGGCTCTGCCAAAAGAATTTATAATAGTGTGGAAGCTGCAAAAAGACTAATTGTTCATGTCTATTGAACGGCTGTCGAGTTGCACTGGATTGTGCTCTTTAGCATGCCGGGAAAATTAATGAGAATAATACAACTCCCACTTTGTAGGAGAAAGGTTTATCCAATTTGTCCATGCTATGGTAGATACAAAGGATTGTGAAGTGCTACAGTCTGCAGTTTGAAGTGCCTGCTCCAAAACTAATGTGCCTTTGAACGAATCCTTCCATTTGTCAGGAAACCATGCAGAGGAATGCTCAGCAAATTCTTCAAACAAGCAGATGCGAGACAGTCCATGAAGCGACATTCCCAGCCATCGCTGGCTCCCCTGCTTCCCACCTGGAGTCACATATTAATCATCTCCTCTTTGAAACTGACATGAATCGGAGGAACACACTTCAGACATCCAGAGAGCGAGCACTGACATAATGACAGAAGCAGAATCAGGATCAGGGACACTGCTGAACATCCAGCATCTTGATTCAAAGAAAACACATAGCTCCAGACTGATCTGATACAGCGAAGCTGAAATGCCATTTTCCTGTGATTCTTACTGACATGATGTTGGCAGATGAGTCCTCTGGTCATTAAGCCATCGATTTTAAAACTATTTTCAATTTCATCCTCCTCTCGGTGCTCAAATTATTCATTAAAACAGGACAGAAGTAAGCGGTTCATCTTAAATACTGGGATAATGAAAATTAAACATCTGGATTCAATCCAGTTCTGTGCAATATGCGATACAGCCGTTTCCCCAGGGGTCAGAGATAGGGGTGGCAAGGACACAAACACCTGGATTTTGCTGGAAAAATGCCTAGAATTCATCATCAGAGGTAATCAGCATGATTTTGTCAGACTTGCGGGAGCTCTTGTTGCTTGTGGCCACTTTTCCATTTGTACTGGGCTGGACCACCTCCTGCATGGACTGCTGGGTGTACTGTTGGTAGGCCGGGGAGAAGTTGTGGATGGCATCCTGCACCATGTCTCCAGGGTTTATGGTCTCCTTGAGCCCGCTCGAGATACTCTGCATTGGGGGGATGTTCTCTGCAGAAAAAACACATGAACAGGGACAGAGGGAGTTAATTGGTCACACAAAACGTACGGACGTGACTTAAGATGTTGTCACTTTAAATCCTTGATTTAAAGCTGCTTATTTGTGTTCAGATGCATGGGGATCATTCTGTGCATCTGAATACAAATAAGAGGAAGAAGATGTCAGGGAAATGAAGACTTGTGTGTAAAAATGCTGTTTCAGTGCATAACTAATATTTCTTGAAGAGGAATTACAGCAAAATGCTTGCATGCCCTGGCAGCATACTGGTTTCACAATTGGGGTTGAAGTATATACTAGATAAAATACTAGTAATTATTGTTATATTGTCATTGTTTATCAGTAAAATGTCAAGAAATGTGACAAATGCCTGTAACAAGTTCCCATAGCTCAGAGTGCCATCTTCAAATTGTTCAACCAACAGATAAAATGCATTTTTGCTCGATAAATTACTTTAAGATCCGGAAAACTTGATTACAAATCTTAAGCATTTCTCCATAACATTAAATATTCATTACTAAATGTGCTACAATCAAAGGATATATTATTAATGAAGTGCTTATCACTCCAAAAACTCAGCTAATCTGGGTTATCAGGATTGTTTGCGTGTGCCATCAGATTTTGAATCAAATGTTGCTAAATCCTGATTGGTGTGCAGATTTTTGATATCATCTTTTTCCAGCAGAGTCCTGCCCAGTTCAAAGTGAGAGAAGTACAAATAAAAAACAACAAATGAACAAAAAAAAAATCTTTGACCAAAATAACCAAACAAAATAACCAAAACCATCAGGCAGAAAATTCTGTGTTCTTTTCACAGGTTGCAGTATATTAATGGACTGAACAGAATTCAGTGACAGCCACCATCTCCAACAATGGCCCCTTAGCACCCAGCTGTGAGCCAGGTTGAATTTACCCAAGAACTAAAAGGGTGTCCAAAAAAAAAAAAAAAAAAAAAGAGAGAGTTAGAGCCAGCAGACAACCACAGCCTTCTGTTTCAGGGTCACTGGCAGTGCTGTGGCAAGGTGGGGTGGGAGTACAAGGCATTTAGGCATGGTCTGCTGAGTTCTTCCTTATAGCCTGCCTGACTGGTCTGCAGGGCTGAAGCAGAAGAACGGTAAACCAGGGGTGCTGCAACCTCTGCAATCACACACATCAGCCCCCGAGGGTGGGGGTGCATCAGCAGAACTCGACTGTTAATATTAGAGCCAAGAAGAGGAGAAAGGATGGCTAAAGAAATAACACAATCACAAAGAGGAAATTTAATGATCAGCTGTCCAACATTGTGGAGCAACATTATTATTATATGTTTAACTGGACAGCAAGATGAATAATGGATTTCTTTCCAAAAGGGCATGAAGAATGACTGAGGATGAAAACCATTAATTTTATGTCTTTGCCTTCTTTGATTTCCATCTTCATAAAAAAACAAAACAAAACAAGTATTAAAAGTCGTCTCAAGCTGATACAGAAATACTTGAGTTTTCACCATCACTTCCAGTACTTCTGCATATTAAGCAGCTTAAGGGGTCAGAGGGTTTCCTATGGCAGGAAAAAAATGGCAGAACGATTGATATCACTGCACAGGGCTTTTCCCTTGGCTTCCATTTGTCTTTTACTTGCAAGCAGCACTGACGTCAAAGGGGTGTCGCCCGCTGCCCAGTAGTTTCTGTACTGTACTTTGAATTCCTCTTCATCTTCCTCTGCTTTGATTTGATGGTAACTGTCTTCTGTCCCTTAGGCTGATGGCTACCCCTACTGACTTCCTACCTGATGGACACACAGCTCACGACAGCACTACAATGAAATACAAATTTGCTAACATGCTGACATTCCAGCTTGGTTATTAGTTAAAATAGAGTGACTGATTGTGCAATCTAACTTTAAAAAATTAGCCTGTCTTGTCTAAATGGCTGAAAAAGGCACAGAGCAATGCAATTACTGTTACTGCTAACACTTTCAAGCCCCCGCCACTGCTTATTCTGTGGGGGAGAAGGGCAATTAGCCTCGGAACATGTCAACATATTTTCAAGGCGAGGGCAAGAGGTTCAAGCTTTTCGCTGCCCTCTGCACAGACTACAGCGCTCACCTGGCACTTCATTTTTTTTCTCCTGGTAGACGGTGCAGGTGAAGGCATATCGGAGGGCAATGGCAGCAAAGAACATTTCGATGCAGATGATAAAGTTCTGCCAGCCTGCTGCCACGGTGCCAGCGCCGACCTCTTGTCCATCGATGAAGAGGGCGTTGGGGATGACCCCACAGCGTTCCAGGATGGCAAGGACCATTCCTACAAAGCAGCAACATTTTCATGATCAGTTTTTGCTTTTATGTACTGGCACAGATACAAAAAAAACATTTAAAAAGCAGAGGGGCGGACTTACCTTGCCAGAAGGATAAGAAGATGACAGATTTAATTGTGAGGAATTTGAGCACTGGTTCATACGGCCTGAGCAAGTCACTGGTCGCGAAGAAGAAGAGGAAGAGAGCGTAGAGGGCCAGGCTGACTGAGAAGTTGTAGATGATTGTGATATACAGGTATCCTCCATTGACGCTGCATAGAAACAGAGAAGGAGAATCGCCATCTTTACAAATGTGGTAAATTTACAACCATGTGACTTTTTTCCTTCTGTGATAATACGACGAGCCTGTGTACAGTGACTTCCCAAAGTTCTCTGACGTGCACTCCGGCTTATATTTGATATTACCAGACATATGACATGGACACCAGGAAATAAAGCCTTTCTGTCCTCTTCATAAACAAGCAGTTAATAAAGACCGTTTGAACAAGTCCTAATTTCAGGACACATCTGATAAACAGGCAAATTTGTCTATATTTTATTGTCACCTTTCTGCCTTTTTGCATTCTTTGGAGCTTCTCTGAGGACTCAGCTGTGACTACACTAATTACTCTAATTACTACTCTATACTTATGCAGTATAGAGTGCATGCTTGGGTGGAAGCATATAAGTAAACAATCTGTGAATCATCACGGCTTTGCGACGCAGCTTAAAGAAAGACATGAAAAAAGACAATTATTTCTGCCTGCTAATTTTTCTGTTGAAGTATATAGAGAAATAAGCAGGAAGAATTTAATCATGTCTATCTTTCAGCTCGACAGTAACAGGGCGACAATATAAAGCTGATTGGAAACTTCTGTCTCAAGCCCTTGTGGAACTCTGTGCTTTTCTTGTGTAGTTTAGAAACAAGTGTTGTCACAGGTGATTCTTCAGAAAGAGATACTGAACTGAGAGGAGGAGAAGAGCACCTGAAAACCAGTCAGACAGAGTTTATGGGCTGCAGATTTTATAGCTTTTGATTACACTCTAAAGGCAATTTTATCGAATATATTACCCTTTCATATTCTGTTGAGACCCTTATTGGCTTATCTGAAGCACTGAGATCCACTAAAATTAAATTTGTCAGTCTGCAATTTATCCCCAGCCTTTGCATCACTTGACATCCAAAGTAAAAGTGTGAAATTAAACAATACATCTGGCTTTATAATACCATGCTTCACCAAGTGTAACATTTCAGAACACTTACTACACTTGGAGAAAACTTATAACGATATAATTTCTTTAGTCCATATTGCAAAAACTTCTAAATTATTTTTTGCAATACCATCAATACCCAAGAGGCTGTGATTGTGGTTAGGACAGAGACAACACTGGGCCAACATACAGCAGAGTACCTGCAAAGTTTGAACCCAGCACTTTTAGCTTTAAAATAAAACTTTAATTCCAAACATTTTCATTGTTCCTGCTGTGAAGAGGTGATATAATTATCTCCATTTGCAAAATGTTTCCATATACACATAAACAGCAGACAAGCCTGTTGGCAATGGCATGGATGCATAAGATACACGAAGAATGGAATGCAAAGAGAGGTGCTGCTCACTTAAAATCTCCATCATGATATTTGCCAAAGGCCTGGAGGATGATGGTGATGACTGCCATGATGGGTTTGACAACGCAGAACTGGAGAGTCGCCTGGAGAACACATCACAATTCAGCGTGAGACACCCAAACAAGCAAGGACACCATGAAGGAGGAAGAGGAGGATGAAGGATGAAGAAGGGCGTCAGAATGAGTTTCTACATCTAATTAGATGGAAAAGATCTGTAACTCCTCACTCACGTCAGGCAAGTGTCCATGTCTCCCAATCCCTTTAATCTACCCAGTGGCCATTAGTCACTTTATCCATTACAAAAACGCATTTTATGTTTTTTTTTTTCTGGCACTATATATATATATATATATACACACACACACACACACACACACACTTAGTACAAACAAATGAGGCTATACCTATTCAGTACTCCCATTAATTTTGGGACCCGATACAATGTTTTGAAATCTATCAGCAGCATTAAAGTTCACTCATTAACATATTTCAAAACCTAACTGTAAAAATAACAATGCGCTGTTTGACAGGCAGTTATGTACTGGATTATTTCTTGGCTCTAAGCAAGTACTTTCTGGAGTCTTTGCGGTCACCTGGCAACTGCCCAGGGCGAGGAAACAGTCCTCACAATAACCCCTCATAAAACAGCAGCTTCACAGTTTTAAACTTTGGTGTACAGATAAGACGAATCAGATATACCTGTTTGTTAGCAAGGTGCTGGTAGGTGCGCTTCCCTATTCTGAGTCTTTGTGCTAAGCTAACTCTCGGCAAAACACAGAATGCATTCTTTGCCAAGGACATCTTTCCGTCCAAACCCTAGAAAGTAACTCATCTCGTCTTAACGCTGATGTGGATGGGGACTGGCTGGGATAACAGAGAACGCAGCGGGGTGTAGACCTGCATGTAATATAAGGATGGAGGACAGGTGTTTGCTGTGTTGTGTATTGAAGCCTGAACCAACCAATTTGACAGAGGCTGCTCTAAACTGCCATCACTGCTGCAGCACTTGAAATCAACAAATTAGGAGTGTTTCACTTGATGAGTCAGAGGGAGGCTTTTTTTTTTTTGTTTAAAGAATGGCCAGGGCCATTGATGGGCTTTACAAAATGACATCAATAATCATTTATATAAGTGATTTACTTTGAAGCTTTTAGTACTGACAGTCTTTACTTGCTCTCTGCCTGTTCTAGTGCCAGATTGTCACGGTGAATATCCTCAAAGCAAATAATTTAGCATGATACTTCCCGACACGCTTGATATTCAAAACACAATGCACATTCATAACGCCAGTGGATTAAAAGTCAACCGCAGCTTCTGCTTCAAATTAATTTAGAGTAAGTAACTGCGTCCATGCATACAGACTCTATGCGGACCAAGAAATGAACTTTTAAACTAAGCTACATGTGAGTGTCAGTGTATACTGCATGATACAAGCGTAAGATAAGAGGATATGTTAATTCTGTATTTGTGAGATATTATGCTGCCTTGTCAGCAGCTTGACAAACAGCTCTTCTGCAAACCGGTGCATCAAAGTGTTATGTGAATTTAGGATAATGTTCAGATCTGTCAGATTCCTCACCACTGACCTTTCCCATGTTTTTTTGTCAGCAGTCTGCCGATGTTTTCCATAACAAAACCAAATAATGTTTTATTGAGAATTCACCACTTAAAATGACCCCAAGCAATTTCTTTCTGTGTTAATTTTGACCTCCTCAGAGTTCACTGCAATAGCTCACCGGTGGCAACTATCGACAGAACTGATTTTTTAATTTCTCCCGAGTCCCAATTAATAGCAACACCCTTCTGCTTTGTGTATTACAAACAGACCTCCAAAGCTGAGCTATCCAAACTGATAACAGTTTAATTATGATTCTATGTATCGGACCACAAGGCCATTGTTTTTTTATTGTCCTGTTGCCTCACACTCCTCTCCCAGCCTTTGTGCTGCTGTCTACTCTTGCATCTTTAATTTCTGGAAGGAAACTGCAAGAGGTCCCTTTGATAAAAAAGTCTACTCAACGTCAAGAAGGACATTTTTTTTATATATATCAACTGCTTGTGTTGATATAAAAATCAACACAAGCAGTTGATTTGAGGAAAGAAAAGCAGAAAACAGTAGTAAGTAGGGTCTTATTTTTGTGCTGGTGTAAAACTAGCTGTAGTACAAACACAGGTCTAATGCATATTCATCAGATGGCAGCATATATTTTTGGTAATGACCTGGCTGTTTTGTGTTTTTTAATTTTTAGCTATTCACAGTATGAGCTCTGTAAACACACTAAATACAATAACACAGGAACTTTAAACACAGATTTTATTGCCAGATAAGTTACTGTAGTTTTTGCATGCTCATAGTAAATCACAGAGGTGTAATGTTTTTTAATGGGAAGAGCTCTAACAATAATGCATGTATACAAATAATATAGTCTCAGCTGTAGTGCTTACTTTATGCTACTAAAATTGAAAAATGTAGTTGGTCACACCCACATTCACTTGCAGTTTATTCACTGTATTACTATTTTTTTGGATCCATATTGGCCCTCACCAGCGTAACAGCTGCCCCTGGGGTCCACAGGATGCAACTAGTGCCTGGTTTCTGGAAAATAACGCCCTAAATTGTCCTACAACACGATAAAGGACTTACAACTGAAATGTCAAGAAACAGTTTAGGATGCAAGAAGTCATCCTCTAATCTTATCTCAGAGAAGCACCATAACTCTAAGCTGCTTATCCATATCAGTGATTCATTTGTTAACCCCTCTTCTAGTCACAAACCTCTGTTTAGCACTTGACTGTGAAGACCGTTGAAGAGATTTCAGCTTAGTCCAGGATGAGACTTTACCTCACCTGAAGTTGTCTCTCAACGAGAGCACGCTGTTGTTTTTCTAACTCCAAGCCACAGCACCACATGATCAATACAACGGAGTACTTAAGCAACCCACTTAGAATAAATGAATGTGTATGACAGCAGTTAATCATAATTTCAAGACTGGCAATGAAGGTGAGCTACTTTAAAAGCAGAAAACTCTCCACTCTCAGACCACCCAAAAAACTGCAAATAACTGACTGGGGTTTTAGTGCAATGCTCTTTTTAAAATCTGCTGTGCTGATCTTCAATTGTCCTCTCGCAGACAAATAATCTTTAACTGTGTTTTTCAGAGATTCCACCGGAGAACACTTGCAAGCTTTTCTTTTTAAAGCACTTCACGTGGGGTTCTTGTCAGGGCACATTGAGTGTTTATTACTTGCCACTTTATAAGAAAAAAAAAATGTTCATTTCACTATGTATTTTGTTTTGAAGACATAACTCTCAGTTCCAATTTCCATCAGCATAAGATTGGGAGCTTGTGTAGTATCCCAAGAAGTGAGGAGTGAGCTCTGCGCTGACAGCTCATATCATCCCTCTGTGTATATTATCAAGCTGCTTTCACCTGGCCTCAATTGCTTTTGTTTTTCTTTTTCTTTCTTTCTTTCTTTCTTTCTTTCTTTCTTTTTTTTTTATAAACAGTGGATGTCATCCTCTGAAAAGTGCACTGCCAATTATAACAGCTGTCATTTTAAAGCAGCCTAGAGATCTGGATGGAATGGTTATTTACAGCACAGTATTGTTTATTTATTTTGTGGCTTGATGTGTTCTTGATTTCAGTGTGTGTCAGTTTATTTCAGTGGTCGAACACAACATCTCTAGAGAACAGATAAGGGGATGATTGAAGCTCACCTGTTTGCAGAATCTTAAAAAGCCAATGGAGTAGCTCATACCAACGAGGCAGCAGGTACCGTACAGACAACTTGATCTGCAAAGTCAACAAGAAACAAGGTGCTAATAAATTATATCAACACTGAAACATTCAATGCAAGGAATCAGAAAACAGAAATTGTAAAACAGAAACACATAATCAATGTAATACAGCAGCCATACCAGAAAAACATATTTCGTTTTTGTTGACATTAGAGTTTATATGATTAGTTTATTAATAGTTAGTCAAAAGACAGTTCATGGGAAACTGTTTTTATAATTAATTATTTTAGTAATTCTTCAAGCAAAAATAGAAGACATGCTTTTTCCAGCCTCTCCAATGTCAGGGGGAACTTTCTGTTTTTTCTCAGTTTTATATAACTGTAAACTGAATATCTTATGATTTGGCCTATTGGTTGGACAAAACAAAACATTTGAAGCAGAACCCTGGGCTCTGGGAAACTGTGGCTGGCATTTTTCATTATTATCATTATATCCAACATTTTGCAGATGAAACAGCTGATCGATTGATCAAGAGAACAATCTGCAGATTAAATGATAATGCAAATGATTGTTTGTTGCAGCCCTAGTTGATATTTCTGGTTTAGTTGGCTGTATTAGTTCCTAATCTTTTGACCAAATCATTTACTATGGAATATGAAAAACAAAGCTGGTTAGATGACAAAATCCCAGCTTGGACTTATTTAGAGCGATGCAAAAACCAATCATGTAAACTGAAAGAAAAGCTGCTTACACCATGCTACACCATACTGCAGTTATTGAAAATCCCTGTTGCACATACAATAAAGTTCCTTTTGATTCATTTGTTACTGGAAACACTTGTATTTGGAGCATTTATGCAAAAAATAAGTATCACTGTTATTTAATATGTCTGTTAACTAAACAAGCTAAAACAACAGCATTACCAACAAAGTGATCAAATTCTCAATATGTCACAAGTCTTTGTTAGTATTATTACTCTAAGTCTGTGGTGATGTGATTAAAAGGCAGTTTAGGGGGCAGCGAGGCAGATGAACTGAATAAACTGGTGAGAAAAACCGTGCTCTGCTGTAGGACTGAAGACTGAACCTAGAGGCCGCAGCAGAGAGGAAGATTAGGACTAATCTCAGCCTCATCCGAAGTAACAACTCCCAGTCAGTCTCATGCAGCTACACAGCACCTTCAACTTCATAGCCCTGAGGTGCTCTTCAAAGTGCTTTAGGTGCTCTTAACCATCAGACTCTACACAGGTATCAGCACATTTTTGGACAGTATTTCACTGTTTTCCAAATGTATACATCTCTAATAGTTTGATCTGTTTTTTTCTTCTTTTTATCCAATACAGACCAGTGAAGGTCAAATGCAACCTGAGCACTTGCAAATAAGAGCTTGAACTTTCAGTCAAAACAAATTTGTGAAACAAATTGAGATTTGCCTGCAGTGTAAATCGAATCTAAATCTTTATTGTTCTCTGCCTTGACTTCTACAAAACGTATATAAATCTGCGATGTATTTTTAAGAACTTCACACTAAATATAGTTTATTAATGCAGACATGAAATTACACTGAATCTGGTATTTATGTACATTAATTAAAATATAACTAAACTTAATAATGCTCTGCTACTAATATACTAATGTAGCTAACGTGATAAATGCCTGTGAGAAGGTAAAGGTAATTAAAACATACTCAACTTGAACACTGACAAGTATGAGTTACACCCTTACTTCAGTCAAGACCATACCTTGTGCGAAAAGCTTCCTGGAGATTATAGAATTTAAAACTATTTGCTGAAAAGTTCTCACTGGTTTTAAGAAAGAAAATATTCAATGAGTTTGGAAGTCCTAAAGGATGTCTAACAGCGACGCAGTGCAGTGAACTATTCTAAAATAAGATGTAGAATTTATACCTTGTCTCCACCGGCTGGTGTTGAGCAATGCCATCGTTTATCAGGACTCAACATTAGTGTCTCCACTGTCTTAAGAACCTGGCAAAGAGCTGCTGCCCTGTGGCTGAGTCAGCCATAAAACACAGCCTAGGCTGGTCAAAAGCTCTGAGATAAAGGATAACTGTCACAGACTAATACTGTGGTTGTTTATTGCCAGCACTTTCACTGTGGTGTTCAAACTAAATGCTAATTCAAGGGCAGTAAGACGCACCTTGCACCTTTTATGACTGCAAAGCCATACCATTGTTAGCACCATTTCAGTTGAAGTATTTATTACTTCTGAATCGACCTCGCGCTAAAAATCTTGTGTATGCCGAGACTGCAATGAGAACACTCACTGTATTGGCTTCCCTCGAATCTCAGACATGATTGCACTCTCTCCTCCCAGATACTCAAAGGACAGGCTCAGGAAATTGTAAATGACAAATGCTGTAACACAAAGAGAAGAGTTACTCCTTTTTCACCCAATATCAAACAATGGTTACTGCCATGATTTTAACCGTGCAATAACTCCTCATCACCTTCAAGTGTAACTTCATTTAAAAAGGTCAAATCATTTCAGGGGAGAACACGCCCACATGATAAAAAATAATTAGTCCTACATTTTGGAACAATAAATGTTTCCATCCTTACATTAAGAAGCTTCCAAGGGTTCTGTGTCTTGGAAATCCTCTCCTAATCCTTTGTTACTATTTAAGGAGAGATTAAGTGAAGCTAATGCAGTGTCCAGTCAAGAGAGGGTTCATTATGTTTTAGCCATGGCTGCTGGTGGTATTCCAGTCTCACTGCTTTCTGATGCGCCTCACTATCAATCAGCCACAAAATTGGCCTGCAAACTGGAAACTAATCTCCTGAATAATGTATTTCCTATTTTTTCCCCCTCCTAAATTACTTGTAATCCATTTTGCATATGATTCACCTTTGCCACTGGTGAAGTGCTTTAGTCTTAAAACTTCAACACATAATTATTACATTAATTACAACATATCATATTTGAATATAGACAATCACTGCAGAATTACACCGAACAAATTATCAAAAACTATTAAAATGAATAGTCCAACCTAAAAAGCACACTCTGGGCTTCTTTTTCCGCTCATTTGCAAGCATAATGAACCAGAGCGCAAAAATGGATGCTCCTAAAATTACTCCTTCTAGAAATCTAACACCGGAAATAACAAGGTCTATCTTCATGATAACAATGGACTGGTGTGAAAAACTAGTTTGGTGAGTTCTTCGTATTTCCTTTCCAGGCAGCCTTCTAAAATATTAGGGCAGCAGAAACACCATGACTGACCAGAAACAACGTTATCAGGCAGATAATTTAAAGAGGTGAGCCTCTTTAAATTAGGTGATGTTTACCTTCATAACAGTCTCGAATGGAATCAAAGTACACATAGTACTGGTTGTTGCTGATGAAGAGCAGGCTGAGCCAAGAATCAAAGGCATAGACTGGCACAATGAACAGGATACGGATGATGTAGCGCTGCTCATTGGGGACAGTGTAGGATCGAAGGTGTGTATAGATCTGCAATGAAAAACATACATATGAAAAACAGTAAACAAGGGTCAATCTTGATGAGCATGTTTACAAATTCATAGAGCAGGATAATGAATTTGACTAGGACATTTCCTTTCTGCTCATGATGTATGAGATCTTTTCTATCAATTGCCTCAGCTATAAACTCGATAGTTTGTATTTCTGAGTATTTTTAAAAAGGAGTGCATCGTGAATTTCAGAAATATACCATATTATATTTATTAATAAGCTCTGAGAGTTGTAGGTATTGGATTGCCTTTAGGTATCAACAGTAATGATAGGCAAGTTTATCAAGCAACCCTTGTAAAAGAATGTAAAATATAATATAAGTAATATGTTGGTTGTATAGTTCTGACACTGAAGCAATACAACATCACATACAAAGACAAATGGATAAGTAAATAAACTTTATTTCAGTGAGCTGATAGAGGTCTTAAACACACACACGTCCCATATGGCCTCCATAAAGGTAATGTAGTGCAGCTGACAACATTTAGGGGAATGCACACAGCATATGGCAAAAGAACTGATTATCATTCATTCCACTAACCTTTAGTTTTTAGACAGATACAAAAGTTTGTACACCGATGTGCAACATCTCGATGATGAATTAAATTCCTGAATCCCTACTGAAATGTACAACATTTCCACTGCCACTATGGAGAGGTTGAGGTAAGGATTGGCTTATCTGTTCTGATCTCAAGCAAATAATGTATATTTTCAGCAGTGCAAGCAAAGTACAGCTGTCTCGCTAAGGTGCCACATAACTACGAGTTTATAAGTCCCACCAAAGTTAACAAATTAACAAAAAAGCTAGCACAACAAAGCTGTTGGGTAACTAACCCTAACTTGGCAACATATCTGATCCAACACATGGTTTGGAACAGATGCATGTCAATAGTTTACATTACTGCAAATTTAAATCTGACCTGAGTAATACTAGTAGGATCTCTTCAACTAAATAATTAGCAGATTTAATTTAAAAATCAGTCAAATTGTCTCTCCAGCTACATTCATCTGCTCTTCGGCAGATGAATGTAGTCATGTAGAAAGAGCTCTTAAAATTCAGTGTTTATTGAAGACCAAAGCATACTAGGGACTACTGTGATGCCAGAGATGTGGTAATAGTTTTCTAGAAATTACTTATGACTCATTCTTCATAAAAAGACCACTTTAATAAAAAATGACTAACCAACTAAAAGTTTCTCAGTTGACCAAGATGCTTATTACCCGTTATGCAACTAATTGTGGGTGAGGGGGCAATCCAAGAAATCACACCAAGCTCGAGCCACTTTTGACTAATAACTATAACTCTCTAAAGAAACAAGAACAATTTTAATAAGAATTCATAAACTATACAAAAGCCACCCACCCAATTACAGCCAAAGCTTAAATGATTAATCAAACAAATTGTGTTTCTATACTGAAAGAAAATTATTAATCAGTAACTATTTTAATAACTAACTGATCATTTACATTATTTCTAAATACGAAAATTCTGTGTTTTCAGTCTGTCAAATGTTTTTTTCTCGGTCTTGTGCAATTGTAAATTGGATGTCTTTGGAGTTGTTAGTTGCAGGTCTGATTTCAACTACAGCTGGGACTAGTACTAAACTAGGCAATCCTGAGGTCTTTCTTTACAAAAAAAACCAAAAAAAAAAAAAAATAAAAAACCAAAAAATAGCCATAACCTGTTGGCAAACAAGAACAAGGAGCAATAAAGACACATCCTTTTTGTTCTTTAAATCATAAATGTGTGCAAACTGAAGCTGGCTATTCTATTGTTTGCACTGGTGTTTCTGACAATCACCCCACCTCCACTTTTTGCAGTTATTATAGCCACATCCGGGATGTTGTGATCATTCTTAGTGTCACTTGCTGAATGAAATCTTCTTGACATTATTTTGGACAATTTTAATTTAAAACTTATCATCAGTAGCTCAGAACATTTTTAAATTTTAAAAACAGCCATTTGGGGGAGAAAGCTAAATGTTAGTACTGCTCAACATCCAGAGTCTCACTCTAATCAACACATGCAGCTTGATTAAACGCCTGTTAGAGGCTGCATATTAAAGCCTGATTACTGTGAGGCTGGGGGTGTGATCTATTTGGCAATCTCTTACATATGAAGTGAGGCAGGCAGTCGGCCGATGTCCTCCATTTGCCTGAAAAAGCTGTGTCCTTCCTAACTCCATACGGCTGACCTGACAGTAATTCATAGTTGCATGCTGAATAATGGCTTCAAGCCCCAATAAAACTCAGACTCGTTTCTGCTATTTCTGCCTTTACAGTAGAGTTAGGGACAGAGAAATCCCAGTGTTTTTGCACACACTCTAACTAAATGAGAATGCCATGTGCCAAAAATGACACAGTCATTCTTTAGGGGATGAGTCCAGTCTACTCCACTTAATCCCAGATGCTTCAAGTTGCAAAAGGCCCAAGAACCCCTCCAAGAAAAATGAGCCACCAGTCTGAAAAGCACTGTCTACTTCAGAGCAAAGAGGATCTAAGGTCATTCCCTATCTGTGTTTAGTATTCAGAACGTGAGTTTAAGAGTCTATAGCAATCCTCTGGAGCCAAGTCAGATGAAACACCACCAGCATTGCAACAACAGTCCTGCAGACCATTTTATTCTGTGTGACAGAAAGGATGCCTGTTGCAACCTGCTCCATGCTCCGTGCGGTACACTTGCTGTTTATTTCTTCAATTAAAATGTCTTGCTGGCAAGTGTTTGGCCAAAGAAGTACTATATTAAAAAGACAGAAACCAATTTGCTGGATGTTGAGTCACAAACCCCTAAACAAGGATTGCCTTTGGATCACAGGATGCAACATGTTGATACTTAGTGAGGATGTTAAAAAGCTTACAAAACTATCCAAATATTAAGAACTCTTCAACTAATTACGTCACATAGCAGGCACAGTTGTAGCCATATGTGTGTTTACATAAATATGATACAGGCATATGGCTGCTGGCCTGAGGATGTTGGATAGATGTTCACTACAAGGGTTATAAAATCATCAGTTAAATCTGGGAGCCATTACAGCTGCAGAACATTAAAACCACAGTGAACAGGAAAACAACACCCTCATCCTTTATAATGCTGTAAAATGTTATCTCAATATCAATTGATTTCCCTGCTGATAATACACTGCACCCTACTGCATTCTCTGCAAACGATAAAACCATAATGATAAGCTATCATCTGCGCACAGTGGGTAACTCACCCACACATGAAGAAACACTCATTTACAACAGCGATGCAATGGATTCTGGGTAAAGGTGGCCAGTGCTGAGCCATTTACTCTTTTTAACCATCTCTCCCCCAACAAACACACACACAAAGAGCACTCGCTGGGCTTTCATTGTCCTTTAATCAGCTAAAGGATTTTCCTCCTATTTTAATCTGATAGACTCTGTCAACTATAAAGTAAGAAAAACATTCCCACAATGCATTGGGGCAGCACAAGTACAAAGTAGAAAGAATAATACCTGCTGGGAAAGAAATAAATACTTTATGACTAGATAAGACAAAGTGGCAGTGAAAATATGCAGTGTGAGCTGAGAGACTGAATCTGCTGCACTGTGCTGTAAGGTAATAAGCCTTTATGGATAGAAAATTTGTTTCTGTCCTCTGGCAAGGGAGGTGCAATCTCTCACTCCCCAACCGCCTCTGATTACATATTTACAAGTGCGCAATACTGTGAGGCCTTATTGCTCACTAGTGCTGTGAGGTGCACTGATTTTACTTTCTCCAAGCATGAATATTTAAAACAGAGACTTCTGTGAAATGACAAACTCACCTGGTGGCATGTTATGATCAAGGCAGACCAGACAAATATCCCTGAAAGGGTCTGAGCAGCCACTGTGTTTAGAAACATCTGGTCCTCTATGATTGACCCGTTGCTGGTTCGTATGATGGTCATATTAGAGATGTCTGACTTCTCCGGGAGAAGTGGCGAAGGCAGGTGGACAATAGAATTATTTTCGGTTGATAAATCCATGTCTTCCAAAGAAATGTTCATCTGAAACAGACAGAAAACACAAAAAGCCAGTGTAGAGTAGGGCTTACAGGTGAAATGTAAGAACACCTCCCCTGCGGGGAATCTTCCCCAGTGATTTCATGCTTCTTTCTGAGCACAAAATGAAACCTAGATTCTACACTGAGAACACTCAATTAGAAATGACAATATTGTTTGTATATGTAACAGGCTTTACTGCAAATGGTGTTCGACTGATCTGAACCCTGATATGCACATTCTTTAGCGTCAACAAAAGGCTCACCTTGTCCCGAGGAGGTTGGAAGCTGCTTTATCCTGTTTAAATGGCACTGTCCACAAACAGTCCAGGATTGTCACAAGCCAGCGTTAGAGGATAAACATTGAGAATAAAAGCTCCTTTCAGAGTAGCTAACCGCGGGCATTTGCTGCCAGTTACTGACGGCCCGTCGACTTCATCAAGGACGGGCTCAGCGGACTAGACTTCCTTGTTTGAGACAGTACCTCACCGAGGTCGAAGTCCTCACAGTCGGCCAGTTAAAACTCAAACAAAACCTCTGAAAACACACAGAAGGTGCAGAAAGTTGTGGCGTTCACTCCGCGAAACCAGTGAAAAGTCAAACTTTCAGGATAAACGACGGAGATATAAAATTTATCCTCAAGTTGCGGGTCAGAGGAGCGGCAGATAAACAGGTTGGGCACAGGTGAATGGACCACGTGACCACAGCCGCACAGTACGTTCATCGTCATCACGTTGCCTGTGTCATGGAAGTGCCGGGCTAACGTCCAGATCATGCGTTGCTGTTTCTGAAATGTTAGTATTTTATATGTTCACTTACATTTATCAGCAACAGGAATCATTTATTGTCATGGCCGGATTAAGCTCCTGAGGAGCCCATAGGCAAAAATCTAAAGCTGATTATTTCTTCAGGCATCCAGAAAACAACCAGTACAACTAGTACTTACAGCTGAAATGACTGGTTAATTAATTGATTAGACCATTTATTAGACAGACTGACAATATATTATTATTAATTCATATATATATATATATATATATATATATATATATATATACAACTTCAGTTGTGATAATTAATTATTAATTAAAAGTGTATGTATTAATTTTTTATAAATGCCCCAAATCCCCTGCTTCCAACTTCTCAAGTGAGAATTTCTGCTGGTTCTGATATTAAACTGAATATTTTGAGGTTTTGGACTGTTGGCCCAAAACAAGACTTCTAAAGCCATCGCTTTTGGCTGTAGGAAAATGTGATGGGCCTTCTTCAATATTTTATCTATCGATATCTAAGCTTACGTAGCTAAATATTACAGGGCAAAAACAAATGAAATACAAAAACCACTTCACAATATTAAGGCCCTTATCACAACCGGGCTCACACAAGTTTTTAAATTCAGCATGTGAACAAATATTGCAACTGAGTCATTCATATAATATTTCATTCATCACACATTACAAAATTCTGAGGTTGGTAACACCTGTAATGCTTCTTTCTCATGATCTGCAGAACGCTGCTGGAACAGAATGTACCACTTTGAAGTGCTGAGGGAGTATTAAATGACTGTTTAAATGCATTGTAGTCTGTGTTATACAGCTGCAAATGATAAACGAAGCAAAGACCTCAGCCTGATTAGAAAAGGCCTGACCGTATTTTCCAGTTTGATGGGGATATCTGTGATACTTACGATGTTTATCCAGTGCTGAGCCCACACTGTACCTCACAGGGGCAGAGATGATTGAGTGGCATTTGTTTCAAAGACAGAAAAAAGACAACTTTTAGAAGTGGCTTGTTTTATTTCTAAATTCTCCTCATGACACAAATTTAGAAAATTTGCATTCTGAAATACAAAAAAATATATAATAGTAACAGTATAAAGAATTACAGATTATAAAACAAAACTGTAAAGACAATGTGTATGTCATACAGTGATGAAACTGAAATTACTGCCCATAATTTTGCAAAGTATAACTTTAACTTTATAATGTCATTGCACCATCTTCAGTTTTTGAGAGCAATTGTAAATTGTGTTTTCAATAACACATTCCTTCCTATCTCAACAAATCAAAAGGATCAGAGTAAATGAAACTAGATTTATACATTTCTGTCTTGAGGCACAATCCTCAGGGTTTTTTATTTTTTAATTACAGGCTGGCATTTAGGAAAGGGTAAAATCCCTGAAGTTTAAAGAGACGCAACAGAAAAATGTGACATTGGGGGTATCCAGAAAGTTATGTGTCCATTTTGTTGACTTCCTACCAGACTTGACAACTTTTGATGATCTCTTTCATTTGTTTTATTGAATCTATGGAAGAATCCTTTAGTGCCAGTCCCAGTAAGACAGGCCTGTTGCCGGCTTCTTGTGACACAAACGTTGCCAGGTTTTTGGCACAGACGTGTGTCAGTGGCTGAAAAGAGAAACACAAAACAGGCATTGAACTATCACATGCAGAAATGCTGCAATGCAACATCTACATCATAAGATAATTTGTGAATAAAAATTAATTACTTTGACAGTACTTTGAAAATGTGCAATGGCTGGCCTGTGAAACCTCACAGATAAAGTGGAAAAAAAAAACCCCACCTGTAACACTTTTATCACACACACCCCGAATCTGTTACTCTTAACTTTTTATCATGTACAAGGGGGTTAAAGTGTACAGCCAATAATTTTTCCATATCGTCAGAAACCGCAGGTTTTTACAAGTCATCTCACACTGTGAAAAAGTAGTCCAGAAAAAAAAAAAAGACTGCTGCCATTGCATTTGTGACAAATAGTTATTACTTGCCTTTACTGTCATACATAATTATTGATTGGGTCATATTCCACTCACATCATAAGAAAAGTAATTCATTTTTGTAAAGTTCTCCCAAAGTAAGCAAAGTCTGCACATCTTACAATATGACTTCATTCTATTTTAATGAAACACATGATGGGCTTGTGGCAGGTTATCTGGATTTGTGTAACACATTAAACTAGATAATAAAAGAGATGAAGACTCACCTGTTCACACATTACTAGAAACTACATCACATAACAGTGCACTATCATAGTCACATACTTTGCAAGATAGTGTAAGTATTGCCTTTTTAAAAATACCAGGGTGAAAAAAAACAAACAAAAAGACTATGTGTCTTGTCAATGCCACAAGTAAACACTGGTTTAATCCAATTCTCTATTGATGATCCCCCCCCCCAGCACCGTATGCTGGTTCGAAAATTACATGCTCATGCAGAGATGAAATAGGTTTCCTTGTGTAAAGTTTAACAGACCACTGGATTCCATAACTGCACACATCTAATTTCTCCCAAATCTACCACAGCAGGTCAGAACCAATCTCTTCTGCCCTTTCACAGCATGAAATGAATTACCCTGTGGTGCACGGTTGCACCAAGTCTGACTGATGTCCTGTGAACAAGTCTATTTCACACTGATACAATGTTTATCTGAACAATTTCATCCAGCGTACCTCGTCTTTGCCCAGCAGCACTTTAGTGGAGAATGTTGGGGTGCTGATATCGTTAGATCTGGAGTCAGGTGTGACAGATACCAATGTTCCGATTTTGCCATACTGAGTGAGAACTACGAATATGTAATTACTGAACTCTGTACAGACGACCTGTGTTGAAACTCCGTTGACCTCTTTCTCGGTCTGTCTTGACCTGACGATGGGCTCAGGAGAGGACATTCTGATAATCCTAGGGAGAACAAAATAAAATATAATAAAACAGAAAATGGCACGTAAAGATTTTTCAAAAATGTACCACACAGACATACTTGTCAAAGAATGGTGAAATTATGACACTATAAAGAAGATATTGCTTTTGTTAATGGCTGCAACTACTGATTATTTTTATTATGGATTAATTTGATACTTTGACTCATTAATACACATCACAAACCCGAGAGTGACTTCTTTAGATTACTTGTTTTGTAAAACCACCTGTAAAGAACCTGAAGATGTTACATTAACTACTACAAAAGACAAAGAAAAGCAACACATTCTCACAATCACAAAGTCAGAATTAGATAATATTTGGCTTTTTTTTAATGACTTAAAACGATTATTTGGTTATCAAAATAGTTGCCTGTTAATTTTTGTTGAGGGACTCATCAATTAATCAACTAAACATTTCAGCTGTACATTTATTTGGTTTTGGCTCTGATCAAGGCCCTCATTTAACACTAAAAATATTGCATATGTGCAAATGAAAAACTTTCCAGTCAGGGCGTTTTCAGATTCACAAATCGTTGATCCACTGATTAGTCGATTGAAAGAAACGTGTTTGGCGAAAGTTGTTCTCAATTTAAAAAACTGCTGCTTTTGTGTGTCTGGCATTAAGGTTATTTTAAACTGAATATCTTTGCATTTTGTGACTGCTGATCGGACAAAAAAGTGCAAATTTGAACATTAAAACAGTTGTCTGCAAAATTTGTCTTCAAAAATGAAGACTCCTACAAGTTACACTAATATTCAGAGTCTATTACAGCACATAATTAGCGGCTAAGTAAAGATAGCTAACGGCAGAGGTATTTGATGACTGTGTCCTCGTTAACATCCACATCCCACCGCCTGCAGAGAGATGTTAAGTTTGATTATTTCTGTGTCTTTCCATCCGAGAAGTGAAAGAACAGCTCCGCAGAAGTCATGCACGGCTGCCGGAAAGTATTGACATGCGGAGGCTAATGTTAGCTACACAGCTACAATAGCTCCGGTAAACTTCACAACAACGGACACTTTTTTCAGCGTCCGAGTAAAGTTTAAAAAAGTCCTCACCCCGTATCTTCGTCTGCGCACAGTGTAAACCTGTTTCTTAATTAAACCGCTTCACAATCAGCAACTTCTGTGGTGCCCTGTCATTCAACATCCACCATGAAAACAAACCGAAACAAACGTGCCTCGTTTTGAAGAGCGTGCGCACAGCGACGTCTGCGTGATGACGTAGACCGACGTCAACCCCAGTTTGTAGCTCTGCTGGAGGGAAAACATATAGATGTAGAAATGTAGATGGCTTATAATGCCTACAAGACAAGTGGCAAACAAACCTGAGTCTGATTCAGATTATTTTGATACTAACTACAGCTGCCCTGAGGCTTTTTTGTGAAACAGCTATAAATATTACATATCCAGTGAAAGACCTTCAAAAATCTGTGCCAGGAACAATAAATGCTTAAAATAAAGTGTGAAGCTATAACTGAGTGGGTAAACCCTACCATGAGGGTGAATAAATCAGGAAAGATTTGTACTTGTTTGTTTGTCCTCGAAGGTTCACCACAAATATGCTGTGAAAAAGAGAAATTTGGTTGATTTTTCTTGCTGTTTTTGTCTGAAGCTTGCAGCAGACTTGAAGATGAAAAGACATGAGCACATTGTATTTCTCTTATAGACAGTATTCAAGGTTTCTGCATTGTTCACAGTGCATGATTATACTTAATCTGCATAGTAATTTTCCCAGAAATGATTGTTATGAAGGCAGGATGATTTAACTGAACTTTAATCAACTATTATCAAGAGTGAATTTCTTTAAGTTTAAAAATAAGCTCATTCTCTGGCCTGGTATATTTCAATCAATTTTAAGTAACAGAAACAGCTCTTCCAAAGGAAGAAACCACAGAAGCATGATGTTTTTAATTAACTGTCATTGCAGCTTTAATTTCAGGGGCAGATAAAGTCTCACTTTTTTATTTTATTTTTTTTTTTATTTTTAGCAGTGAGTTTTATTCAGTAGTTGCACTCCATACTCCAGACTGAAACCTGTTGTTTACTAGAACATATGTGAAATAAATAGATAAATAGAAGTTTTAACCTGCTTGATGGATGTTGAATGCATGTGAAAGCACAAATAGTACATGAATTGTTTCATTTTACACACATGCGTGATGAAAACCAAAAGAAGAACAGGGCCAAGCAATGGTATTAACCTGACTTATGAACTGTACTTAATGTGTAGACCATGCAATGAAAATTTAGTAGGCCCTTTTCATTTTGGCAACAGACTGGCCAAGTCCAGCAGTCACATCTGCTTTTACACCTACTGGAGAGATGAGCAGTTGAGGGATTTTCACTGTTAGCAAAAGTGCTTGCATGACATTTTTTTGTTCAGGTGAATGTTAGGCTCCACTGAAGTCTGCGAGTGCTGCATCAGGCTGATCCGTAAGGAGTCATCCCTATGAACATGACACATTCACAATGTCAAATAGAACCGGCTCAGCGGAATTGTTATGCACTCTGAGTAGGCAGCAGTGGGTATGTAATTGGTTGGACAGCTCCCTATACTACCTGGCTGACCATCTGTGTCCTTGACTGATCATTTTGATCTAAACAAAATTGTGATGCAAATATCAATACACAATATTTCAGCATTTATATATGGAAGTATTTGGTCATGTGTGTTGAATTCATATGAATGAGCAATCACTTGCTGTATGTCCACAGCCCAAACAGAAAGATCAGAGTTTAAAGTCTGCGATGACGTAACGGGGCAGCTCGAGTCACAGGGAGGATGGACAAGGCTTTGAAAGAACAGACTATAACATTATAAGGGCATATAGGCACATATTCTTGTTCAAAACTAATAGTGTCATTTTAATATTATAGTCAGTGTAAAAGTTCAGAATGATGTTAGAAAGACAACCTCCCATTCATGACTGAGAAGGCAGCTTGACACTACTCCGTAACTGTGTGTCATCTTTCTGATGTCTTGGGAATACCTTTGTTCAAGTTCATGGCCAAGAGGGATTTTGTTTTCTTGTTCACAGAGTTATTGTTTAGGTCTGTTATTCTTTGCGCATTGAGATGACACTTCTGTGAGAAATGCTGTCATGTCCTTCTCTTAAAATAAAGGTCACACTTTATAGGGTTGTGTTTCAAAGGTGAATTTTCAGATTTCCAAAAATGACAAGAATAAGGCAGGGAAACATGTGACCTAGCAACCAACAGAATGTTTCTCAAATGAGGCTTCAGCGAGGTAATGAAGACGTTTAAGTAATGATTGCATTATACTATGACATGTTATTAAGCAAGTAGAAATTTCCACATACACACTGTGTGTAAACATAGCCCCTTGGCACTTTTTATACATCATAGATGAAAACACCAGAACAGCTTTGCAAAAGCTACATGTATCATTGATTTTGGTTGAAAATTTCAAAATCTGCAAATGTTAGCTGTTATTCAGGAGGAAAAACAGGTCATACCAGGTTTATCCAGGGGATCATGAGCAGGTTCTTATGATAGAAAATACCACTGAGGCTTTGTAATGAGTTCTATATTCATATTACGTTCATACCAAGACCTTGCTTTGCATAATGAATTACAGTAGACTCACACTAAGAGTTAAACTGGCAGTTGGGTTCAAGAGTCCTTGAGCTGCTTCCAGGGAAAATGGGAAAATGTCCAGGGAAAACAGTTTAATTCATTATAATGTGATTAATGTGAAGATAGCACTGGTTGATTTTTTATTTTTTAATCCGAGGGTTTGCACTCTTCCTTCTTTTCGTTCCCCTACTTGCCTCAACATTTTTCAAATCCTCTGACATGTTCATAATAGTAGTCTTGCAGCTGCAGTAAATGCCCACGCATTGCAGGGCCTTGATATCAGAACCTTTGGACTACACATCAAAGAAGGGCAGGCATTTCATTTTGGTTGCTGGTAAATCGTCCAAGCAATCATTTGACCTGTAGTATTTTTTTCCTATATTCCAAAGTTGTTTATTGATAGAACACTTAAATGATTTAGACAGGTAGTAGGTATTATGATTCAGAAGGACTAGTTTCAGTGTTTTTTCCATGGGCGTCACTAATTCACACAAAAGGCCCCATCCCAGAGTCATGTGTAAATTCAGTCCTTCCACCTAAGGCAATACCAACATCTAGGTATTGTACAGGTATATCTGTGAGTGTGTGTGTGTGTGTGTGTGTGTGTGTGTGTGTGTGTGTGTGTGTGTGTGTGTGTGTGTTGCATTGGATATGTGTTGCATTAGAACCTATTCATGTCTCAGAATGCCACTTACAAAGAGAGGAAGAGTGTATTCAATTCAGAATGTATTCGATGCAATTCTTAATGAAGATACGAGTAGTTTTGAGATTGAGTCAGAGAACAGTGATAGCGATGAGGAAAACATAGCACAGGATGGCCAGGATCAGGACTTTTCAACTGATAATGAAAGTGAGAGTGAAAGCCAAAGTAAGAACCAGGCAGAAAGCCAGACAAAAAGCGTGAGCAGAAACAGTGATGATATACTGGTACAACACAGCGCAGGCAGAATGCAGAAGGCAGAGAGTTTCGCTGGTTAAACAAAGAGTTCATAAACCCTGAAACAACCTTCACAGGTGCCGATTTTGTGGCTGCCTCTAAATGTATAATATAAACCCCACTGAAATACTTCCAGAGATTCGTGTCCTCAGAGATGCTTCAGAATGTCATGGTCAGGAGCAACGATTACAGTCTCAAGAAACATGGGACAGTTGCTGACATATCTGTTAAAGAGCTAGAACAAATGACAGGACTGGACTTGTGAATGATTGTAGTACAAATGCCTGGTGTCAGGGTTTACTGAGAAGCCGACACATGATGTGGCACTGTAGCTGATGTAATACCTCATATCCTAACCGTTTCCACTACTTGCTTTCATGCATCCGCTTTGTCAACAACCTCACTGCTTCAGGTGAACAGAGGAAGGACAAAGATTAGACCATTGTTTGATGCATTCATAGAGAAATGCCTACAGATAATGCCATGATTCTGTTTCAGGGGAAGTTCAGTGGAATCAGACATGGGAGATCTCATCCAAAGGGGCTTCAGGGTTTGGACAAGAACAGGAAACTCAGGCATACACGAATGCTAAGGGAGTGTGCAGGGTAAACGTGTCAAGTCTGAGTTTGGATTATCAGGAGATGTAGTCAGTCCACTCAACAAACTCCTTGAGTGTGACATTCACTTCTCTGGAACAGTACGCCCTGTGCATGTGCCAAACCTCCATTTAGCAGAAGAGAAGGAGCTGAGAAAACAAGGTGATGGAGCTTTGACTCCAGAGTGGAGCAAAGTCAACATCTGTGCTGTGAGGCACTGTGACAACCAGTCAGTAGCTCTTCTCTCCATTTTTGATGGTCCACATCCAGTTGACAAGATAGGACAAAGTCCCACACTGAGGTGAGGAGACCGTCCTTTGTGAAGATGTACAACCGATTCATAGGTGGGATCGATTCCCTTTATTTCTTTACAGCAAAGTACATTAGGAGAGGCGGACTGTCCATGGATAAGGCAGGAGCACAAAGCCCCAGTGTGAAAAAGGTGGCACACAATGCTCCCCCTCCTCATGTTCACAGGGATAATGTGGGGCCAATAAAACTTGATTTCATTCAGTATAGTGCATACCTTCACCAGGGCCAAACAATCCTACACATCTAATTAGCTCTTCTTCTTCTTCTTTATTCTTTATTTATATTTTATGGCAGGTGACAACCTGTGTTGAAGTGTGGACCACAGTCATATATCCCCTTTACCAAGCAAACATCATGATTTATTTGTCATAAAATATAGTAAGTACAACTCAGCAGATTCAGATTATTATGAAGATCTGAGCACTCATATATCTCAACACAATAAACATGTCTGCTTTTTTAAGTCAAGATCCATACATCCATACATAAGACAAACATTTACAAGATGCCCTATCAAATTCTGCTGACAAATAAACAAACAAACCAACAAACAGACACAGGTGAAAACAAAACCTCATTGGCGGAGGTAAAAAGAGGCTGCTGCAGCACTGCAAAGATGGATATATATCAAGTGTGATGTTCGTTTGCGCTACACAGATTAAAAAAACTGGATGGCATCCATCAGAACAGTTCTCCTTCCTCAGACGTCAAAAAATTATTATGATGTTCAAGCAAAGTTCAATATGTAAATATGAAGAAATTGAAGAGGACTTATCCCATAAAATTCCAAGTTTTGTGACCGAATCTTGAACGGTTGTGATGCTATTGCGGTGACATAGTCTGTCCACAGACTCTGACATATAGACATCTGCCAAAGCACTCAAAACCACCTCTGTGATAATTCCCTCTACAGCGAGTGTTGACATGATGACACACATGCACACACACACACACACACACACACACACACACACACACACACACACACACACACACACACACACA
>JBBMJY010000010.1:5895894-5909498 GCA_037833715.1 Toxotes lorentzi | reverse complement strand
ACACACACACACACACACACACACACACACACACACACACACACACACACACACACACACACACACACACAGGCTTGCGAGGTGAAAACAATACCAGCCTCACTGTTGTGGCTGGCAACTAGTCAAATTCATTTGCTTTTTATTGTGCTGCTTCAGTTATACTGTGATATTACTGAACTAGAGACCATCTTGTGATGGGATCAATGCAGCTGCAGTACCCATCAACATGTTGAGTACTCAGCAGTTGTTTCTACATTACCACATGGGTATTTACTACCTTACCGTACTTACTACTCAGTACTCATGGGTCGAACCACCCATCTTCAAACTCAGACCTGTAAAGTTTAATGAGGGTGTGTTGCAAAATCTGTCCATGGAAAGACAGACAAATAAACACCTTCCTAAAGTTCCCACTACAGTAGGACCACATTATGTCATAATAACACACATGCAGAGACTCATAACAACAATAACCAGTTCAACAATACCAGATCCACTGTCGCAGCCATACATGCCTAATAATCTACTGACTTTGTTGAAATTAAAGTGATGGTATTTGTAAGCACTCAGACTCTCTGATGCAAATTGGCAACGTTTTCACAAAAGCGCTCAAAAAACAGGAAATGAAAAAAAAATTCTTGATCAGCGTTTTGCTAAAATCAGATTAAAAAGGAGAAAAAAAATCTACATCAATAAAATTGGCGCGGTTTCAGAGGGTTAAGGCTTCTTATTTTCACAAACTCATCCCATCCCTCTGTCAGTATGACAAGCGTCAAGCGTTTCCTCTGTCTCTCACATAGACTCTCTGTATGAAAATGTCATCCAAGATGAAAATATCTTATTTGCTGGGTGAGGCAGTTCCTGCCCATCAGCCCCCCTGCATTTCATCTTCACATTTAAATTTATTGCATGTGTTTGTCTCATCAAGTGTCTTTGGTACAGTCCGAATACATATTATTCAGGCTGATTTTTGTCTCTTTACACTTTTTGAATAATAACTATCTCAACATCAGGTCTTCAGTGATGGCAGTTTATCAGCCAAAGTGGAAGTGAAACATTTTCCGTACACCTGCTCTTTAAAATCAGAAAAGATGGTGGCAAAAAAGGAACACCTTCATGCCTCAGTATATTTCAAAGTCACACATTCTCATACTCATTCTCACACACACACACACACTCTCACACACATAGACAATTATTACCCTCGTGGCCACTAGAGTGCTGTGCTGTATTACAGATAGAGCTCAAAAGCGACTTTACCATGACATTTGAAAGGTGCACTCATGCCACGTGGGATTAACCACTGGGGTTAGTTTTTAGTTTTAGTTTTTAAAATATGGGCAAAGACAAACCACAGGGGGAAAAAGGTCATGTTCAAGGTATTTGTTAGAAATAGACTTAACAGACCATGATTTTTCTTTTCTGCCTGAAGACCACACAAATGACTAGAGTTTTGGTTCTGGTATGGTTTTGTGATTTCTTTGAGTTTGGCTTATGTGTTCTGTTGTTTTGTTTGATGTTCATTCTCAAGCCCCCAAATCTTATAATAAGGTTGAATTATTCAGTATATTGCATAATAAAAGAGGTTACCAATTTCTTATGTTTCACATTAGCCAAAGGAAGCATGCCTCTTTAGTTTGTCTCTTGGCTTGAATGGGCTCTGACTGACAGAAGGCAGATCTAAATATTTTGGAGAGGAAAACAGAAATCAGAGAAGCAGCAAAGACACCTCCCACCCCGTTTCATCTCGGCTCCTCACAGTGTTCCAGAAATTAACACATTAAATCGTGACTGGAACATCTTTCAGTCAGCAAAGGTTTTTGGCGTAATGTTTGAATGCTTTGTTAAATTACCCCCATGCTCCTCAAATCATATCACACAGAAACAGAGATGACTTAAGAAGCATGCTTCAAAAAGATTATTAACAATGGCATAACTTTACCATGTAAAGTTATGCATTTTACCACAGTGCATCTGGAGTGTTGAAGTTGAGTATATTAATGACAGAAAGTTGTGTAAAATACAAGCTCTTTCATTTTCTTTCCATGTATTTGCTGCTCTGATCTGCTTTTTTAATGAGTGGCAATGGACAGTGGCTGCACTCCTATGAATGTATAAACAGTAACCAGCTTGTAAAAGCTTCCCCTAAAGCTGATGCACAGGCAGCCATTAATACTTCAAGGTGTAATAAAGTTAATACTTTAGAAGAAACAAACGTAGCATGCTGAGGTAATCTCTTAATCCAACTATGATCCGATTAGCCTGTCTGTCAAGTAACATAACTTACAGTTAAAAGTTTTTCCACCTAACTCAAAAGCCATGTTTGTTACAGTATGTTTGCAGGTTTGTGACCGATATATAAAAATACTCATCAGGATCATGTTTGTTTTAGTGATTTAGTGATGCTTTTCTAGCTTGAACAGCTACTTTGCTATATTGCATGCCACAACTTGTATTACTAGCCCCACAATGGCCCCGTTTTCTGCAGATTTTAGAAGTGCTTCATATTCTGAGACACTGAGTATTGTAGCTACCAACTCCTTTATTTGACTTTTCAAGAGAGAATCAGAAAAATATCTCATTGTGTAAAATTTATAAGCAGTTTTTTTTTTTTTTTGAGACAGATCCATTTAAACCTATGCAAACTTTGACAATACTGAAAAGGTATTCTACATACTTGTTAAAGTATGCTTTTATGACACAAGACAAATGTCATTTGACATTTTTGCACGTTCAATTTCACAGTAGATCATTATGAAACTTTTCAAAACATTTCATCTACACAACATACTCTATATAGTATACAAAAAAAATGTATATTGTCATGATATACGTACAGTGAAAACAAATGTGACCCTGTTCGGAAAATACATCATATCGGTGTAAACCTTCTTTTATTGTTTTTTTGACATGTCTGTTTCAGTGAAGTTAAGTGAGAACTGTTTGTGTGAACCAACTTATGGAATATCCATACTGAAAGGAAGCGTAAAATATCCCCAGAGACCTGAGTGGAGGTGGAAGCTCTGTGCACTATTAATATTTCCATCATGTTGAAAGTGAAAACTCATCCTTTGGTTGCAAGTTGTGAGGTGTTATATAACTGGTAACCCTTCAGCACCTTCAGATCCCTCAGTGTTCATGTTATCACTGCATGCATTCTTTGCTTGTCCTTGTTTATAGATTACACTTACAAACATCCTTGTTAGTCTCTTCTGCACTATTTTGCTAAGGCTTTTATATTTAGAGTGGAGACCCTAGCTTCACCTTTTGAACGAGAATATTTGAATAACTAGCATCAAAGAGGACTTAGTTTAAACAAATTGCTCTCATTGCAGGAGCACTTGAGATATTAAGTGCTTCACATTGTCTTTGGTCTCACACATTAAGCAGCAGAATTTGGTCTTCAGTCTTGTGATCATTAATGATTACTAAAGACCTTCATGAGGCCTTACATAGTTTAACTCCACATGTCCGTGCATGCTTGCTGTTTGCAGAGTTGGCCAATTATGAAAATAGAATTGTTAATATAAGATGTCATCGAAGTCAGGAGATACTGATGGGTTTCAGCGACACTGTCTAAATAGTTGAGCATATTTGGTTGATGAGTTCATTAACGGTAATCAGTTTCAACTGCTTCTTGACACGTGCATGAAAATGAAACATAAATAGCTTGCCCTTTAGTGTTGTTTAAATTTTCACACAAATGTATCACCTGATTAATTCAAATAACTTTGTTAATTTGTGCCACTGATTATCTGCCCGGTCTGTGATGCAGCACCTCATTAGATCAGAGCAGCCAGAAGGCATTCATAGGAGTCTAACTGAGAAATTAAATATTCCAAACAATTAATATTGATATTCAGCAGCATGATGTGCAACAATGTAAGTCCTCACTTAAATATTAAATGTACACTGAAACATTTGAAACTTTAGTTCACTACTTGCATAAAAATGGTAAAGATGAGAAGAAAAAAAAAACAACTTAGGATTTTATGCTAGTGACGCGCTCCAGTCATCACAGCAGAAATCATACAGTGCATTCACTTATTCTGGACGACAGCAGAAACATTGCAGAGGAGAAAGTATAAAAAAGTACATCCCATGTATTTTCACAGATGGTTATGGGAAAGAGTTATTTTTTTCCCCAATGCCTCAGGAAGTAACTCAAATGGTATCCATTAGTTTTCTACACTGTCACTGAGTAGTCCCATGGAGAATACACCCCATACCTTCAAACTCCGCTGATACCACTCAAAGCCTCCTAGAAAAACAGTAGGTATGTACCCAATGACATACATGTTCCACATCACATCTGCAGTTTAGAAAACAAACTGTGGCTGCGAGGATATGTACACTGCTACAAATGCTCCACAACCTGCATCAGGGAGGGCCGTAAGTCTACAGCAATAATTATACACATCCATTAGAAATTTTGTTTTGGGGATATAATGACTAAATATTTGATTATTGTTGGGAGCATGAACGGTAATGATGTAATATGGTTATTTCACTCATTCGATGTTCACTCCATGAATATTCTAATTGGAATGACTAATCAGCTGCACAGGTTGAGGGAAATAACATCCTCTGATTATTTTACACTGTTAGATACGGTCAGTCTGTCATGGATAGTGAACTCCAGGGTTATTTACTGAGGAAATGATACAAAATTAAAAGTACTTTTTTTTGGTGTACCCACTCAAACTGTCTCTTCTAATGGGAGTGACGTATTTTCGTCATTGCTCAGGATGACTTCCAACAGCCCTCAGGGGAATGGACATGAAGTGATGGCTTTTAATCAAAGGTGGGTGTATGGCCATGTAAATGCAGCTGGTCAGTCCATTAGTTTGTGAAGATTAGAGCAAGTCTACTGCATCTGATTGCTAAGTGAAACAAAATTTTGTGTACCTGCATATTGAAGTTACTGCTGGTGAAATAACTGCTTTGATTCTTATACAATAGATTCTCTCTTGTATGACTGTTGAATAGCTACGTCAAACAATGAAAAAGAAGCTCTTCTGTTCTCTCTGACTCTAAAACTTGATCAGAATGCAAATTGTGATAGATAGCACTGATGTTTTAGGCAGATTCTGCTGATAAATGTCCATACTGGAAATATCTAAATATGGCTTTAGACGAGTTTGTGTTTGGACAGTATAGAGCTAAATAAGAAAGATTGACAACCCAGACATCAGCTGCACATTGCTGAAAAGCTATTTGCATCTATTTGTTTCTAACTCTCATCAAAATATTTTACATTTTAGGGTGATTCTTTGAAGACCCCTAATTTCTCAGACATTAGGATCCTGTATTGGCAGAAAGGTTTAAGGCTGTTCAGGACTTAAAGGGCAAACGTCAAGAGGATTTTTTTTTTCATCACACTCCAAATGCATGTATGATGGCAGTGAACACAACATTGTTTTTAAAAAAATAAAAAAATAAAATAATTCAGTGAGGAACTAAAGGAAATATAGTGCAATGTCTTTTTGTGGAGTAGAAGTATAAAATAGCATAAAACAGAAATACCATAAAGTACAACCACGTCAAAATTGTACTCAAGTACATTTCTTGAGTAAAATAATGTAGTTAAATTCCTCAGCTGTGACTCGTCGATGTTAAAACTGTGATCAATCCGTTGTAGTTGTGTGCTCTGTATGTTGCTATACATCAAACCTCTTAAGTGATGTTATAGCTCAGTGGCTATATGTTGTAGAAAAAGACATGCTTGAAAGTCATGATGATTTTCTCGCCATGACGGAGGTGATTTACACATTTCTGTCTCAATAGCATGACTTACAGTAGAGACACAGGTAAAAGTTCAAAACAGTTCACATACATTAAGGCTCGGCAGGCAGAACCAGGCAGGGGCAAATAGTGAGGGCATGGGCAGAGGTCAGTGATAGGTGGGCAGATAAACCAAGCAAAAGGCAAATGGAGCATGTAGAGCCAAAAGCCAAAATCAGGCAGGAAGTGAAAAACAGGAAAAACAGGCAAGAAAGGCTGGAAAGCTACGGCATGGAAAGCACAATAGAAAATCTGGTAAGAAATGAATGGAAATGGGCTGGTATGAATACTACGAGCTGATTAGGGAGATGGGAACAGATGAGTAGGTAGGTGGATAACAGCCAGGTGGCTGAAAGGCAGGAAAGCTGGGGTTACTGCAGGGCTGGAGGACGTGGCAGGCTCTGAAATGACAGGACAGTCAGGCAGAGAATGAATGGATGTGTGAATGAATTGTGGCACATTCAAGAACATGCTGTACCTTTATCATCAGGTTTTTACCACATATGAATGCCTGCAGCAGAGAAGACTTAAATATAACTTTTCATGACTTTATTCAGTACAGTACAATAGTAATGTACTCTTATATTCAGGGTGTTTTTATCCTCAAGGTCTAAAAAAAAACAAACAAAAAAACCCCACATTTTCTTCATTCTTTGTTGTTACGGATTTGGTTGTTACTGTTATAATTTCCCATTTGGCCAGCATTTTTTAAGCACAGGCTCAAATACCCAAAGGCTAGTTTACTTTTGTTATTGTAAATATTCTTCTAGAATCTGGACAATTAAAGTAGTATTTACTTCGATTTTTGTACGCTGAAACACCAGGCCAATCCAAAGCAGCTCACCGCGGAGCAGTGCAAACGTGGCTACATATTTAATGTCGTGGTCTTTAATTGAACATGCTGAGACATTTTCACATCCCTAAAGAGGTCAAGAGCATTGAAATGTGAAGCAGAGGGAAACTCTCTGCTATACTCTGACACTAGAAAGGATAATTCACTGTGATTAATTCACTTAACACCCCACAAACAAACAAACAAACAAAAAAAGAATTATGCAGGTTAGTGAAGTACATAATACAAGATAATATAGATCATAAAATCTGTCACATCCGGGCGGGGGAAGGGGCGGTATTTCATGTTAGATCAAAACATACATGGTATGCATATTTTAGAGAGCTGAGAGTTCTCACCCATGCATTACTTTTAAGAGGCGATTCTGAATACTTCATGTGACGAAGTGATCCTATTTGTGAGTCTGCTGTACATTTGGCTCAATGCAGCAGAAGGTTAACCCAGCATGAGTTGAACCTCAAAACAATCAATGAATAAAACAACAGTCGTGGCTTCCATGAAAATGGGTGCTTTTAATTTTCCTGTCCAGATCAGCCTCTGCACGGCACTCAGCTTTTCAGTAGTCTATCAGTATTGATGCCTGGGAGTAGGCTTGTCACAGGGAGCTCTGTTGTCTGTCACCTGTCCTTGTGTACAATTGGAGAGCAACTGAGAAAGGTTTTGTCAGCAGACAGAGAAACCTTTTAATCACAGATGTGGTCTCAAAAGAGAGCCATGGCAGCAGGTTCATAATGTTTGGGTCGCTGCAGGTCCTCATCTAATATTCTTAAAGGTGGAAAACATTGTGAACTGATTTTGGGCTGAGCAAGGGAAATCAAATCTGTAATCTACAAGCAGTCGCAACAAGCATTCTTCATTTTAGCACAGACCTTCTTTTGAGAGCTGGTTTCCATTTTTGCTGTGGTGCTGGGTGTTTCAGTGCTGCTGTTTTGTGTCATTTTTGCATGATTTATCACTGATGTGATGACTGTTCACACGCTTTGAGAATGCTGTCAAGATTTGACTGAAAAGAAAAAGCAAAAGAAAAACGAAATGAAATGGGTTTACTTCTTCAATATATGACATTTATGCTAATTTAAAATGAAGATCCACATTTTGAAATACCAGGCTTTATTAAGCCTTTTACATTTTGCCCACCGTCACTGATTTCAGTGGCAGTATTAATCTCACATTTGGCTGAAATTCAGTTTGTTGTTTGATGGATACATAAGAAGTATTGTTTTTCATGAGACATAATGGGCACAATATTTTACAGTGACATGGCAATGTCTTTGTAGGTGGACCACCCTAAATTCATTCATCAATCTGGGTCCCTGTGTTTGATGACTGGGTGGCATTTGGTGAAGACTGAGTGCAGGTATGGTAGCAGGTCTGTGATTGTCCCTTGGCATTATTTAGAACAGCAGGAGACTCACAGATACATTGCACACACCTGAGAAAAGGTCACAGAGAAAAATGGAGAACAGTAGCAAATTGCCTCTCCATCCCATTACTGGTCTCTGTTACCGCAATATGTTACCCAGTCTGCCACACTGGAGGGCCAATGTGAACTATGGGCTCTGACACAGGATAAGAACTTTGACTGTGTTACATTAATCTGGTCTGGGTGTTTTCCACTTTTCACCAAAGTCTTTGTTTTTGCTCCTTGGGGGAATTAGGAACAATAGGAGGGAATGAAGTTATTTATACCACTTGTTTAATTTTTGATTATGTAACTACCTCAAATCAGGGTCTGATTATATTGATAATTGTGGGTTTGTAATGTTTGAAGTGACATTTATGAATATGAGTGAAGTCCAGTGGGCTGGATTTAAACCTTAAGGCTGTTTTTTTTGCTTTCCAGTTAAGTAATTATGTCTGGAGTTTATTGCTTTTGCATTTCAATAATGCTTAAGTCGCTGATGGGGGAAAAAAAGTATTATAAATGATTCACAGGATTTTGCAATCAGAAAGATAAATATCCCTTCTCAGTCATTCCTGAGGTTTGTGACTCAGCCATTCATCTGGCCTGTGAAAGTGGACTACAGCTCTTTACTTTTTAAAGAGTTCACTGAAGGTTGCAATAACGCACAATATTCAGATAACAAGACACTTTAACATTTATAATTTTCCTCTTTAATATACTCAATAATTGATCTGTAATTTAAACGTGTGTAATGTATGTTGGGTATAATGTATTGTTTTTTTCTTATCCAAATTGATGACCTAAAAAGGATGCCATATGTTGTTTACTGTTAAATGTGCTGTGACAAATCTGTTTCTCATAACAACAAAAATAAAACTGACTTCACATGACTAAATGTATGATACCAAGATAATTATTAACTATATTACAAATTTGTTACATCAGTCAAAATGTGCAATAAAGCCTTAATAATAAGCCTTCTGCACCATGTACTCTTTTTATTGTTTAACAGAATTACCATATGCAATCTGTGCCGGTATGCTGTTATTTTTTCACTAGATAAAATAAAGATTTCCAGCTTTTAAAAGATAGTTTTCAGCCTGTAATTACTCAGTGTCCCTTTTTTGGTGCAAAAGTTAATAAAATACATTACATGTTACCATAGGAAATCCATGGCACATTGCCATTCATGAACATGATGAATAAACACTAAGCTACATTCAGGTCATTCTTATGGATACTGTGATTTTGTGTTACTCAGCAAATCAAGCTTCCCAGCAGCTTGATATTTAATTCTCCTGTAGTGCTCCACTAAATTAACATGGCAGGAGCAATTTGTAGTGAGAGAGCTCTGCCTGTCATCGTTGACAAAGGCATCAGAGCATCATTGGAAGTGTGTGTGTGCGTGTGTGTGCTTGGAAATGTGAGGAGTGAGAGGGTAGTGGCTGATGAGGTTAGGGTGATGTGTACTTGTGTACCTCTGCAGGTCTCTGTGGTGTTTGCTTTGGTTTACAATCTGTTTTGAAAAGACTCCCAGCAAAGCCTCAAACGTTCAAGGTTGTGTTTCTTCTAGTGTCCAGGGCTCGTCAGGCACACAGAGCAAAAAATCTGCCAGTTTAATGTGCTCACTGAACAGGAACATTGTGTTTGACTTCAGCTGTTCTTATCTGCCCCTTGGTAGTTTCCTTCTCACATTCTAATTTACTTTCCACTGAAAGGCATTTTTGTTATTAAATTATTCAAATGAAGACTGCCAAGGTATGCAAAACAAATGAGAGAGAATGGGTTAACCCATGTACCTCAACCCATATAGGAGAAAAAAAAAATCTGAATCATTCAGCCAACAGGAACTGATGAATTAAAACTTAAAACCCTACATGAAGAGCATTTACCTCAGCATATCACTGTTTTATTACTGCTGTCAGAATTATATAATCATTGTATTCCATGTGTTTCTTCAGACAGCTCTGTTGCAGGTACAGTTTGGAATGAAATGAAAAGATATATAATTATTTCTCTGAACCTCCACCAAAACCCAAAGAGGTCTCAGTTACTCTGCCTAATTGTACTAATTGTACTAAAACAACACTTGTTCACCTATGTTTCTAACCTACAATAGTAAGTTTCATGTCATTTTCAGTACGCTGTTAACTAAGGTGCAAAGCTGAACTGTATATTTTCTACACTTATGGATGGTGCTCAACTTTTCCTTGGAAGTTTGATTCATTTTTGTGCTCAGAAACTTTCTACCATAGAAGCACATTGTAATGAACATGAATTCAAGCCAAGCTTGAACCAGCAATCTGTCAAGCCCACACCAGGTCAGCATTTGATACTTACAGGACTTTTTGGTACACTCTGAGACTCATAGATTAGAGATTTCCATTGATGGAAGTAGTTATTTAAAAACCGTGTCTCAAACCACAGAGTTAGCATAGCCTTGGGAGATCAACAAGCAAGTTTATTGTACTTATTGTCATTGAATTTATTTATTTTGCAGCCAGTGCATATTAATATGCACTTATAATAATTGATATCTTCAGCACCATCTGATAAAATCTGTTTGCAATGAGCTGATTTCAAGACCTAGGTCACACAAAAATTTTAAGTTTGGCCAACAGTTTCTTGGCCTTAGCAGTCAAAAACACCTGAAGAACAAGACCCAGATATATATAAACACCTTCACATGGGGCACAAACTCCACCCCGACCTGAAGGGAGAAATCCACTGTTTTTCAGTAGAACTATGACCTCAGATTTGGAGGTGCTTGCTCTTATCCTGAAGGCAATGGTTTGATTAAGCCAACAAAAACACATCATCTGCAAATAGCATAGAAGCATTTCTGAGGCCTCCAAACTTGATATTCTCCTCTCTGTGACAGCATGTTGAAATCCTGTACATGAAAATCACAAACAGGTGATTCATGATTGGTGACCAGGGGCGACCCAAGCAGATGCACACACCCACTAGAAATGTGTTGCTCAATGCTCACTTGCAATGTCTTGCAGCAACAGAACCCCATATTCCCGCAGTACCCTCCACAAGATCCTGCGAGGGGCCCAGTCAAAGGCCTTCTCCAAGTCCCAAAGCACATGTAGACTGTACGGGCAAACTCCCATCAGAATCAGAATCAAAAACTTGATCCCCGTAGGGAAATTCTTTTGTTACGTAAAAACTCCCAATTGAAAATGAAGAAAATGAACAAAATTTCCCAGAGCATGTGACAGGTCATCTTGACCTGTCAAGCAGCCTTGCAAGGGCAAAGAGTTGGTCCACTGTTCCATGGCCAGGAAGGAATCTGCATTGCTCCCTCTAAATCCGAGGTTCGACATTCTGTGAAATCCCAGTCTGCCATTCTACAGGCACAGTCCCTAATCTCCATGAGACATTGAAGAGGCATCCCAGCCCAACAAAGTCCAGAGCCTTCAGCATCTCAGGTCAAATCTCATCCAATCCTGGTGCTGACCAGAACTCCACACATCCCCAGGGAAGGCTTTAACACGTCCCACTTGGATTCCATGCCCCGTTGGTAAACCCTGTTTAGGTTTACCAAGTCTGTCAGGCTGGCTCCCCTCACCATCTGATCCAACTCACCACCAGGTGGTGATCAGTTCACAGCTCTGCTTCTCTCTTCACTTAAATGTCCAAGAGATACGGCTACAGATCAGATGATACAACCACAGAGTCAATCATTGAACCTAGGCCTAAGGTGTTCTGGTATCAAGTACGCTTATGAACCACCTCTTGCTCTAACATAGCATTTGTTATGGCCAATCCATGGCTAGCACAAAAATCCAACAACAAAATCTTATCCAAATGCCTTTAAGTCTATTTTCATCTAATATTGGATCTGTAGGTTCATTTAGTATAACAAGACGACTTGAGTCAATAGCTCCATCATGTCACATCAGTGGATGTCAATGTCAGTTAAGTCAAATATTAAACAGAACAATCACTACAAGGAGCTCCTCTGTTCTTGTTTTTATCCACTTTGTTTTTCACATTATGAGCTCTTTTATTGCATCATGATGTGTTTTCATATTAACATCACAGGAAGGATTACTGTTTTAGATTAGAGGGACTGAGTCATGTGTGGGTAGAACAGGTAAGCAGAAGCAGACGTGTTGCTATGGTGTTGGACTTGAAAGTACTCTTTATCTTTCAGGATATCAGACTTGCGTGGGCAAAGTCTGTGCAGTTGTCATCCAACCGACCTCCAATCTCAAGTCACATTTCTCTGTGCTTTATTTGATCTCAAATATAATGTCTCAGGAGAAATCAGAACAGTGTTTGCAGTAATAAAACTGTAAAAATGAGTCTCAATCAATGTTTCTGCAGAACAGAAAAAGAGATGCAGTAACTCAAAGTGAAATATTTTTGTAAATGTTATTGTCTTAATTCAAAAAATTGGATTCTGTAAGTGCTTTACCGTAAACACAAAAAACACAAAAACAAAATGGTCAAGCAAAAAGAACCACAAGGTAATATTAGCAAAATTACCTTTAAACAGTAGAAGCCTGCTTTGGTACCATTTTCATTAAATGTTTATATGACAACTATATCAATCACTGCAACCATTGAGGGTGCAATAGCCAAATCGGAGTACATACAAACAATGGCAACAAAAACATACAGTCTAACAAAAATATGATTTTTTTTGCTTTTGCTTTTGACCGAGAAAGTAAATTATTGAGGAAGTAAATTTTTGTGTTACTTTTTGGATCCTGCAGATACGTGTACTTAAAGTGAAGAACTCAAACCCCACAGTTTAGCTCTGGCAAACAAAAGCAAAGGCTACGACAGACACACATACAGACACGCATACATGCCTATTTCACCAACGCTGGTTATTATGTAAACATTTTAAACTTCTGCCTAAGTGTTTAATTTGAATGTGTAATTCTCTACCATTTCCACTTTTATAGCATTAACCCACATCTGTGATTGAGGTGCCTTGCTTTAGGGTTTTTGGTACATCGTGTACTCTATAGCAGTAATCAGTGTTTGTTAGTATCTGAGCACTGCATTCAAAATCTGAAACACACACACATGCAAGTAATAGGGAGCTTTTCTGTCTCTTGTGGGATACTGTCTACTATGAATGTGCTCTATCTGGCCATTATCTCTACTCTACAGATTTACAGTTTACCCTCAAACAGAGTAGTATACTAGGTATTGTTAGGCATTAGCTTATAGCTTGCTGCTGCTTCCATTTTAAGGAATAGGATAGCTGGAGTTAAATAAAACATAATTTTACATTATACACAGTGGCTATGTATTAGGGCTGGGCGATATGAAAAAAAAAATCACATCAGTCAATATTGGGAAGGAAAAGATTCAATGGGTTCCTTTTTATTCATTTTAGCATGGGGAAAGTTTACACATTATAATACCATCTATGACCACTGGGGGCACAATAATAAACACACCCTGTGTGAAAATCACTTTTTTCACCATCAGGGTAGAAAAACAAACACAAACAGCAACACACACACACACACACACACACACACACACACACACACACACGCACACACACACACACACACACACACACACACA
>JBBMJY010000010.1:5878676-5895794 GCA_037833715.1 Toxotes lorentzi | reverse complement strand
ACACACACACACACACACACACACACGCACACACACACACACACACACACACACACACACACACACACACACACACAGCATGAATACACTGCACAAACTTCAGCTTCCCTTGTTTTCTTCAGACAGGTAACCCAGTGGGTTGAACATACTGGCATGTACAATAAAATCCCATCCAAACAATTTTCAATCCAGCTCGGTTCACAAATTGTTTGCCCTTTCTGCCTTGAAACCCAGTGTGCTTACAAATAATATTTTTAAGAGCCAGTACCTGAGAATGTATCCACCAGATATCTGGACTTATTCGACTCGACTGGATTCAACAGTATGGTCTCCCTAAGTAAGTGATACAATAAAATGTATGTGAACTGAACTGAAAAGAGTGAAGAAAATGGTCTATTTCAAAGCAAGGAAAGTTGTTTGATGGTATGTTGTTGAACTAAATAAATTGTGGACTGGTAGTTAAGTAAATCAGAGTTAGTAGTAGTGTTAGTGCAAGTAGATTTGTTAATGTGGTGAACCTTCATGTTTCCTTAATTCTATTTTGTGTACTCTTCCTATTTGATAATTTTGTACATGAGGCAGGTGCTATACAAAGTATGTTATTATATCATATAGATTATATCACGTAATACGGAGCACTTACTGTAGGTTGCGTAAACTGGAGCTGAGTCAAGAGCAGAGGGAAGCAAGACAGAGCTTCAGTGTTGGTCAGGAGAAATCAAAGGTGGCTACATTGCAGCACAATACTGTGGTTCCCCTCTCACTTTAACTGATTGGCTGCTGCCTACACTACACAGAAGTAATAGGCCCTCTGCTTCATAATGTCTCTCCCTGCACACTGCTGCTGTTCCTGAAAGTCTGATCTTGACATCGCCTAAATTAAACTGACTTTCCCCTGTCTTGAAACTTCCGCCACTAGAGTCAGTACTTTACTCATACATGTTGCCAGTATGAAATGTCAGTTGGAAATGAGCATTGCTTTCAATGAATGTGACATAGCTTTATTAGACTGCAGTCTGTATATTACCCCTGTAACAAGGATTTAATTAATAGAAGTACTATGTAGCTGTTGTATGTAGATGTTCTGACATGATGAGTGTATTATTAAGCAGATTTCATGTTAAGAGTTCAAATGAACAGAGGCACCAAAGATTTACAATCGTATAAATGGCAGGAATTGCTGGTAAACTCGCCTTGCACATCAGTGTAGCCCCTTCATGTTATTTTAAGTATAGTAGCATCCTAATAAACTCTTAAGCACTCACAATGATTAGGTATTGCATAACCTGAAACAGTGCCAAAGGGTTAAAGCCCAGTTTTAATGTTGTTCAGGCATTACTGGGATTCAGTCTTGGGCTCATTCCAAAAGGACAATTTAAGAGAATTACTGGAGGCACATCAAGTTGTCAAGATACCCATTCCATCAAGGAAAGCCTAAAGAAACATTGTATTGCTTAAGAGAAATACATCACACACATGTGGCCTTTGTTAATTTGCCGCATGCATATCCTAAATTAACTCTCTTCAACTATAACAGGGCAGCTAAGTGACTGTTAGTGTATAAATTCTTCTAAGGTAGTCTATTGTATGTGGCTGCATACGGTGTGTTTCAATTGTGCTTATGAGCGGTGAACTGTACACCCTGTGGGCTGATGCACAGAAATTCACCACGACATAATAACAGTGGTCTCTTGATTTGATTTGAGGACATTTATAAAGAGCACGATTATTTTTGTTTGGAAGAGGTGAGAAGAATGTGTTGTTTGGATAGCTGTAGTTACATTTATGTTTGTGTGCATCTGCAGCTCAGCACCACTGGCATTATCATTATCTATAATATTACATGGAAAAGCTGAGAAATACGTCAAGGAAAGCACTGAGAGACCTTCTGGCATGTGGGTGCAATTTTTTTTTTTTTTTTGTTCATCTTCTGTATTAAAGGTTTAAAATGACGTTTGCTTTGGCAGAAATCCTTAAATAAATCATCCACCTAAGGCAATTAAATGGCGCTCAGTAATTAACACATTTTAGAGCAATACTAGACAGCCTAATGACTTTCCAGATTAGAGTCTTAAAGGTTTTGTGGGTTACTGTCTGTGCTTTTGAGACAAAATAATTATATTTGGAAATATTTTTTGTGATGTACGTGTTCAAAGGAACAGTTTAACTGCAGGGGCATAATATGTTATATAAGTAGAAATAAATAAAAGGGTATATATATATATATACATGCATAACTTTTTAAGGACAATGGTATTTCAATGATTAAGAAAAATACCCAGATTTTATAAGAAGTGCTTAGCTGCATTAACTCAATGTCCAGAAAAGTTTCTGATAATACTAACACTGCAACAGTTAGAGGATAGAAACTGTAGAAGTTTATTTTTGGCTCATTACCAGCATTGTTTCACACTAGCGGAAAATACGCCAACGACTTTCATGTACACAAAGGGTCTGTCTGTGTTTGCCATCCCCAGTCTCTCCTACTGTGTAACAAAAACTAATAAAAACAATGTGTGTGCTTACAGTGCTGGGGAAAGCCGATCCATCATTGCAGGAAGGAGGAGAAAATGAATATACTACATATTACTGTTTTATCTGGATTACAACAGATGCACAGTCTGTCACTGTGAGGGGCTAAAGCTCAAATATTATACACAGCTGCACAAATGATTTCAGTAAACCAACACTGTCTGGAATCTTAATGGAATTTCTTTTCTTACTGATCAGTGAGTTCCAAAAAAAATCTACTAAACATGGAAGCGTTGGCGATGCTGAGATTTCATGTTTTCATTTTTGACTTTTGATGATAACTGTAGTTATTGGTTCAACACCATCAAAGCATCAAATTCCATATTTTTCATGAATTTTGTCCTTTTTTTTTTTTTTTTAAGGGAGATTGCAGCTGTTGGCAGAATACCCAGGCAGAGGTCAGGCGAAGAGACACATCTGATATCTATTTTATGGAGTTTTTTTTTTTTTTATTTGGCAATTGATGTACAGTTGGATCAGACCCTTCCAGAGTACCTGTGGTTGTCTAGTCTCAGTAGATTGTCCTCAGCTCACTGCAGCTGAAAACTCTCTTCAATTGATTATATTGTTCAATATATGGCATTTGTGTCTACAGGCCAAAAGATATAATAAATGTAATGCAATTTACAGGTTTTAATTTGAATACAGTGCATTTAAAGTGGAACTATGTTTACTAGTGTTGGTGAGTGTGACTGCATAAGTAAAAAACGTTGTATGATGCCTTTTGTAATAAAACAAAGATAATATCTCTGGTTCTACTGCATCAGTGAAAAAAAATGTTATACTGTCCATCAAGAGTCTGACAATGCTAAATCAGTGGAGCACTCTTTTACATGCAATAATTATTTGAATATATCTTTTTGTACTCATCTAAACTAGTGCTTTTCTTTTTGTAGAATTTCTCTCTTAACATACAAATATCCAAAAAAGATATAACGTGTTGTTTTGAAGGCCTGCGGGAAAAAGTTTGGGCTGCCGTCTGCCTCCGCCTGCTCGCTTGCAACCTTCTTCTCAAAGACACCTCATTTCCTGCCAAAGAACAACACACACAAACAACCTGGTTCCAGCTATACAGAAACCCAGATATCAGGAAAAGGTGGCCTTCACTCTTTTCAATACACAAGTCATTGTGCCTGACCCCTGTGCTGCATTCAAGATTATGTAACTGCTGCAAAAGGTGATACTGTCAGATTTGACAGAAATCTGAGCCAGCCCTCACTTTTTCTCTCTCTTTCCTGCAGGAGCATTGTTATATGTAGAATGATTTTCTTGGATACAGTTAAAAGCACAAAGTAAAACGTGGAAAAACTGTCTTTGTCTGCATTAGTACTGTCTTTGTTCTTCATTAGGAAAGCCCAGCCTGACCTAGGGTCCTCTGGTCTGAGTTGATGGACACTGACTGTGTATAAATATTAAAGCTTGGTGGCACCATCTGTGCTGCCACAATAGAAGCAGCATTATCATTTCACGACACAAATGCCACACCTACTTGCAGTGTAATTATAATATTGTTTTTGCAGCTTCAACAACACAATGGCATTTTTAAAAAGTACATCATTATTCAAACAAAGGACAAGTTACATAAAAGAAAGCCAGAGCAGGGATTCACAAAGGGTCGGTCTTGCTTTGAGTATGGGTATACTATTATTTTATTATTTTCCATACGACCACTGAAATGAAAATTCAATGGATAAAACTGAAAATATAAAACAGTAGACGAAAATTTCAACAGAAGAAATGATTTGATATTATCGAATATTATGTAATGTTAGCTAAGACATTTCCTCTCTGTTTTCACTTTAAACCGTGTTTCAACTTTGCTCCTCTGTGTTGTGAATATTCATTATTGAACATTTCTAATGTAGTCTAGTGTGGTTACTAAAGCAGCTTAGTTCTTTTGACTGCCACTGAATATAATCATCAGTGGAGAAACTGCACATAAGTGTTTTTTAATTAAAGTCTCTTGCTTAGAAATGCCTGAGGCTGCCTCTAATCTCAAAGCAGCATGTTGTTGAGAATAGGGATATGTTATTTGCAGGTCAAAATTAAATTCTGCACAAAGGTTCCTATCAGAATCAAAGACCTGCAAAATGGATGTCTCTTCTTCATGTTCTCAATTTGGGAATTTTTTTTCTCAGATGTAGGAAACAAAAATTTGTCTGAAGTTGTGTGATGTCTGTCCTCCTGAGTGGAGAACTCAGTGGAGCTTCTTATGTTAACTACTGTCCTAACTGCTTTATTCAGCCCACAGTACTCACCTCTCCATTAAAACCAGTCTTACTTTTTCTTTGGACAGTAAAAAGTTAACTGACTGCGGTAGAGGTTCCTGTCCTCTGGTAGGAATTCTGTAATGTAGAGAGCAAAATCTAATTTTAACTGTTAGTAAAATATTTAGTTTGGTGATTTCAACATTTAACTATGGTTAAATATTTAGTTTAGCCAACTCTTAATTTAGTATTTAGTTAAAAATTCATTTTATAAAACTTAACATTTAACATTTAGTCAAATGTTTAGTTTTCTGTCATGTCAGAAAATGCAAATTCCTGCTGTCTTTTCTTCTATAAAGTGTCATTTTTAGTTACAAAACAAATGGGGGCAGGCATGAAAAATCCTCCCACCGAACCAGCAGACCTGTTATTGCTGCCAACTAGCAGAGCCCATCTGTAAATATAAGACTAATACAGGAGACAGAATTAAGATGCAAAATCAGAGGCTTGACTTAGAGTTATCATCTATGATGATCTATTTACATGGATATGCGCCCTGAAAAATAGCAGTGCACTCTACAACAAAAGGCTCAAACGTACAGTCCAATTTAAAAGTTTCAAATGTAGGTGGAGTACGAGCTTTAAAAGAAAGGTTTTAAATTAAATAAGGAAGATGGTGGACTTTCAGGTCTGGAACCCTAAAATCCCTGTGACCAAATCAGAGCAGAGTTTATCAGGGAGGGCAGAGAGGAAGAGAGTGTGGGAGAAGTGAAGTGTGTAGGGTTGGATGAGGTCATTGAGTCAGGAAAGTCCAAGACCATGGAGGGATTTGAAGATGTTCATGTAAAAAAAAAAAAAAAGCATACTGGACAGGGAGCCAGGTGGGTGAGGCATTCACAGGGTCAGAGTGTGCAGATGAACACTCAAAGTTGTGGGCATACTACTCCCTGAGTAGATACTTAGCATAGGTAGTATAGGTATTTATGTACTGGAAGCCTTGGATGTTACAAAACCATGCACTGGTTCTAAGCAACACAAGGTTTTATGAAAGAAATTACTGCATCATGTGTCCTTGATTGAAAAAAAAAAAAAAAGCTTACTGTCTTGATTAACATCAAGGGATGTGGAAGATTATATTATTTTAAGTTTAAGCTGGCAACATTTAACTACTTGACACAAACGGACACACAAACAAATACCAAAAGCCTCAGCCCCACTTCAGATCTGAATTTGGCTGTTAAATGCAGAACTAGGCCACTATATCATCTCTTCTTACTATTTACTAACATTATTGAGAACAGCCAAGAGGCAAATTTTATGTAACAATGGACCCCTCAGGTTTAGGAGGGAGTTTCAGTGCACCCTTTGAAAAAAAGGGTCCAGCACTGGTTAATCAGCACCTCAATCAAGCCATTTCTGAGCAACTACACAGCAAATGGACCTTCAGTATTGTGAAGGTTATATTTCAGACTAAATCTGAAATAGCAAGGAAGAATGAAAGTCACTCAAAAAAGGATCCTCCCGCTTGAAATCCACAAAATCTTTCATGATAGAGGTGGTGCAGGTGTGTATCGCTGTTTTATGTTTATAGCGAATTTCTGGCCTTTTCCAGCTGCAAAACTGGTGGTATTTTTCTTCCCCAACAGCTCAAACTGATATCATTAATGTCACCAATTATAATTTAGACAGACAAATATTTGGGTAACTGTGTACTTTGGAGACACTGGGAGCTTTATGGCAAGCTAATTTAAATAAAGTTTCCACAACTGCAGTGGCCAGGGACACACGTATAACGTGATTAACAGCCAATGGAGACGAGAAATCACAACAGTGGTTAGATCAGAAGCAAACATTGTAAAATGAGATGAGATGATGAGATGAGAGTAACAGCCAGGAGGAACAATTTCACAATATGATTCGCTGTACAGTAAAAATGCACTATTATCACAATTTCACTTTTGATATACCAACATTTATTCAACATTAACATGCTGATAACTGTTTACAAATTACATTCTCAGTGGTTCTCATTTCAAACCACGACAACATCTTCCCATAATTTTCACCCAGTATTTTAAGTCCAACTATCGTCTACTGTATTGCAAAGAAGGAAACTGTTGAAGGAACAATTCTTTAAAAACAGGCTGGTATTGAATGTTCAGCAGCTGTCAAGTCAAAGATCAATGATTTGATTCTCCAGTCTCCAGTCTTTAGTCATGTGGCAGATACCTTTATCCAAAGCGACTTACATGAGAGGGACAACACTAAAGCTTCAGTACAGTAGGATACCTCGAAGTAAGTGCTAAATCTTCGTGCAGGGAGATAAATGAACGTGTGAGTCAAAAGATAAAATAAAATCTTGCCATTGTAAATTTTTCAAAGCAGTGTTTACAAAAGTAGAATTGATACAGTTGCTATTTTTTAAAATAACTTTTTACTCCCTGTGTGCTAGCTCAACTTCAAAAAGGTCACAGACTTCCCAAGGAGGCTGAGGGCTGACAAAAGGATTCCACTGAGTGGTTGGTTGTTTGTGACATTTTTTTTTCTGACTGAAATCTGATCTGATAAGAAATCCGTGCAACGAAAAGCTCAGTTTGGAAAGGAAAGGAAACATGTTGAAAAATACGCTTATCGCTTTGTAACACATGGTGAATGTTAATTGAGCAAAGTTTATCATGATGATGAATTAAAATGACAACAATATTTTTTGGCAGATAAAATTATCATTTCAAATGCTTTCCGATTCAGTACCCCTCTCACCTTCATGACCTCCCCCAAAGAGTGAAAATGTCCTCTGAATTTTAAATAAGCAATATGAAGTTCCCTGACGTGAAAAGGTCAGAAGGTCTCATTTTTCATTTAGCCTTTGAGACTGTCACCGACTACCATGTTATTATTAGCAAACTAACTTTCCAGGTTTCGTAGGAGCTCAGTCCAGACCACTGAAGCCACACCATTGATGACATTAAACTTTCTGGTGTCACTGTAAGTATTCATTGAAATGTATGATCCATTTTGAATGGAATGAAAATGCCATCTGCGCAACAAACATTCATGATTTATTGATGTAAAAAACTGGATATAATGCAGACCTCAGCCTTTGAAGATCACAATCACATCCCATATTTTTCACTCCATCTGCCATGTTGATTTGCCAGCTTGCATACACCGACTTGGTTTTTTTTCTGCATACACTTTGTTTTGCAATTCCAAACTTTTGCCAAAGTTAAATCTTTCTCGACTACAGAGTGGACAAGGAAGCTTGTCTGTTGAGAGCCAATTTTCTTTCTGAACTCATGGACAGAAAAAAAGAAAAGAAAAAGGAAGAAATAAAACATCACTGCCAGCAGCAAGTTTCACTAATAATGTAAATTCAGCACCTAATTGGCAGCACACCAGCTGTTTCTCATCAAAATAACGAGTCTGTTTTTCTTTTATGAGAAAATTATCTATCTTCTTTAGACACTGAAAGCTCTGCCTCAGTTTTCATGTCTCTCCATTCAATCTGTGTGTCTTCACTACACCGCTACAGCCTGAGGTTTCCAGATAGAGATCTGGTCTGAACCTGTCTAACGTTGCCAGCAGCCAGAAAAGAGAGAGGGAGGCTTCTACCACCAACAGGCAGCTCACTGACTGCTCAGGACTGACTGATTAATTTCCTGCCTTTGTTGGTCATGACAATATAGATCCCTCCATAACTTTCCCACCCTGTCTTCATCCTTCTTAATGGCTTACTGCACAGTTTGATTGTATGTAGATGAGGGAACCTGATGAAGTCAGTTTTTGTGCCCATGCATAACCGCAGGGTCTTAGATCTGCCACTTGAGTGGGACTCCAACTCATACAGATGCACTGAGCAACATAAAAGGTTAATAGGTATTTTATTTTCTCATTCTAAATGAAGGCAGACAGTAGTGGTCAGGATGAATTCTTGCTGGGTATTAAACAAAAGAGCCTCCTGGTATTGAGTTTTAGAGATTGAATGATAGCCATTCAGTAGCACTAATGAATTGCTGATGGCTGATTTAATGAGACTGCCTCAACTTGTACTGTGTCTGAAAATGAAGATATCCAGCCTCTAATTAACTTCTTGTTTGATTTTAATGAGTAAACATTAAAAAAGTGTCATTGATCAATATGTCATTGGTGCTCATAAGAGCTTGATAGGTTCTTCAGGTTTTACATGAAAATGTCAAGAGCCAAACAACTGCTAATTATCACTAAACACAAAGTACAGCTGATGAAGATGGGGATTTCATGAGTTTTGGAAGTATTTAGTCATAATCCAAATTACCGGAAAGATTAAAAGTTGAACCTGATAATGGTGCTAAACGACAGGTCACAAAATCACCAGATTTATTACAGTTCATCTTGATGAGCATGAGAATGTGTGTACAAAACTTCAAGGAAATCCACTCAGCAGCTGTTGAGATATTCCTCTCAGAAACACAAAAGTAAACCATCACCAAATTCGGTAAGATTCATCGTCTAGGGACCATGAATGTATGCTTCACAGCAATCCATCCAATTGTTATTGAGATATTTTAGTCTGGACCAAAGCAGGTCACCTGACCAACCAACTGACAGACCAGCATTCCCATGCACAGAGCTGTGTCGCTAGCATGGTTAAAAAATTAATTCAGTTTTAGCTAATGGGTAATTCATCATGGGTAATTTTCTTCCACAGCACGAGAAAATATTGTTAAGTGTTTGCATGGTTTGCATGCAATGTTGTGAACTGAGAGACGTGATGCAGAAGGTTCACAAACTGTACTGTGATTAATTGTCTCTGCATATGTTGCTCCATCTTTTCCCTTTTTGCCTCCCTTTGGTCTCTAGATAAAAGCATTCCACACATGCTGTACACACTTTTTATTTGTTTGCATGAGCATTTGACATATGTACATGGAAGTCACTGCTTCCCCAAGAATTGCACTTCCTATTTCCAAACACTGATGTTAGTCATTCAATAGGTTAATGAAACTGAACATGGTCATGCACAAGACAAACATATATCATTGCTTAATTTAAGGTAGTTTGCCCTGCTGGTACACCCAATTATTGTTCCTTGCATATTGTTATTGATCACTGCACAGGAGCATATTTTACATCATGTTTTGGCAATCAATTCACAAAATTAATCTCCAAAAAGTGCTGTGAGAAGTAGGAGTAGACTTTTCGTATGATATAGCAGTTGTTCATCTGGTCTGGCACAATGTGACAAACTACTCTTCTTTTTCTGCTTATGCCACCGGTCTCGCTCACTGACCCACCGTGTTCTTACAGCTTCACTTTACATTCATAAAACCAATTATGTGTTTCAGTCAGCGGAGGTTAACTACCGTTCATGTTACTGTCATGATGCTCTTGCAACAGGACTGCGTGCTTTTTATAGCCCTAATTGAAACAGAGACGGTTTTGACGTTCTTCTGGCATTTCCACAAGGATGAAAATGTGATTCATTTATTTAAGCTGCCCTTTCAGTGTTACCATCATTAGAAGTTATTCTTTCATAATCACATAACAGTTGCAGTGCTCTGTACAACCACTCTGACTTCCATGTCTGTGCAAGTGAATGTGATAGACAATTTCACACTCATCCTCATCCTCAAGACTGAAGAGATCAACCAATTACAAAAATGAGGATATGGTCGATACAATACAGCTCTTCTTTCTGAACCGCCTTTTAAACTTTATATACCTTAGACTGTGGACTATTATTCAAATTTTACAACTTCAACATTGGTATTAGTCTTCTTTGTCATAATTACAGGCATGATGATTGATGATAAAAGAGAAGAATACTTGCTGAGTACAATATACCAAAGTCTACCGCATGTCTATGCCTGTAATGAGAATTCACATCAACTCATGTTGGATGTGTAGGCAACCTTGAGTAGACCTGCATAATGTCTCCTAGCTGGGTTGTTCAAATTCTACTGGGCCGTACTGTAGGACTCATAAATCACTATACTGAATATTAAAGTGAAGGTGACCCCAGTCTTGGTGCAGTCATAACACATTGATTCCTGCCTTTTTAGATAGAAATAAGTGAATGATTGCTGTATTAAATGCTGCCTAATGTTTATTACTTTATAGAGTGTCTATTATATATTCACCACAAAAAAAGCAATTGCTAAAAAAGTAAACTCGTCATGGCTTAATCAATACAGCATTGCTTTTGATGCAGTTTGTCTCAACATTACAACAATAAATGCAGTAGCAGTATGATATAGACAGTATGTGCAGATGGCTCTATCTATCTTGGCACCTTTTGCACAGTTAGCTAACTAAATAGCTGTGTTTACCTTGCATGAGGCCTTATTCACAGATAATGTCGATGCTAGTGGCAGTCAGACTTGCTCACATGACAGCAGCTTGCTGCCTCACTGAAGACATGGGGAAATCAATTGCTGCAGGGCAACCAGTGATGTTTGTGCTGAATGTTGGACATTTTTCTGTACAATTTTATGCAAAGTTTAGGGTGAGAGTGGTTGTTTTACATATTTGCTGTAGTATATTTGTGTTATCAAACAAAGGGATTCACTGCAACAAGTTTTCATTTAGCAAATTAAACAGGATCACATCATGCCAGTAGGTTTTACACTGTAAACAAATTCCAATGTGAGGCAACCAGCAGCTTGCTCATTTGCACTCAGGTTTTATAAATCCTTTAATGAGAATTTTTTTCATTTGGTGTGACATAGCATAGCAAAATACTCTAAGGCATCCTCTGAAACTTCCATTTGGACTTTAATTTAATGCCCAAGCTGTTACGGATTTAATGTTCAAAAACAATGAAAGAGGGAAGAAAACTTGTAAGGTAACAGAGAAAACTGTATAATTGAAAATGAAATCATGGAGCCCCCTAAAGAGACCATAGTAATTTGCATAATAATGAATACTCATGTGTTATTGTGCAGTCCGGTACACGCTGTTTAACTGTGCAAAGACTTTGAAATGGTTTGTTCCTGGGCTTTGATCCTCTCGCCGTACAGCTGATGACTTTGCACCGAGCAGAATGACAGGAAAATAATGAAAACCCATCTCTCTCACACCAGAGTTCTGTGTAAATTCATTTGAACACATCTGTGCCCCTGGAGTGTCATCAAGTGATGCAGCTGTAAAATATGTGGGGGTGCCATTTGTTAATGGGGAGAGCAGAAATGGCTAACATTACCCATCAGCCACCATTTATTTGGAAATAAAATGGGCTTATTTGTATACTCAGTCAGTTTTCTCTGCTCAGGGGACAACTGAAATGATATCCTAGCAGCAGAAACAATAAATTGAAAGTGTACCTAAATGTTGAATAGCTGAATAAAAACCACTCATCTAATTTATCAATTAAAAAACACGTTTTGCCTGCCCATATGCCTGCCATTAACATGCCTGTTATTCACTGTGTTGGCAAACAAGTGTTTTTGACCTTCACCTGAATGAAATATTCAGTATAGAGGTACACACACGCTGGGCTGGTGGAAAACATACAGGTGTTAGCTTTGGGTGTGCAAAAATCAGACGTATTCATCTCCAGTGGTCAGAGTCATTGGGGTCGCCATTGCTCTGCTCCGACCCTCTTCGAGCCGCAGAGACGCCTGAATCATTTTAATGGTTTCATCATATGGAGCCTCAGACGTACGAGGAAGGATTACTGTGATTGCATCTGTCCCGCTCCAGTGATACCAGTCTGTGTGGTGGCATCACAGGGTCGTGTAAGTCTGTGATTGAAGAAGCCACTGTAGATTTTAACAAACCAAAACAAAACTGTAGTCCGGAGAGAGAAAAGTCTCTCTGGCATTTACAAAGTAATTTCAGATTTTTTTGTCTCCCCTGATAATCCAAGTTGAAAAGCAATTTCATATTCAGAGTTTGAGGTAATATCTCACTTGAATCATATTTAGGTCAAAGAATGTGTAAAAAAAAAAAAAAAGATCTCATCTAAAACTGAGTTTTATATGTCACTGGACACCAAATCCACAACAAATCTGGACAAATCAAGTCTGTACTCCTTTAATGAAATTTACTTTACATGTCAGTGTGGTAACTATGAAGCTACAACCAGAGGTTGGTTACTGAGATTAGCACAAAGGCTCTGGAAAACAGTCAGCCTGGTTCTATAAAAATAACCCTAAATAAACAAGGCAGGTATTAATCAAAGAGGTTTAGTTAGTTACTTTGGACAGAGCCCACCTGGTTGTATCCCCCTGTTTCCAGTCGTTTTAGTAAACTAAGTTAACCAACCTCTGGCTGTAGCTCTATATTTAATAGACAGATCTGACTCAAAAAAGTGAATAAATTTATTTCCTAAAAAATTATTTATATCCAGTTAAAGTAGAAAAGTATGGCTATGTACGCAGAACAAAACAGAGCTTTATGTTGTATTTGCTGAAGGAGCCAGTGGGCTTTTCAGCTGACTGCCTCCATATGCTGCATGCCTCACACATGAAAGCTGCAGGCCGGAAACAAGGCGGGAGCTGTTCTCAGCGGTCCTTCCTACATGCTGCTTCTGTCTCTGGGGATCTTGGGTTTGCATTTGTGAGACAAAACTTATACAGCATTAAAATCCTTCTTCTCTTTCACATAAACTCCTTTATTTACTCATGCAACTTTGTATGACAAAACGACATGAACGAATTTGTCTTAATTCACCCCCTCTAAGTAAAAACAAACTTTATCCTCAGTCTTTCTTTCTTAACTGTGCTGGGAGAAATATGTTACTATTTCGCTGTGACGTAACAAGCAACTAGCTTTTACCAACAGCGGATGGATCATTACAGCAATACCAGCTGCTGCCCTTATGCTTGCTGATTTCCGTATTCGACACCTTTGTAAACACTGCAAGTGGTAGTATTCATGACTCTTCCTGGAACAGTGAATAGTTCCAGTGAGTTACAGCAATTTTTAAAATGTACAGTAATTATTAAAAATGCTGCTTTTTCAAGCTTGCAGTAGCTGCTTTTCTATTCTTCGACATTAAACCTTTCATAAAGCCAGAAGAGACTGATTTATTTTTCCATTGGCTTCTGTACAATCTCCAGTGCCATAGTCACTCGATTCAAAGTGCCATAGTCACTCGATTCAAAGTGTTTTCCTCGGAGAGCAGCTCTTACAGAAAATGATGTGTGATTATCTCTGCTAGTCACAATCCTAATCAAAATAAAGTTCAGACATACTGCAGCGCGAGCATTATGAGGCATGTGCTGATGTTTCAGATGGCAAGAATCAGGTGTTACTCCTATTCTGCCACAAACAAACACCATGATGTGCAAGAAGTGAAAGAAACATTTAAAATTGTATGTGAGGGATAAGGCGTGAGAATCCTTCTTTCAGATTTTTATTTGAGCTTTTAGTAGATGGACAGGAGTATCTGTCCATCTACTGCTATGTTTTAACACTGTTCAGTGTCTCTGTGCAGGTTCTCAGAGACTCCAGCAGAGTATTAGTGGCAGAGGCTGTCAGGCCGTAAATACCTCATAAAATAATTCAGTTAAACAGTTGGGACCTGAGAAGTGATCAATATTTCATGATACTGTCGACAAAATATTAATATAGTTAGGCCACTGTATAGTCACACACACACACACACACACACACACACACACACACACACACACACACACACACCATCTTCTCTGTAAATACATGATTACAGTAAAAGAACACTGAGTCTCTTCAGATGTATAAGAAACTTTACAGACTAACATTTATAGATTCTGCAAGGTTCACATAAGAGCATGACCCACAGAGGGAGAGTGGTCTGTTTAAATTCCAGATTTTGTCACTGATATTTGGGTATATTATGTGACGGCAGCTCCAATCCCTTTTGCATAAATTCACTATTCTTCATGACTGAAGCAGCCTTCATGCTAATGTCACAGATCTCAAACTAAAAACCGTGCAGAGCTCTCTGTGCCAGCTCAGTATTTGCATATCCTTGTGGTGTCAAAGGCCTGAGTGGCCAGATGACAATTAGCAGTTTGTGCTGTGCAAGGCTCATGCATGATTTGACATTTGACACTAACTGTATATGACTGTAAGCAGCAGTATCATATTTGCTCAGGAAGGGGAGATAAAGCTTGTATTTTGGGTGTGGCGAAAGTTAACATTCCCTACCATCATTCATACAATCATAGTGCACAATACCGCATTGATTTCTAAAACAAGTTCCTTGAATTCTGTATTCTAGTTTAATTCAGCAGCCCCACAGACCTGAAGCCATCTGATTTCTTCAAATTAAGGCAAAGAGCTTTATTAAAAGGTCTACACACAGAATATGGTGTAAAAACTTGGCAACCCAGGAAGGAGGCACAGGAAATGGATGGATGGATGACTTGGCCAGTACAAGAGTTATGCTTCTGCACAGCATAAGGCTGAATGCTGATGGGATTAGTTTACTGCTGTGGTGATAACTACTTTTTGCACATTCAATCAAATCCAGCCTGTGGATATTGAAGGTTTGGGCCTTCATGTGTGGCGTTTGCATGTTCTCCCATGCCTGCATGTAATTACTCAATGTGCTGTTCTGTAATGTACTGTACTTTTCTCACAGTCAGTCAAAAGGCTGCAAAACTGCAGGTTCGGTCAACTGGCGACTCCAAATTCTCCATAGGTGTGAAAGTGAGCATGAATGGTTTGTAAGTGTCAGTGCTGTGATTGACTGGAAACATGTCCAGGGTGTATCCTGCCTGCAGTATCAGGCATAGCTAATGGAACTTGTGCAATTTTTAATATCAATAATGTGCAGTGTTCTGCTGTTGTGAGACATTTTTAACAGCATCCCTGTGTTCATTTTGCAAGCTGGTAATTTAAAATGAACAAAGTTATTACAAACAATGTGCAAACTAACATGAGTTCATGAATAAAATCCTGTGTTAATGAGCAGTAATTAACATGTCACACTAATAAGCTTATGAGGGATTTTGCATTGCATCAAATCCTGGATGAAAATTTCAATTGAGAAGGAAGCTGTGCCCTACTATCAACTTAAAAGAAATGTGTGTATGATTCGGTTTATGTTCATGCACGCCAGTGTACGTAAGCATTCTGCTTTTGTTGCTTTATAGCTTCAATAACACCTGCAATAATAGCTGAACATGTGCCTGCTGTGTGTGAGTGCACTTCACTTGCCCCCCTCTCACCTTTGCAGATACAGTCGTGTTGAAAAGAGTGAAGCACTTTTGGCATGAGTTTAATAAAAACAATCCCTTTCCTTGCACCATCTGTCAGAAATCATAGACTGGCTCACAACCTTTAACCCTCCTCTTTTTATTCAAGCAAATTTGCAGTGAAGCAATGAAAAGTTTCACAGGAACTGAGGCAAGTATTTCTCTAAATACTTTCCAACCTCCACTGATCATACACTTCACAATCTGCTCTGCTTTTTTCACCGTTACGTGAGCTAGGGAATTATTTAGACAACACAGTGTAGGCGGATGTCCTTTTGTCGGTATGCACAGCATCTGTGTGGGCTGCCTGCTGGGCTCAGCTCTCTTATGGATAGGGCACTGGAAGGCCCAGGCTCCCTGGCTGCAGTCAGACAGATGCAGACTGGTGGGCGCCTCATTGCTAACTGCCTGCAGACAGACACACAAGCAGCAGCTACAGTGTAACAACACCCGGTTTGAAATGACTGTGAGAGTGATGAGGATATGCCACACATGTGTGCCTCAGTCCACTTCCCTGGCCTATGAACTACCATCAGTCTGTTTACATCCCATAACATGAGTCAGATGTTGTGAATGAAAAAACAACATTGTGTAGGTTGAACAAAGAATGTTTCATCAGCATGTATGTATTTATTATCGCAATCATGTTTTCTTCTTTTTGTGATTTGTACTGACTGAAAACAGCCAAAACAGTTACCAGAGGAGACTTAATATGTTTAATGTGTGTGGCAAAGAAACTGTCTGACTGTCTGCTTGACCCCTCATAAAACCACAACTTGTCATTTTTAAACTTCAGGTTTTGTAAAGATTAAACAAACAAGTTGTAACATGTTAAGTAGTGAGGTTTAGACATGATCCATGTTCATACAGACATGAACATGGATCTTCTCATTGAAAAGAAATTAAATGAGCATAAAGCTGGTCATCAAAATATGTCTACCACATAGCATGAATTATGTTGATCAGACACTGATACAGACATAACTTCTACTGTTTAAATCTAAATCAGTTCTTGATAAGGATAAAATGATAAAAGAAATTAACAGTTATTTGATATACACAAAGGGAAATGGGTGTGAATGTGAGTCTGAGAGTGTTTTTTCTGTTTGTATGTTGTGTTTATGTCCAGGAATATGTGGATGGATGGATGGATGGATGGATGGATGGATGGATGGATGGATGGATGGATGGATGGATGGATGGATGGATGG
>JBBMJY010000010.1:5841235-5878576 GCA_037833715.1 Toxotes lorentzi | reverse complement strand
TGGATGGATGGATGGATGGATGGATGGATGGATGGATGGATGGATGGATGGATGGATGGATGGATGGATGGATGGACGGACGGGTGGAAGGATAAAGTGTGGTTGAGTAAAGATCAGTGCAAAATATAATTACATAAACATATAATCATATAAACTAAACACTGAAGCAAAGTTTTAATTCACCATATAACCAAATCTTTGTCAGCATGAACACCTAATTATGGCTGAATTAATATTGATGAATGTGCCACATACTTTTTCTGGGAATATTATTCATGTGTTATGAATGTATTTTAAACTCAGAAAGTTAATGTGAAGGTGTCAGCAGCTTTTTTTTGTACAAACGCAGCATTTTCCTGGAAAATATGGGTCTGACATGACGTATCATCTAATATTAGCAGGACTGTCTTTATATTAGCTCACATAATTACAACTAAAGATTACAAAGAACCCGAATGAGCAGCACATCCTTCACGACTGAGAGGTTTTCCTCTCCGCTGCATCTCTATTGGTATATTGTATGTCTGTAGTCAAGTTGAGATGTTTCTCAAGACATTTCAAGTGATGAAAGATGGCATCAGTTCCACAAGATGAATAACTAACTAGTTATTTTTACCCCTTTGGGCATGAAGCGGCTGCCAGTATGTGTGCAGACAGGTGAGAGGATTGCTGACTGTATAAACGATGGCATTGAGTCAGAGGATCTCATGGTTTCACAGGCATGCAGCCAAGCTTGTTAATAAAAGGTCCTAGTAGGGGATTGCTCTGCATTCAGAGTACTCTCAAATTTGAATAATTCAAATACAAAGGCATCGTACAGTTTGTCCTACATCCTGTGCTGCTGTTCTTGTATATAAAATCCTTATTAGGGAGAAATACAAGAAAATTATCCTCACTTTTTGGGTTCTTAACAAAGCAGTTAGGATCTTAGGCAAACTTTATTGTCATCAACTTGATTGAAAAGGACATGCAAAGCAAGCTTTGGCAAATGTCATGACATTAAAAAAAAAATCAATCTGTCACAAAACCTTAAATCCAAGCCAGGTTATTGCTGTATATGCTATACATGCTGACAATAGATAAATTGAGCCTACAAGGCTGAACCTCTGAATCATGTATGTAGTACAATTCTCCTCAGTACTATGTGTAAAATATAGGTACAACCCTATTTCCCCTCTGGCCTCTAAGCTAATGTATAGAGAAGGAGTAGAAGGTAGAAAATGACCGAAGCAGGCACTCAGGCACTTAGCCACTTTTAATTATATATGTCTTGCATTCCCTGTCAAAATAACCCCACTGTGCATTCCCATTCCCTGTAAGTGTATCTGCATGAGCTGGACACTATTTACAGACATAGAGCTCCATTCCCACATTTGAGGGGGGGCAACACTAAACCCAAACCAGAGTAGCTCAGCTGGGAGAGCTGAAAGTACCAACATCAGGTATTTTCAGCCTTTCTTCCATCTAAACCATAAATAAACCTCGTTCATTCCAGAGTCACGGGGTACAAGCTGCATGTCACAGCTGTTGGAATAACCATGTCTCTTTTGTGAGGCTTTTAGTGTAGGTGGAGTGTTTATCCCACCGGTCACGCTGAGGCAGCCACCATGGGGCCTCGGCCCTCCTCGCTGAGTGTTGGCTGAGTTTGCCCACGCTCCGCTCTCCACTGTGAGCTGTCTGTCTCTCCTGGTGCCCAAGCTGTCAAATATCTTCACAGGAAACACAGAGGAGGAGGGGTGCCGAGAGGGGACATAATTTTCACCAAATTACAGAGTAAGTATGACCCTCACACCATTTTTTTTCCTGGCTCTTGGGGAAATTATGAGGTAAGTCTGACACCTTGACTGCTGGATGAAGAGTGTAGACACAGGCAAAGCAGAGAGACAATAAACTTCACCGAGGCTAATACCTTGGCTTAAGCGACATTTCACTACCCTGCAGAGCCACTGGTAAGAGGATAAAATCTCCTTGTCTTAGTCGACAGGTGATTGATATTTCAGCAAAACAAAAGAACTTTCGAACCAGCTGGACCCAAATCTGCGAGAATGAAAACCAATCCCTCACTCAGTGACAACTGCAAGTCCCTTCCAGATGCCATTTAAAACTTCTTGGGAACCTATAGCATGAAATATGGGATATATTATTATCATCAGTTTATCTGTGCTGACTAAGTATTTAAATGCATGCAAATGCTACTCCCACAAAGGCTCATGGCTTGGGATCGGTGTCGTAACCTAGTCCCACTCAGTGCTCTACCTAGTGTTTATGCAAATGATTCTTCAGTTAGTTTGCTTCGTCCTCCTGTCACTGCTTGTTATTGTCGGCTCAAAAGAAGTTTAGATGAAGCCACTGAAGAGCAAATGCAATGGCTTCTACAGTTATTCATGGAATTGTATATTTTATTTATATATATATTTAGATTATAATAGTACATTTATTGTATATTGGACTGCTGATCGAGCAAAACAAGACACCGAGGGCTTTACTTTGAGCTTGGGGAATATATATATATATATATATACTTCCTGGTAATATTTGTATTCAGATCTGCATACCTGTATGCCTGTATGACAACATCCTTTTCATGGGTTGTTCAAAAAAATGTATATCACCACGTTATTCAATTTTGTTTATTATTCTTACCAGCATCGGGTGACTGTTCTTGACTATGCTTTATCCTTTATGTTATTTTGTCCTTGGTTTTTATTTTATTTCTGTATTTGTTGTCAGTAAACAGGGATGACAACAGAGAAGACAGGAACAATAGCAGAGAGTCATTAATGTCATGCCATGTGCAATCACTACATACTGCAACACTCCGTCTGTTTACTGTGTTTCTGTGTTGATGTGAGGACCATAACAAGGTATGTAAGCAGGGCTGTTAAATTGCAACGAGCACCTCTGAGTGCCTCTTCCTATTTCTCCCACATAACATTATCATTGGTGAAGCAGTTGTAGATGCTCGTCCGACTGCTCCACCAGTAAGATGGATCCCCTGCACTTCACTGACAGCAGATATTCCATTATATCAACCAGCAGTCACCGTCTCCTCCCCTGAATTACTGCCAGCCCTGTTACTTGCCTCAGCACCAAATTGGCTTAGCCAGTAAATGAAGGATTTGAATAATACATTCCACCTATCTGCCTCCTTTTCTTCTCCACCCGGACTTACTGGACTTCATTTAGAGACATTATAATCTTTTCATTTGCAGCAGCTTCTCCAGATTTACATGATGCATTACCCATCCTCTCCAATGCAACACAATCCAAACTGTCTGATAACAAAAGCAATATTGCTCTCATTTTTGTGTTTTATATTTTTCTATTAGAATTAAGTAGTTGAAAACCTAAATTTCAGTTATAAGTAGATGCTCTTAACTTGATTGAAATTTCTAGAACCAGTGCTGTTGTTGCTTTCCTTTGCTCAAACAACATCACTTTGATATCAGTTTAAGACAGACCTGAGATGAGCAAAACAGTAACTGAATTCTTTACATAGAATCATATGGTTCGATCGATTTCCATTGAAATTTTATGGAGGCTAAAACATTTATTACTGTTTCTGGAATCTTGAGGACAGAATCTCAAGTTCAATTTAGAATTTTGTTGTAAGATATCTTATATAGATTTGTAGTAAAACACTGATTTGTATCAAACATAAATATTCAATATATAAGTAGTGAATATGTGTGCGAGTACAAAGTAAAAAAATATGCATATCAATGAGAAAATTGTTTGTTGTATATAATGCAATATTCAGACTTTGCTCGGCCATTTGTGAAATACTAGACTGGCAAATCAGAGACATTGAGATCAACATTTGATTTTAGCATTTGCTGAGGGAAGTAAAAAAATGTACCTTAAAGCATGTATAGACTGTAACTGAATGAATCACAAATTCATTGCTGTGCCTCCGTGTTTGGAAAGGACAATCAAGTTGAACATAATGCGCAGCTTCACATTAAAACCCCTGAAAGCATTAGTTTTCACTGGAAATGTGGTTAAGCCTCTCAAATGCAAACTGACAGAACGGCAAGAGGGTAAAATGCTACAATGTAAACAAACCTATTGCCAGCTTGGATTATATGCAAAGCCTATTTATCACATACGGTATCCCTTCTGACCAAAACAGAAGCTAGATTTCTAGATTTTCTCAAAACCAACAAATCCACTATGTCAATAAACTCAGTAGCAGGGTGACAAGACGCCAAGGCATTACACAGCTGGATGTAACATGATGTATACACTTACACTCCACTTGTACATTATAAATCATTAGTATATTATGAACAAAGACAAGTCTGTCCATTGGGAATCAAAACTCACACCTGGACAACATTAAAGCAACTGTGCCCTAAAGATAAAGTCAGCCGGGAAGGTTCATTATAAAAGCTGATCAAGCTCATCCCATCTGCTGCACCCTGAAAGGTACAAAGTCCTCATGTTATATCTGATTAAAAAAAGAAACAAAACAAAGAGCCAGTAAACCAAAGCAGGAGCATTGGCATTTGTCAGAATTCATAGCTTTACCTGCTCAAAGGAAGAATAAGACCTTTGGCTGTGACCTGTTCATCTGTATTCTGCCAGTTGTGGGTCTTGATATTTTTAAAGCTTTATTTTGTGAATTCAGGGTGGTGTGCAGTGGCAGTACCAGGCACAAAGCCTTCAATGTTTGTATGGGGTCAGGTTTCAGGCTCGCCCCGCAGGTTGTGAAGATATTAGGGAGCATGATACAGTGTGTCTGTCATTCTCGGTGCTGCAGCTGCAGTGCTGTGACTTCCTGGGCCTTGCTGTCTATGTCCACATTTCACAGCTCCAATGTGACTGCAGCAATGAGACAAGACATTGCAGCATCTGTACCAAGTCCTCACACAACCACTTGCTCCCTCTCAGAGGAGAGCATCTGCAGCCTGGCTGCCGCTTCGCGACTTGCTCAGGTCATCCCCCAGACTACGTCATTACAGAGGACATCAGGCTGCACTCTCCATAAATTAAATCTGGGACTGCATTTACACAGGGACAGATAATCTGGGTTTAACCCTTGAGGCGCAGATCAGACATTTTCACAGCTATACATTTTTTCAGCTCCTTTTGCACTGATCCTATTCAAGTAACGGTTCAATCAACCTTAACTTCCACTGCAGGTTTGGCCATGTTGTGATCACATCTGTGCATTATCCTTTGTATAATTTGGATTTTGTTTATGAGTGAAGCAGTTGGGTAAACACAAATTCAAATATACCTGCATTTAAACATGTTAATATCACCTACTGTTCCTTGTACATGTAAGCACCATCCTGCATCACCCTGCATGGGTGCAGGGCTATATGGGTGGGATTTTGTATTCTGGAGGTTCTTGTGTTCAATAATTTACCATTGTTATATATTGATTTACTATCACGGGGACCAAGGCTTGACCTCTTCAGTGAAGTATGGTCTTCTTCAGTAGCAGCCCTGGCTCCTCCCTTTCCCCCACACCCCCTCCATTTAACCCTGAAATTTACAGACAGCTGCCTTCACAATGTGGGACTCACTGAGGTTTCCATTTACATTAGTGTGCCTGTGTAGTGTCAGGACACATGCCTGTAAACCTATGCATTTAGACAGGTGTACAAATATAATAAAAAAGAAACAGGCCCAGGTGAATTTTATTCTGGTGATATCACATGGACTACAGTATGAAGAGCCCATAATTTCAGCCTGTAGAAACATGATTTTTTTTTCCCGAAAAAGTAGGGTATTACATAGTCACACCAAATAGTGTTAAATGGACATATTAAGACTTTCTTTTGAATATTAAGGGGCCCCCTGGTGGTCAGACCAATGGACCTTTGTGTGAGGAAAAATTATCTCCTTTCATGCAATGGCAAATTAGCCTAAACATACCCCCAACCACTCTGTGAAATTGAGCAATTGAAAGCGATTTCCAGCGCGGTGGTGCAGCCCACATTCAGAGGGGGAGAGAAAAAAAAGCGAGGGGAGGAAAAGTTTGCTCAGATAGGCTGTTCAAGCCCGTGTGACGTCGCTGACACTTTTCACTCCGACTGTCTTCATTAACTCGAAACTATTCCGTTTCTTTTATTTACTAGACACTGACTATCATGCGTTTTCACTTCAGCCTCTGGAGTTGCCATAACACCCTCCCGGCATCCAGGTTGAACCCGCCACCATTTATAGCCTCGCGGTGACAAACAATCTTATTATGAGATTTAAACTTTGCCTCGGCTAGACTGGAGGATCAACATGCGCTCCTCTCGCACTTATTCCCCGCAGTTTCCCAACTGAAACAGTAATACCTGCCTACCTACCCGCCTCCTTTGAATGTGGTTAAACGCCGGTGTCAGCTCTCGTTGTCATAGAAAAACCCAAGCAGGGCTCCGGGTCTGTTCAGCATACATAAAGGCGAGCGCTGAGAGGCGCTCAGCCCTGAATTAAATCACTCACCGCTAAATGGATCTTTGAGTCTCTCCCTTGACGCAGTCAGCTGCTGCTTTGTGAGTCTTCAAACCGAAAACAGAAAACTGGGATTCTTTATTTTTTATTTTTATTTTTTTACTGTCTAACTGAAAAAAAAATCTCCTGTCTCTATGAAAATGCCTCGTGGTCGTGGTGACATACAGTAAGCTGCCAGCTTTGTATCGGGAAGAGGCTCTTTGCTCCGCGGTCGTCAAGCAGGTAAGCTGGTACAGTGCTGCTGGATTTTACACTTTAATGTCGCAGAGTTTACAGACAACATACCGCATACTTTATGTCTTTAGCGTTCACATGGAGTAGCCTGGTTGAAAATCTTTAAGGTTAAAATGTTGCTTGCTTTGAGGGGATTTGATTAGTATTGTTCGACTGCTGCGCTAACACTGTGTGCAACAAAAATCTCGTATTACTAAGTGAATACAAACCTTACAAAACGCACAGCTGAACTTGTACGCCAACATGCAGGAGTCAGTGCATTTAACATTTGTTTCTGTGAGACCTTTGCAAACTGACATGCACTGTGAACGGGATGAGGGCACTTTTATGCCTTGACTGCGACTCATACATGCTGCAAATTGTCCTTTAAGTTTACCCCCAGCTTTTTTCTTAAGTTTTATCAATCTGAATATTCATTTATCTAAATAGTCGTGCATTTGATCACACAACAGATTTGCGTATACTGTGCAAACACTCCACCGAATACAGCTCAAATGAAAGTATAGTGGGTACTTTGCAACCGTAAACCTCCAGTAACACCGCACGCCTGAGACGTCGCTTCAGTACCGCGGACAGCTCCCCCCGGCTCCCAGCAAAGGCTGAACTTCACCTCTCATCTGCCACACACATGAACTGATATTAATTCATATTCAAATGAGGACTCAATGCTAATGAGAAGGTTAGCTATCACTTACTATATCATTTTGCTTTCAAAAATACATCTAAAAAAAAAAAAAAAACGCTTTTTCACTACCCTCTCAGGCCTTACCCGGCCTCACACCATCACAAAAATTACAGCCAGTTTCTGCACATCAAGCTCACAAGACACTACACTTCATAAGAGCTTGCGTTAAGTCAACACAAATGGGCCGATTCAGGCAATTTAAAGCACACACATTCAATGATTAGTGCACTGCATGGCCATAACCTATTAGGTTGTCATTACACAGTCTTGTACTTACAGTACAGTAGCCCTGTGCAGTCTCACTCAGATTAGCTAAGGATTTTGTTGCGTCTGTGCCATCTGTCTGGGAAATGCATACTGCATACTGCACGCTAGACATGTTGATTTATTTGAATTGCACAAGGCTTTATACAGGCTGATTTCTTTTCTTTTCTTTTTGAAGTCAGCAAAGGGCTAATTTCAAAAGACATTTAGCCATCTCTGAAGTCTTTCACACAAATGAAGACTCCCTGAATTCTCTGTCAGAGGTGGGCGAGGAGGAGGAAATGGTGATAGAGCGGGGTGGGGGTGGGGGTGGCTCTGTAGTCCAAAGCATAGGGGCTGAAAAATGCTGAAACAATGCCAGGTTTAATATAACCTACACCTGCGGTCACAGCAAAAGAAATGACAAGCCTATAGGAACAATTCTGTGGCTTTCCACTCAGCTGCACTATGGACGTAGGTGTTGGAGGGCTGTATCATCATGTGTTACTGCCTTAGTGACATTTAAAGCAGGAAAGCATTTAAAATATAAAGCTTAAACAATCCGTCTTATGCCACTGAACTGCAAGTATTATATTAATTGTCAGTGGTTTCCCTCATTCCACTCATTTGAAACAGAGGATCAGCCCCAGCTTAGCTGTTACCATCAGTATGAATCACTATCTCCCAACTTTTAATGTCTAGAGTTATGACTGTTTGAAAACATCTTCGTTTTGCTGCTGTTGCTAAAGCTGTCTCTTGCATTAGCCTTCACATCTCCCTTTTCCTGTCCCCGTCTCCCTTATCTTGATTATGCAGCTGGATGATTGAGTCAGCTATTTTGTATGCAAGTTGCCTTAGCTTGGTTCTTTGTGGAGGAGAGAGAGAGAGAGAGAGAAAGAAAGAGGGAGAGAGATCGTGCTGAGGATACTGAGAGAGAATTACAGCTTCTCATGACGGTGAGGAGTGGAACAGACGAGGCTGCCCTGTACGATAAATTGCTGTTTGAGAGAGACAGATATCCTGGGGGGACAGCGGTTTTGGAAATGTGACCAACCTTTTTAAATGGAATTGGCAGTGCACATTGCAGTTTTCCACACCTCTACACTGTGGATGATTTGAACTGCAGCATCCCAAACTCTTTGTTTCCAAGTTTCTCTGATGTAAATCTGTTGTCTGAATTGGGAAAGATTGTAAAGATAACTCGTTTTACACTGTGAGTGTACACACAGTTTCAGTTTTTTTTTTTTTTATTTATACAGTAACATCCACACAGTCCAGTTGAGGACTTTCATCAGATATCTTTGCCCACTTTCTCTCCCCATGTTTCATGTTGCTTTCTACCACAAATTACAAACTATAAAGGACATAAAATCATCTTTTAATCTATCCAGTATCAGAAGTACCAGATAGATAAAGTTAGTGTAAAGTACTTGTGGATATGGGTGATTGTATGTGTGTGTTGAGTTTTAGTGGTAAATAAAGATGTAGTTTACTGTATCTGTAAAAACAAAGCAGTGTAAATATCTTATTTCACACTGACGTCATGTTCCTGAAAAGTTACTGAGGCTTGGCCAACTGCACGTTCAAGCAGCGATGCTCTGGGTGTATGGGTAACAATGTGTAAAGTGTAATCAAAGGGACCCGTCAGGGTTTGTAGACAGAGCTGTGAAACATATGGTACAACAGCATGGCATATTTCAGTTCCACAGCTCTCCGCAACCGTAAAATTTAAACAGCAACTTCCTGTGCTGTGAGTAGTGTGTGGCATTTTACAAGAGCTGTCGCACCACCTCAGTCTCAAGTGTCCCATGTCACTTTATGCTGTTAAAAAAAAAAAAGGAAGAAAGAGACGTTATTCATCCATAGTGAAGAACAGTAGGGTCATGAAATTAGTCACAGGGGGAAAACAAAAGAGAGGAAGAGAAAAAATGTAATTTCTTCCATAGTAAGTGCTAAATGTCAGGACTGAAGAGGAAAAAGCCCATATACAGTAGTTTAGTTACAGTTACACCCACACACTTATTTGTGGTCCGCATTCTTTCAGCAATAGCCATTAAATGTAATTACAATCTGTAATTTCCTCTCTATGTATTAGTCTTCACTGTTAGTGACAGAGTCTGCCATTCCTGCCCTGGATTAAAATTGCCTTCACGAGGGATACACAGGAAATGATGCATGCTAGTAATCCTTCATTACTGCTTTTAATGTTATCTCATTAATAACAGTCTCCATGTTTACTGTTCACTGTCCTATAACGGTAACGGAGCAAGAATTAAGATCCTGCCACTGCTTCACATTGAACGCATTCAACTGGCACAACACGGTAACTTTTATTGTGAAGCACTCACAAGAAACACAAAGCTGAAATTATTTTTTATTTTTGACCGAATTCATAAAAAAAAAACATGAATTTGTTTGTGCTGCACTGCAAACAGATGCAGCTGCTCTTCTGTTGTACTTCTGAAAAATTAGATGCTAAGCAAGGATCAATCTGCGTAACCACAGGTGTCACCAAATCAACCATGCCTGAAATCTGAAAGGATCACAACTTAAATGAAAATGTTAAATTAAATAACTTTTCATAGAACGGAATCATAATGTCATTAAATTTTAATTGGAGGAAATCACAAAACGTTAACCTTCATTGGTTTGTTTGTTTGTTTGTTTGATGATATAGTTACTACCCAGAGCAGATCGAAACTTGCAATCTTAGCTTTAAAAAACATATGGCAATGAGCACCTATAACTGCGGAAACACATTTGCCTTTGAATCTTTATTTCTCAGCATCTCAAGTTCAGTTTTGCAGTGGCCAGACTTGTGAATAGTTCTTTGCGGTGAAGGACACGACCATCAATGACACTGTCAGACTTGTGCCTCAGGACAACAGACATGAAAAGGAAATGTTATTGACAGTAACTTAACATTCAGGAAAGAAAGGCAATTGGTTGAGGATTTCCAATATCTACTAAAGGCTGAAACTAGCAGATAAGGCTAAAAATGCAAAAACTGCATTAAAATGCAGCCGTCCTTGGGCCCATTTTATTTAGCTTCTGCAAAAACAAAGATGCACCTGCTGAGATGATATCTCCTAGAATGCATGCAAAAAACCATTAGTGCAGTTCACCTTCAATCAGCAGCTCATGAGTCATTAACTGCACATTGCATTAACAGAGCTGTGGCCTGGTCTCATCTCAGGAAAGAATGTATTTGAGTTTACTCAGGGGAGTTTATTGAAAGTGGCAGTGATGGCCTTTGGATTCCAGGCGCGTTTCAAGAAAAAAAAAAACATGGTAGGTGTAACCATTATTGCCGGGTACTTTCATTTCCTCTACTTACATCTTATGTGCTGATTACAGCTCCGTAGAAAATGAGATGACTGCCACTTACGGTGATTTTTACATATTCCCTGAAAAACAGCCTAGCCCAGAGAATCAGGGAGTATATACGAAAAAGAGAAGAAAACTGGAGACAAGCTGGAATGAGCTGTAGCATTGACAGATTGTGGGGATCAACCCGGAGATGTAGGGATTCACTCGAGGGTGTGAATCAGTCATAATTAATTTAGGAGTGTATAAAAATTAATCCACCCGGGAGTGCCAGAAACGTTTCTATGTAGTTTCCCCAGCCACCTGCTGGCTGCCTTATGACAGACGAAAACCTTTAGTAAACAAGCGTCATGAAATGGCAGAGTGAGATGTATTGAACATTTCTCTGTCTCTTTCTTGCGATCTTCTCGGCAAAGTAATTAGATGCTGGGATGCAAAAGACCGTGGCAGTGTATCTGCAGGCACCTGCTCTACTTGATGTACACCCCGTACATGAGAACCCATTAAAGCTGGCGACACGTAACAGTTCTGTAAAAGCTCACTTCAGAAACAGGATTATTTGTGTCAGACGACCCTTACTGCCTTCACTAAATGAATGCTTTTTGTAACATCAGATTAGGCATTTCATGATAAACCCAGCATAATGTGATGCATCTTTTCGTGTGTAGGTCACCATTTCATTATAGAAGGGGTGCACGGGATCAGGCAAGAGGAATTTAAACATTAAAACTCTAGTACACCAAGGTAGAGTTTGTAGAGCTGGTTGAAAATGTGCAGGGCTGTTGTAGCTCTGCGTGGCCACATATTTCCTCTGTGCATTGCATACTCGACAGCACAAACCAATACGCTGTACATTAAAGAGACAACACATCCTATACCGCAGTTTGATGAGAACAATGATGAATCATAATACAGAATCCAGTCATTTGAGTTCTCTACACAAACAAGTTGCACCTCAAAGGACAGAGGCCTGTGTTTTGTTTTGTTTTTAGCAGTCTTGATGCAGTTTTCTGGTGCACATTTGAGTCAATCAAACCAAAGTAAAGGATAAAATAAAATACTGATGTGTTTTCAAGAATTTAACAGATTTGGCATGAAGGTAAAGTCAGGTGATGACAATGGCCCACAATGAGCCATAATGTCGTATTTCATTTATTGGATGTAGCTGATTATCTCAAGTGGAATTGCTGTTTTTATAGTATAATTTGGATTACAGCTTAGAAGCATTTTAAGGATCATAAAAATTATCAGATGGTGTAGTTCTCCACTCACAACAATTAGTTTAATGACTGAGAACTACTTTAAGGAAGTCCTTGTATTCTCCTGTTCCAAGACACACAAAGAGGCATACATGTGCTTGCAAAGCACACATAAACATACTCCCTCTTACTCTCTGTCTCTGACTGAAAAGACAGGACAGCAATCACATTAATTAGTTCCTTGGGGAAATATAAAACCCAAGAAGGAGGTCTGCAAAGTCCAAGGAACTCAGAGTTCACCAAAAAAGAAAATATATTTAAAATTATGAGCTGTCAGTCGATCAAATTAAAGTCATTCCATACAGCGGACTTGATATCTTGTGTTTTGCTGCGAGCAGTACATCTTTTGTTTAGATAATTATATTAGATTTCACTGCTACAAGCAGTGTTAGAAGATGCAGCTGATTAGAGCCCTGATTGGTAATGCAGCATGATTAGGCAGTTTGCAGTTTCCTTCCAATTATGAAATTTAAACCAACAGCTTTTAAAGATGACAGATGCTCTGTGAATAAAGCCACTCCCACATGCAACACTGAAGGCGAATGCTTTTCATCAAACAGGGAGAAAATTCTTTGGGGTCAATAGTTGCCAAAAGTCGCATCATGATAATCAATACATGGCTCTCCTCCCTATGAATGTTAAGTAACTCCAGCCCGTGCTTGTACACAGCTACACTGATGATGCACTGAGGAAATGAACCTGTTCCTTGACTTCCCCAAACATGAAGCACTTAATGCGTTTTTTTCTTTAAATGCTTTGACTCTCAGTGTTTCTATCCTGTGCTCGTTGATGAATACTTGTGCTGCTCTCATCTATTCCTCTGCTTCTGCATATCAAAAATATCTATTATCTCCAAATATTGTTAAATTATTGCATTTTCTTTTACATTTTTCACACATTTGTAGTTTATCCTAGGATACACCTGAAGAAGAATTTTTTGGATTGATTATCCCAGCTTTTTAGTCAATCATTCAATTCCTAATGCAAGGTAAATAGCTCCGGAGACTTCTAATCTAGTTAGTTTACGTAACTCCTCTCTCCAAGTAAGAAGCTCACACTGTTCACCGTTTCACATTAATTCACACGCAACATGAGAGCAAAAGGCGAGACAGGAGGGGGCGTTTCACTTCTGTTTTCTGCATGTAAACAATCACACTGCGTCCAGGTATGTGTCACACTCCAGTGTCTTTGTCTCCAAAATGAATCATTCGGCCAACAGATAAGTTTTTTGTTTTTTTGTCAGAAAAGCCTTTTGTCTTTTGAATGACGGCGCCAGACTGGAGCACAGATTTAAAGAACAGGGGGTACACTTTGGGAATTAAGTAAAAATGTCTGTACATTATTAATAGTTATTCAGTGTAAGAAATGAATGCCAAAAAACAACTATAATATTCTAATATGAATCTATATCAATACATAGCTGCTACTGGTTACTCCAAATAATACTACAGCCATGGACAAATTTTGAGACGAGCCCCTAGACAGACTTAGTGTCATTTTGTGCCTCTTTGTAGTTGTTTTGTGTCATTTTGTGGTAATTTTACACCATTTTGTGTCTCCTTGTCCTTGTTTTGTGTCTCTTATGCCAATTTGTGGCATTTTGGGTCTCCTTGTAGTGGTTTCTTTGTGGTTGTTTTGTGTCTCTTTGTGTTACTTCATACAGAGGTTCTGATACTAACAATCCAATTACCTGGGCAGAGGCCACTGGTGGTACAGTGGGCTCTGGTGAAAGAGAACCAAAATGAAGAAAGAATAGCAAGCGTGTTATAATGTGATCAAAGTAAGGGAGTGATGTAAAAGGGTAACAGACCACAGGAAAATATGAAAGTCATAATTATGCCAGAATTGTCCTTTCAACAACAACAACAACAAAAAAAAAACAAAACTTACAGACCTCTGCCACCCAGAGTCAACTCACTATGTTGCTGAGTAATGTCTCTACTTATTAACTTAGAGCATTGATGGTGGAGCTGTTTTGACGCACTCAACATCACCCCACACTGGCAGAGCAAACATTTCCTTGAGTGTACAATCAAGTGAAGTGAAACCCATGAAGACAAGGAGCAATCAGATGATCAGTCCAGGACGCATGTACACTTTGATGTTGTGTGAAGGTCATCCCTTAATCTCCCTTCACATGGTAGCCAACCACGTTGTCGTGTAAACATCTGATGGATGATTTGACCAACCCGATTGCTTCCCATAAAAGCCATACAGAAGATGCACTGCAGTGCTCGTGAGCGTGGGCAACCCCCACGAACATCCAGCTGGTCAACTTTGGTCAACATCAGACAGTGTCCTTCTGATCATAGAAATCTATGGGCTTCTGTGACTGAAGTTATGACCTGCTAACATTGTCAACAATGTGTGGATGGTTATTAATACCACTCTTCTCAGAAAGCAATCTGAGAAGAAGCTTTCCTGTTGATGTGGAGGTGGTCAGAGAAAAGTGTAAAAGTATAGTTTGAGTATACTATACTTGAGTATTTCCATTTCATGTTACTTCATACTACTCAATGACATGGGTAATATTTATCTGACAATTAGTACTGTTTCAGATTATAATGTTACAAGAAAAAAAATGCAATGAACCCAAAATGTAGATAAAGTATCTAAAATTAGCTCTTGATCCACCAACTAAAAGAGTCAAAACGCTCCTTACACATTAATGAATCTGTAATAATAATAATAATAAAATAGGCATTATGAGGACATTTACTTCAGATTCCTAAAGTACATTTTGATCATTATTCTTAGTAATATTTTCTGCTGCTTCCCCTACATAACTTTCTTTTTCCTGTATATTGCGTCAGAGGTACATTGTGGCATGTAGATTTAATTCTCATTCATAATGAAGAATAAAGCCACACAAGCTATTGTGAGCGATGATTTCCACTTCCTGCAGTAACAGCCTCTTGACTCAGTGTGCGGCTGTTGTAACAGAAGGCTTTTATCTCACAACAATCCCAGCATCTGTTTTACTATTGAAGTTCTGTGTCTGCCTTCTGAAAGATGGCAGAGAAGGCACGGAACTAAAACTCCCCACTTTATATTTTTAACAGTTCTGTTAGGACCATCATAACTCTAGTTACTGAGGTTTGAGCAAAGCTGAAGTAGCAAACTTACCATAAGTACTTCAGCTCAGTTTTGGAGCAGCAACGAGTATGTTACAATTTCACAAAGAAAGGATTCACAAAGGCAAGCTGCACTGCATAAGAAGATGGCTGCTTTAAAGACCAGCTGAGAAGGGCAGGGCGTAAATAATAGGGTGACTGACTCATCAGTAATTTCTTCAGCCATATGTCCGGCCTTTGCAACCTGCAGACAACCTTGTTTGTTGGGGATCAAAGGTGAGTTTTGTGGGAAAATAATTAAGTAAAACATCTTTTGATCGCTATTGCCTTAAAGGGCGTGCAAGCTGCCAGAATACCTCTATTGCATCTCTACATCTCAACTTAATAGCCTTTAAGCACTTCTGTCAAGATGGTGTATAGCTTTTAAGTTTTGGCCAGCCAGCAGCTTCGCTTACCTAAGCGCATGTGTCTTGTTTTGATTAAAGAGTGCAACATGTTCCAAACTGAGTCCATGCTATGGATCTCCACTGGCTATAATAGAGTCTATTCATTTTAAATCAGTAATGCTGGCTAAATCTACAGATTGTCAGTGAGAACGTGAAGATAGGACATCGTTACCATAGAAACTGCTTCCAAACTTGGAGCAAACATACTAACATCTACTTATAAAAGTGTGCCAGTATTCACACCATTAGCAGGCCACAGTGTACCATAACACTCATACTGGAGAGCGTCACTGCATACTTGACTTACTGTTCATTGACACTATCAGAAGGCTTTAATATGATGCAAATTATTCAAAGAGCCTGATTTCTACACAGTCATGTAATGAAGTTGTTTAAAGGCCTGAGTGTAAGTGCTTTACAAAATGACTTGCATAAGGGACCTTGAAACAACTAACATGATAAATTAATTAAGACCCACAGTGTTTGTAAAGAATCCCACTGTGTCACTTTTGTTTCTATCTGTGTGACTGATTGAATAATACAGCTGTTTAAAAAAGAAAACATGTCCTTTGCAGAGACGATTGATTGCAGAACAACAAAGCGAGTCAGAACACTGGACTTTCAAAGCAATAACTGAACCAATCCACATCAACTGGAAAAAAATCAGTATATTTGGTGTGCCCAGAGCAATGAAGTCAGTGTTGTGCTGTGCCAAGTTTTGAGAGTGCTGTTACCAAATACTACAGATCATGATTCAGATCGGATGCAAGACCTTTCTTGGCAGCTTCCTTGCTGCTTACAGCAGCAAATCAGAAACATATCAATATTTACCTGGATAACTGCCATGCTGAGAGCTGATGTCTCTGAACAACAGCCAGAGGAATAACATCTTCTGAATATAACTTATTTCTCCCAACAGCTGATGAAATCACTGACAAATGTCTTGGTAGAATGAACACTTTTTGCAAACATACTTTTTAAATGATTATTATCCAGGCCGACAGCTGGCGAGAAAAGTGGCCGATCCCCAGCTGCAGCGCATCTATCTGATGCTCCACCTGTTGTCTCTTCACTCACGGCCTCCATTTCTCATTAAACAGCGCTGCCTTTCAGGCCGAATCAGCTCAGCCTGGTGATCACCCACTGTGAGACCAGCACACAGAGAGAGAAGGGATCTGGGGTGCCAGATTGTCAGGCCTATGAGGTGTTATTCCTCAAATAAATATGGAGATTATGTGTAAAGCCTGTGTGCCAATTATGCTTTCCCACTTCTTTAGTAAGACCACTTGGAATTCTGTGTGAAGCTATGCACAATGAATAAAATGTACAGTTAGGGTCTCTTGTGATTTGACGAATATGAGCAAGATAAAATGAACAGGAACTGGAGAAAAACATGAGATTAGGTTATTTCAGTGGATTCTTGTCTGTACAAAACACATGTGAGGGCAGACTGTGTCCTTTCCCATGGGAATGTAATGCCTATTTCACACACATATTCGCTCTTCAGTTTATGTGTGCATCGCTTCACCATCAAGGTGCCACTCCATATGGTGCCTTGATAATGTAAAATATACTGTTATTTTATCCAAGGTTGTTGCTAAGAAGTGGGTTTATGTCAGTTGGCGTTCAAAGCGCATGTCTCCCAAGAAGGAATTGGCTAGTCATCCTGACTGAGCCTGTAAAACCTTTTACTGCGTGCTAGAACGCTGAATATTCAAGGTTTTACCACACATTGGATTACTGCATATTCAAACATGCCATTGTGGCTCATAGACCAGCTTGCTGGTTAAAGCGTTAAGTTTTAATATATTTTAATAGCCAAAGAAAGCCAAGACACAGCTCTATAGAAAAACTGTCCCCTGTATTAATACGATGCACTGTGGCAATCTACAGGAACAAGAATAAAACGACTGTTTCCATGCTAGTGATTCAATTAAAAAAAATATGTCCTTGTCCCAACACAGAGTCTGGCTTTTCACCACAGTTTGCAGATTATGAGAATTAACCTAAAGACTGTTTGACCTCTGACTTCTCCAGCATCACTGTGAACGTGGTCAGAACAGTGCTCTGTTGCATCTGTAAGTCAACAGCGATGTCAGGGGGTCCTGACCACATCTTAAGTCAAATCAACCTTAGGAAATCAGTACAAGAAAGATTTTAAAAAAGATAATTTTGCTTTTTCAACTCAGGGCTAAGTCGATATGAGAAGTAACCTCTATGTCCTCCAGATTTAGACATATAATTCCTGTCTGTCTAATAGCAGGACCACTGACACCAGTAACACTGATCAAAAGCTGAGGCAGGAACCATTGGAAACAAATTATTATCATCAGTCAATTTTTGCTCAGTAATTTGCAGCAGCCAAATAATAACAGAGGTGTTCTCCCTGTTAGCAATCTAAGTAAATGGATTCTCCCCTTCCTGAATGTTTTCAGGAGACAGACTGAACAAACAGACAGTTCAGGTGTTGGGGGAAAAAAATGAATGTGAAATAACACAGCTGCCAAGATGAAACAGCCATATGGAAGACAGAGGAAAGAAGAGAGCAAAAAAAAAAATCAAAGAATAGAATAAATAAATGTAAACATATATGTAAATAAAGTACATATAATAATGTGTCAAAACGCTCCTTAATGCAAACTCACAGGCAAAACATACTGTACAGCATTGATTTTTGAGGAAGGAGTGTTGAAAGAGGCCTGTTGTTGGCTTAGAAATATCAGGAAAAAAAATGCTCTCCATAACCTGTCTGAATTTAGATTCTGCCCATTCACTTTAGGCAAAATACAGCTGCCAACAATCTTCACATTTAAAGCCAGCTGCTGAAACTGCTGGCAAATTCTACAAAAACAAAATAAAAAAGCTGCAGCTTGTTTGCATCTGTTGTGATCTGTTAAACACATATAACACTGATAATGTGCAGGATAAAATTATTAAAATTATATGACAGGTCCCAAAAATACTTGACAGCTACACATGCCACACGCTGTATGGCCGTTTCAGAGGTGAGGTTTTTGCTGGTGTGTGTACTGTTTGATTGTTAAGGGTGTGTGTGCGATTTCCCAGTTCCATGTGTGTGGTTTGGCTAATGCATGCCAGAGTCAGACTTTAAATTATAGTACATACTGCAGCCTATGTATAGGTTCACCCTATTTATTACGTCATAGTGGAACATAAGTGATTATTACAGCCCCTCACCTCTGGATTTTTTGCTTGATGAATGTTTGACTGACTCGCCTGAGAGAGTGTCACCATTTTATATGCATGGATGTGTTTGGAAAAGCAATTTGAGGGTCTACCATGTAAGTGATTGACTAAATCTATAGACTTGCAGTGGCACAGAAAAATAAGAATCTTGCATATGACCACTTTATCTTTAAATTCACAGGCTTTTTGAGACTTTATCACATGTTCATTAGAGTTACAACATCAAGAACGTGGAGAAATAGAAAGAATCATGGCTCACTAGTGATCAAAGTACTATCCAGAGAGTTGATGAAGAGTTTCACAGTGTCAGGGCACGGAAATAACCTGCAAATGAAGGGTGGAGCAGAGTGCTCTCACCTCATAATATAACATATCCGGATCTCTGCTCGCTTGCACTACCTGTAGAGGATTTTCATCAGTGACATACACCTCATAAAATACAGTGTCCTTGCACAGCACAGGAAAATATGTAGTAGTGCTCATAAACAATCAAAGCAGAGCATGCTGTTTTCTTCTTCCTTCCTTGGCTTGGAACTTGAACCTCTTGTCACTGATTTGATGCAGAAAGAGAAGCACCTTATGACCTGGGAGTGATGAATACCAGGACATGTGTCCTCCCTCCAGAGGACACCTCGCTATGGGAATAGACTATAAGTAGATGGTGTCAGAGGGAGGAAAAATTCCTAAGAGCAGACACACTGTACTCTACAGTACAGTACTGTAGATCAGCTCACCTCCAGGGAAACTGAGAGGTGTTTAAGGGAATATCAGTAAAAGATGTCTGCTCTGCTCTGTAGCCAGCTGAGCTACAGCTAATAGTTTTACAGCATGGTGTTCCGCAGTCTGAATGTCAGGGCTGCACATATAAGTCCCTGCACCATTAAAACAGACGAACACCACTCAGGCTCTTCAACATCCTCAGAGTGCTTCATGGAGTGCTGGATGAACTGCAGGAATAAGCCTGAGCAGTGAATATTACTACACTATATACTGTATGTTTTATTCGACGACAGGGCCTCCCGTGAGGACCAGAGTGCTATTAGCCCTGCGGGTGTGCCAGCTCAGACTTCAATCCTATCTGCCGCAGGCTCAGTCCCTCTGTCAATTCCTCTGTGTTGTCCCTCCAGTCCTTCCTCCAGGGAAGTTTTCAAAGAGTTACATGTGTTATGCCACAGTAATGCAAGTGATAAGATAATGATAAACTTTGTTTTGTTCCGTTTTTTTTTCTACAAATGATCAAGAGCATTTTTTTTCTCACACATCAAATTGAACCATTATTATGATGATTAGTTTTGTTCCAGTATGAATTTGAGTAGAGCAACTAAACTTATTCAAATGGGTGAAGTTTTTCCATTAATCAATAATAAATTCAGCTTTCCAACATTAATTATGCATTTTGTAATACTATCATTCATAAACATATTCCTGGACATGCATATGGCAACCCTTCAATACAGCATGTAATGCAAAAATTAGGTTTATTATAATTACATTAATCATACATTAAAAAAAGGGGTTGAAATTTCAATTAAGTTTCCTTGATAGTCTTCTAAGATATGAGCCTGATTAAAAAGCACAATCCATTTTGACCAGCGTATAAATCCACATCAAAGACGTGGATATGTCCATGAGGAAAAGTCTACACTGTAGTGAATGCTGGGCTCTGCATCCTGCTATTAGAGGTTCAGGCTTGACTAACTGTATCCTTTTCTGTCTAATCTGATTTGCACAGTTAAATGCTTATGCATGGTGCTATGTGCCAGTGTCACTGTACTTTTAATTAAAATTATTAGGTCTTTCACTTTTCATTATTCTTACTGCTACAGGATTTTTGGTATGCCCATTTGTCTGATCTGATCATAAGTATATACAGTGTATATGACTCTGGCTGGAGACATTGAGCACTGCCTACAACTGCAAACTAGAGAACAGACTGCCCGAGTACAAGCACTAACCTTTGAATAATTACAACTCTTACTGTAACACAGGCGGTAATAATAGCTTACATAATATACTTCATAATCTTGTACCCAACACCTTTGCAACACTGCGTAAGCAACAGTACTATAATAAGACTTCTGAGCAAAGTGGACTCATTTTTGTTTTTGGGGTCATGTTACAGAACAGATAATTCAAAGCATACTTATCTTTTCCACATTAATTACCACTCTGTGTGTGAACCTGCTTGATGGAAATGAGAAAAAAAAAAGCGCTGAGATGCATAAATCTTTTATGCGGACAGTGTTCAAAGTGATGACACTGTACAACTTCCATAATACAAAGAGCACAGGATGTTTCAGTCGTTAAAAATGAAACAGAGCCCAAAGTATGTCATTCACTGGTAGCTGGCATGTACATCAAAGCTTTTAAAGTTTTCCTGTCCGTATACATCGGTGGGTAAAGGCCCATAGATCGGAGCTCGGTCGTGCAGGCGGTCTTGGCAGTCGTCACTGCAGCTCGGACTGCAGCCAGGGTTTGAACTGAGGCGGGGGCGCCAAAGTTTGAAGGGACCTCCCATAAGAGAGACACATTTGAACTTTGGATGTCATTGTGTTTCATTGATTAAAAGTTGAGTGTTCTGTGAGAATGATCCAAAGTGTCTTTGACCTCTTGTCCCAGCTTTCATCAGAACTTTTTGTTTTTGCCCAGAAATATTCTCAACAGGCCAAAGTTCACAAACTTGCAGTTTTGTCCAGAAACCTATAGCACATTACAGACTAGATATGATATCAAGTATAGCATAATAGTGTCACCTATGAAGTGTATACCTCTCTTTTTTGAGAGGTTCATTGCCAAGAATTTCTACAGAGGACTGAAGTGGTCACTTAGCATCTTTTTGTCAAATACTTCATACAGAAACTGACTCCTGCGAATGGACTGGATGTAAAAGAAAAGAGTGAAGATACAGTGACTGGTTCTGTTTTCACCTTTTGAGTCTGGGTGTATATGTGGTCCTGGAGTCTGTGGGACTGTCTGTCTGTCTGTCTGTGGGCAGATTGTGTCTCGTGTCTTGTGATCTCAACTACACACCTGTGAATTTTCGTGACTGTATCTTGGACAGTTGTGACTCCATTGCGGTGATAAAAACGCCTGCCAAATTACACAAAACCGCCTCTGTGGTAGTTCCTGCTACATTAGAAGTCTCCAGGACCACATGTTGCCATGATGACACACACACAGAGACTTCTTTCACTATGACCTTGGGATACACTCCTTGACATATTGCATTCCCTAGCCTCTTCAGTCCCCACGGGTTAGTGTGCATTCAGGTTTAAGTCCCCACCAGGATATAAAAACAAGCCCACAAAAACAAGAACCATGCACAAACAGACCCACAAGGTGAGAACAATACCAGCCACACTGTCAGGGCTAGTAATGATCACTGCGTACTCATGGGTCAGAACATCAACATGTTGACTGACAGCGTGCCTGGTACTGTTTTCACCTTGTGAGTCTGAGAGTGTGTGTGTGTGTATGTGTTTGTGTCATCATGGCAAAATGTGGGTCCTGGAGACAGCTAGTGTAGCAGGAACTACCACAGAGGCGGTTTTGAGTCATTTGTCAGGTGTTGTCAATGTGATGGCGTCACAACAGTGCAAGATGCAGTCACAATACTTTACAGGTGTGCAGTTAGGAACAAATTGAAGGGGTGTGGTCCGACCCATGACCCGTCAACATATACACTGGTGTCGCAGCTAATACAATCCCATCACAAGATGGTCGGTAGGTTTTTTCATAAATTTTATATGAAGTAATTAGAGGCATCTGTAATCCCTGTGAAAAGAATTATAATAAGATTAGGCATTTTTGTCTAACTATCTTGAGCTCATTACAACCCTCAGTTTCTCATAATCTGATTTACTATCAAACCATTAATCTGCTTAAACACGGAAACTGGTAACTGAATTGTATTTTCCTATTATCATCTGTGTCTATTATGTTCAGTTTTATCTGTTTTTTTCACACCCTTAAATTTGACTTAAGGATCTTTCAAAACAAAATGACAGACCCTCTTTCTCCCACTTATTTTTTCTGTATAAAGCCTGCTGTCTGCCTCCGCTGTAGCCTGAACTGCCCTGCCATGATTCATTTGCATTTATATGCATCCCAAACCATGCGAAGCCCTGACCACATGGGGCTTCCTGGTGACCCAGTGTTGTACCATGTAACCACGATGTCCTCAGTCTGGGGGCCTTTGTCACATGTCATGCCCTGTTCCTTCCCCCATGATATTTGTCACTTTCTACTGTGAACTGTGGAAAGACAGGAAACTGCAACAAAACAATACACATAATGATTACACAAATAATAAGATTTATATTATGTCTGATTTTAGGAGAATTTAGGTCATTTTTTCACCTGCACATACAAGAAGTATCACTGGCGTCTGGACGATTTCAGTAATCACACTGTATCCACTAATTACTCTCAGTTAAGCTGGAGCTTTAAAATTTTCAACGGCTGTGGATGCCGCTGTATGAACTACTCCTGGTTTTTCTGCAAAAACAAACCTTGCTGTTCTTAAAGATGCAACACATTGATTTTTGTTGTTGCTGCTGCTTGAAACCTCTCGGGAGTAAAATCACTAAATTAAGGTACAACAACATTTGGAATCAAAGAAAGGATTCCACTATTTTCCTTCAAGTGGATTTTTTTTTTAAATTTATGAACAACAACACATTAAAAAGTGCCGTGATGTTTATTTTTTCATGAGTCTTGGAATTTATTTATGCTCACAGTAAAATATAGCATAAGCAGAATATTTTATGCATGGCTCAGAACCTCAGCTCAGCTGCTGAGAGATTGGTTTCCGTACTCTGCATGTGTATCAGTCAAAACAGTGCACTCTTTGTATTTTTGTGATATTATTCAGTGCTTGCACATGACTGCTAATGTTTGCAAAAGAGACACAGAAGATTTATTTCGATTTACATCTTACTCAAGTTCACATTCACAAAAAATAACTGTACTCGCACATATTGTTTTATTTGTTTTTTGTTGGATTTTTGTGAACTGCCGGCCGTGTTGGTTTTAGCAACAGTGAAGTATGAGAAAATGGGCTCTTGTGGAATTACATAACAAGTCCTCTCACAAAACTGGAGAAATGCCAGTGACAGCTTTGAGGATCCAGCTAGACTGGGCTTCTCTTCTCTTTTTAATGTGCTCTGGATACACTGCCATCGCACTTCCCCTGCTAGCCTACATACACTCTCCTCCATTTTTTTTAATCGCCTCCCGCAGTGTCTGACTTCGCCCCAAAACACCAGCATTAGTTTTAAATGGGCAAGTGGGTGGACCACTCACCTTCTTATATTGCTTTTATTGACTTGGATAGTTGAAAAGCACAAAGTGAGTGATTTGGAGGGGAAACAGAGACAGGGGTGTGAAGCAGTATACTGGTGGTACTTTGTGTTCTGAGCCAATGCAGTGTTGCACCGTACTGCTGTTGCACTTGGTCACTGAATTCATGGTGACAGTATACTTCCTGTTTATGTCCCGCAAAGCTGAATGGGAACTGTAGATCCAAAAAACAAAGTAAGACAATAAATATTAATGGGAATGAGGAAATCTATTATTGTTATTCTTTTTCATGTTGCACTATTAGCTTGTTTTTGACACCACCAAAGCTCAGAATGTCTCAGGATATTCCTGGAAAGCTTACATTTTCCTCTATAAACTCATATATTTGCAAATATTGCACCAAACTGCACCAATATTCACATAATCTTATTTGAATAAGACAATTTGAGGATCATAGTACTGTCAGTGGGAGATGGACAAATAACTTCTAGTGAATTTCAAGATTTACTTCCCTGTTTCGTCCATTATTATCATCACTGTGCAGAATTTTTCTTTAGCTCCAATATATGTGCTTATCTGAACATGTATTAGAACTGCCAAGCACTTTGATTGTATGGAGTGTAGCAACCAAGGCCACACAAATGCCCTGCCACTCCTGCAAGCTGTAAGCTATCCCATGCACTCCCCTGAATTACCTGTCAGCATCGATTACACAGAGTCAGTGTGGATGGGATCTTGGATTTTCTCTCTCTCAGAATTAAGATAAGCTCCTGCCTGCCTGTTTGAGATGCCCCTTGTTGACCCACCTGTTGAGTGTGATGTGAGATGTGTGTTCTGCCGCTGTGGCCATATTATCCTCCAGCCACACACGCGCACCCACGCCGCGCTGGCAGCACTCACTGTCCTCATCTGTTCATTTCTCCCCATCGCCCCTGTCCCTCATCTCTCCTCTCACCTTTGTTTTCAGTCCTTGTTTTTCTTCTCTCTTCTCTAACCCCTCTTGCTAAGCTATCTGTCAGCTCTTATTCAACCTCATCTCTCTCGACACACCTCGTTGACAGCAAATTCCAAAGAGAATGTCCTATTTCTGCTGTTATCCAAGCAGAAACAAAACATTCTGCTCATTTAGTTTGTGAAATTGGAAATATATAAATTTAAATAGGCCGTTTCTCGATCGTTAGGGTGCACAATAGTATCCAAAATGTCTTAGGAGTACAATAGATGTCTACTTGTATGCAAAATATTTCTCATCCTCTGTTAAAATCTAAAGTGATGCTCCACTTTAAGTCTGTCTTTTTAATATCTAGTACTCATCCGCTGTTGACTTGTAAGGTGGTTAAGGGTTAAAGGTTAATGTTGTAGTTTACACTTCATACAGAACAGTAGCTGTGATCAACTTAAATTCATACTGGTTATGATGGTTTCTCTGATCATATGGACAGACCAACCAGTCCTACAAATTAAAAAACAAAACAGACTGTTTGAAACTGCCCTCTAGAATAATACATAAAAGCATTTTCTGCTCTGACAACATCATTACAAATCACTGTTGGAAAAGTAAACGTATTTTCTGATATGATGCCAGTATGGTTAAGATTTGCTGAGGTTCTGATAGGGTTAGAGACAGTTTGGGTTAAAATAACTCTTGTTGGAAGATAACAAACACATTAGAGCTAGATGATATAGATCGATGAGGAGACTGTAATGTTCTGTAAATTAACACATGAAACGAACATAAATGCCATATTTCCATCGTGTTTTTCACATTGTTTGTACTCATATGTGGTGTGACTGGCAGCCTTTTAATTACATTATCTTGTTGTGCCCACTTCTCCTGCAGAGTTTTAAAGGCACCCAACAGGAGAATTAGAGAACTAGAGCCATCAACTGGTTATCCTGATACAGCCAACTCCTAATATTAGAATAACACTCCTGAATGGAAACACACATGATATCACTTTTCTTTTGCCAATTTTCTGAAAATGTATTTAACATTTGTACTAACTTACTTCCGCTTTTGCCCCTGACAGAGTCATAATTCTTACAGGAGGTCTTTGTCACTTGTTAAGCGTACATTACTGGTCATTTGAAACGACCTATGTTGTCATTTTTTTTGGGAAGTCTAGTGACTAAGGAAGGTTCTGCTTTGAACTGTTGCAATCTATTTGAACCATGAATTCAAGCTGACCACGGGCACACCTCTGTACCAGGATCACCTCAAAACACGTTTAAATCCTCACTTCTAAAACAAATAGAAAATTTGTGCTCCAGGATTTAGAGTTTAACACCCACACGCATGATGGATTTTCAAATATTCAAACAGATAGCTCTGTTTGAATCTACCAAAGATAAGAGTGCAGCTTTAAAACATTATTCCTGTTTTAGAGGACTCTGACCTGCTGAAATTTTTCCATTATTAACATTAGCAGGAAAAAAGATTTTCCTGGCCTCTACTCTAAACTCCAGTGTGCTTTGCTAATACATATACAGCTTAAATTGATTAAAGGATGAAAAAAGTGGCTATGGCAGTAAAGAAAATATTAAATTCTTAGCACAAGCATCAGTTTTCTCTTTTCTTACTAGCAGGCTAATGTAAAGCTCCTTGTGCTGTCGGTCAGGCAAACTATTTATGAGTCATCCAAGTCCGTTTCATTATCAATGGAGGAGCTCTACTGTGCATCATTATGACACCACAGTTAAGTATTGGTTCTCTGGCTTTGAAAGGGAGTTTTTCATCTTTATGGATTCTGATTGGACTTTCTAATACCCCAAGGAAATTATATGTGACTTTGTGGTGTTCCCTAAACCGTTGCAAAAGGTTTCATCAGGGGGAGAAAAGCCAGCCCTTAAACAAACGCTTTCCATAATTTGCACAGCTTCAACCTCAGTGTTGATGAGAGTCTCATGGATGGGAGTGTGGAATCTAATATAATTTCAGCAGAGGGCTGATTACACTCTAAATGGTGTGCAGACTTTTCAATATGTTGGGTTAAGTAGATATTAGCAAAATATATTTTTAGGTTTCTTCTGAGGGATTTCAATTTTGGAAAGGGTGATAGGAATTCTCAATGTCAGAAGAAATAAGATATGACTTTGTGGTGTTCTCCTGAACTCTAACTACAATCTAATCTGGAATACATGCCTATATGTTCCAAATGCACTAAAGTAATAATGGGTTAACTTCACTCAGTACCCTTGAATAGGTAACGACCCAAAACATGGGATTGTTTTGGCCCAGTGCTATTTTTTATATTCCTGTACATTCTTTTGTACAACTAACAATAAACCTATGACAGCTTTAAGGTAAAACTTGAGCTTGTAAATAACCATATTAAAACTATTAATAGGTAAAAAAAAAAAAAACCTGTTGGGACTGGGTGAAGTAAACCCAGAGATGCTCTGCATTTCGATTTTTACTGAGTACTATTATTCAGTGTTGGGTTTAATCATATTCTGAGTTAGGATTTCACCCTCTAGTCAGCAGGCTGCAGGGGCCCATCTTCAAATGTGACAGTGACTCAGTCCCTCACATTCCACATTGATGGCCTTTATCAGCAGGTCTCAAACATGGCAATTGTGTCCTCGTCAAGCCATTTGTTATTGTACTTATAGTTCCTAATCCCCCAGGTAATCCCATCGACTTCACTACAGCCACAACCTCCCGTGTTGAGCTTTCCTGAGCAGCTGTCATCTGTTTGTATTTAACTGTCACACTGTTGGGACAGATATGAGTTTACAGGCATGGTGTGATGCGGTCAACAATTTTTTATCAGCTCTCTCTGGCTGAATAACTGTGCCCATATGAAGACATGAAGACTTGTGAGGTGTGAGAATAACATCCCTGTAATTGGCTTCATTTGGAGATGATCATTGTCCCCATTAGTGCCATTTGTATACAGTGATGTAGATTCAATTTTTCATTACCTCCTCCTCTCCCCTCGGAAATGAACAATTATCCTCTGTAAATTGATTTCTGCCACACCGAGTTGCACATCAAACTCATGCACATAGAGCCACTCTGTCCAGAACTCATGTCACACACATATCACCACATTGGGCTCATCTTGTCCTTTTTAAGAGTGTATAGTGAGGTCATGAGGAAATTCAAAACATCTGATTCTTTTCATGTTTTTCTTGCCTCTAATCCCCCTAATCCATTATTTGTGATGCTCAGAATATGCTTTCTGTGTTTGAACTCTTGAATTATCGAATGATACTGGTGGAGAAAAGGACTAGAGGACTCAGTGGCTATCGTTATCAGCTGATACTCAAAACCGCCTTGGGCACATCCCACCCCGGGGTTGACACCATTTCCGTAGTGCCATCACTGATCTAATGTAGTCAGGCTTACTCTGAGTGCCAGTGTAGGAGCCAACTGTGCAGAGAGGATTTTATTGTACAGTTCCAGTGCAACAGAAAAACACCACGTTGCTCAAACCTTACTGACATTAGTTTAATTTTCCACAGATCACTGGCAAAGCCTGAGCATAACATCACCGTAGACAAGTTGGCATTGCTGTATTTGGTTTCTTTATGTTACATGATTCCAGGGTTTAAGAGGCCCGTGAATACATTTTCTTGTTTTGTCTTGCTTCCTTTTGATATTCGAAATAGCGACACAAAGCTATACAAAAAAAAACCATTCATCATTATTGTTATTGTTACAAGTACTGTGATTGGACTGCCCTTGATGGGCAGAGTAAACTCTTCCTTTTTTACTCTGATGCAAATGAATTTCTACAGTGTTAGTTAGAATAACATGTGACACTGAAATTCTGTGGCTAAATCCTTTTACCATGTCTTACAGCCTTGTGTAGAGGATTAGAGAGAAAATCCACAACAAAGCAGAGCTCAATCTCTGTATTGTGTCTTCATGATCTTGAACAGCTTGGGGTTTCTTTATATGCAGAACTTTCACCCAAACTTGGAAATGGAGCCAAGCATAATAACAAAGAGCTACTATGAAGAATAATGGTTGCTGAGCCCCCTCAGAGCTTGATAAAGAACATTGGGGTGCTGAGCCAGAGGCTGAAGGTGCTCTGTAGCTGTATAAGCTCACCAGGTGTTGTCTGAGATGCAGTTTAGACCTCAGTCTCCTCTCTGCTGCTGCCTCCAGGCTGTCCAGCCTCAGCCATAAAAAAAGCAGCAGCTCTTTCTCACAGTTTGTTTATCCTGCCTGCCTCCACAGATTCCCACCGCAGAGAGTTGCACATTGACCACCACTGTCTGAGAGAGTGTTTAATAGTCTGTTACATGCATTGAGCTCATTCTTGCCACACTTTTCCATTTCCACCTCCTCACTCTGCTTCTTTGCTAAGGTTAGGGGACCTTCATTGTCATGGTTACAGTGATAACTAGTACTATGGTGAGGGGGCTGACAGCAGTCACCGTTAAAAGACACCAACACCGGACGTGTAGGAGTTACAATTCCTAGAAGCATTCTCAGTGTCACAAGTGTCCCCAACTAGAGGATTCATTATAGTAGTTGTGGACGTTGTATGAGTGAACTCTGAAGCCAGAGAGGTTCAGGATGTGAACGGCACAGTCCTCTGGAGTACCCAAGGTTCTCTGTGCTCTGTGGGTGGACAACTAAGGTCTTTCTAAGAGGTGGCAGGTAAACTAAAAACTCTGCCACTGTCCACTCACACATGGGATAGCGTTTAAAGTAATGGAAGTCGAAGAATATGATTCTAGCAATCTTCCTCTAGCAGGTATTTGGATAATGTTTCATATGTATTCTATATAGGAAAAATATTGAGAGACATGATTTTGCTAATTCTGCTGTAGTCATTTTCACAGATTATCTGCACTAATCGTGAACACAATAAAAAAAAAAAATCTAAAGCGATTTATGAAATATTCTTACTCAAATATTCTGTTTTGTAACATGATCATGTAGTTTTCATTATTTATTATTTTTTGGTGGATGTGTGCTTTACACAAAGGTAGAAGGAGGACTAATCTTTCATGGCTATCAGTCATGCCATGTGAGATTTCACCTGAGCCTTACATTAAGCAGCACACCTCCTCTGAGGCTCCAAGGGAACTTAAAAGCAGCAAACTGCCACACAAAAGTGCTTTTTTTTTCAGCTCCTGACAGTGCCATACCTGAGCACTGGGGCATGAGTCAATCACAGCTCTAAGCACAGGACACCTCAGCAGGTCCCATCTCCCCTGAGCTCCTTCAATATATTACTGTGATGGACATGTGTCAGGTGATGAGGAAGAAGTCAAGCGACTTGTACCAACCATTTTCTGCCTTACAGCATGGCAGTTTAACGGGTTCATGTAAAAGGAAAGATAGACAGAAGTAAAGTGTTGCACAGTTCTCTTGGAAAAGACAGACCTCTTCCTACAGATCAGCTGTTAAACTCACTGAACTGACAGTCGCTTCTTTTCTTCCTCAAAGAAGCTACAGCATGCGTCTGCCTGGTGTGAAATCGTTGCCTGTTTGGTCTGGGGAATGTTTTGTCTTCCATTGGTTTGTCAAGAAGTCTCTTTTTTTAAAACTAGAACAGAGAAACAAGTGTTCTGACAATTTGTGCAGCCAGTACAATCCCACATTGCACCATAGCTGCTGTTTTAGATGAGGCCTATGAGTGAGGCACCATCCTACATAAATTGTAAAAGCCATGTTGCACAGGCTTGGATGACATCATGATAATCTGTGAGACACTGGGGTTTTTGACAAGGTTTTCTACCAGGCAGTAATAATAAGTAGTAATCCTGAAGATTGATTTATGCCAATATTAAATTTAGAGGATTTCGCATCGATGTAGAGCTGTAGGGACTGGTTGATTGGTGAAAAATGAATCTGCGACTATTAATTAATTAATCATTTCAGTAACTTTTCAAGCAAAAGTGCCAAACAAGATTTGACTATTTTATTTTTGACACTCTAAGGACACACACAAAAAAAAGTGGATTCAAAGGGGACATTCAGACATCTCATTTTGTCCTCTCTACACTATCACAACAGCTATGATACAAGATTTTGTTCATACCAGCAACTCCTGATGCTAAATGATCTTAGATTAAAAAAAAAAAAACTGCAACATGATACATAATGTTAAAACTGTAATTTCTTTACATGATATTATTATTTACATTATAGTATTATTAAATTAATATAATACATATTGCTCCTTTAAGTGCAACTTGAACAGACTGATAAAATGTTACTATTGTGATGATTGTTACGTATTGTAACTCTAGTCCTACAATCACTGTCAGAGCTCTTTAATCGGGCTCTTTGCCACCTATCTCTGAATCTCTGCTCAGTGAAATTTGCATGTGCTCACCCAGTCAGGATGATCCCGCTCAGTCCTAAGGGGGCTGCAGCACCACTTCTTTTAGGCTCATGTGGTAAAGTGCAATTACTGCAGCCTCTGCTCTGATGCTGACAGAAAAACGTAATTATATCTGAAGTTGGCCCAATGCAAGTCTCATTGTTTAACCCTCGTGAAACAGGTCAGCAGGGATGGTCTGCCACTCCCCATCTATCCTGAAGCACGGTCTGTGTCAAGCCTGACAACAGACAACTGCCTAACAAGTCAGACAGGAACAATCTAGCACATCCCACCTTTGTTAAGACATTGATGGGTGGCCTGACACAACTCTCCACATGTGGATCGGGAGTCCTGCTGTGCTGGACAACACACAGGAAATGCACAGTTGCAGCCCTTCAATAACTGATATCAAGCCGTGTTTTTTGTTTTCAAATATTTTTGTGCATCAAGTCTCTTGTTTTTAAAAGCCACCTATTGCACCTGGCAGCACCTGCTATAGCTGGAGATGCTTGGCAGTTGAGTCACTAGCTGTTAGAAAAAAAAGAAAAAAATCCACCCACATGGCTATTTCTAACATCGTGATGTGTTGTTTATGCATTTTAAGTTTTATTAATTCAACAAGATATAAAGTTTAAACAAAACTGTGTTGCTGGAGTTGTTTGTCTTTAAAGTGTGATGGAGCTAGGCTCCACTTCTCCTCCTTAATTTCATCATTGTGCAAAATTAAAGACATTTCCAATCTTAGCAAGATGGCAAACATGTGTAATGCTCCTTTAATGGAGCAAGCTCTCGGACTAATAAACAGAATACATAGGTAATTGTTTATGCTGACTGAAGCAGTGTGAATATTACATAAAACACATTTCTGGTATATATGGAAATATGCTCCTCAGCCCACAAGTTTTCCCCATTCAGGTTTTATATGTGTTTAGTTTAAGCGAGGAAAGAAAGTTTGTTACAGCATGTTTTTATTCAGCGATCCTGCAATAGTTGCAATAAGATTCATCCAACAACTGAAAGCACCAACAGCTTTGATATCACCTGGAAGATATGGCTATAAAATACTCAGACATATCACAGATGTTTTATTAAGACAGTGTAATGTGTATCCTGTATATACCATGTCACTTGTGCTGGATAATGAGTTTGTAGTTTAAGTTACCATCTGTAGTAACATATCCAGTGTTTTTTACTCAGTGAGTCCCTCTGAATCAGATGGTTCAGTACATTTTAGCAAATCTCTTCCAAGTAGAACGATGATGTAAGCACACAGGCTTTTAGGTGGCTGGTGTGCAGCCAGGTAGAATGACATATGGCAAGGAGGCATGAGCAATGTGCCGCAAATCACACTTAGGTGAACACAATCTCTGCCTTGACTTTTAGGTTTCATAAATAATTCAGTGTGGGCAAAGGAAAACATTTGGATTTCCCTGGAGCAAAGACAAATACCTTTTAAATCCCACTTTTAAGTGCACTTGTTTAAAAAAGGAAAAAGGAATGTTCTTATCGACTCTCAATACACCGTATTCAGATTCAACGGTCCAAACATTTATAGCCACAGCAGCCTGAAAAAGCCACCTGACTGTTCAACTCTGACCAGAAAAACACTCATCTATTTTAAAACATGACATAAAGCCAAGCAAAAGAGGTCTGGGACTTGAGCTGAGCCCCACGTCCAGACAGAACTGTGGCTGCCTCCATCAGGTCTGTCCAGGTGGTCAAAGTTCAGACAGACTATCAATGAAGCCAAATTTATTCACAATGTGTTCATCTATGTTAAAGACTGAGTCTACGTTGAGCATTGTGCTTTCAATTATTGGTCACACACTCTTTAAACAGTCTATAATGATAAGCCTACTACTGCATCATGAGAAGTAGACTGAGTTTCAGGTGATACAATAGTGTGAAAAACTGTCTGAAAAGTGTGTACAAAATTTTCAGTGACTGAACTGTAGTTATTGTTAGAAACAGAGAACGGGTGTGTTTGGGATAGGAACAGTTAGGATTTTTAAATGAGAAGCTACCATATGGCCCATATATTATTCAAAACTTGGGCTTGGTATTTGGGATAATTTGAACATTTCAAAAATGTGCTTTTTAAAATAGACTTTATGAAAAATAAAATGATGGCACCCCTCCGTTGTCAGGTAAGAGAATGTTTTCTGCAGTCTTCCCTTACTGAAGGGACAGCAACATATAAGTATGTCTGAACTTGTCAAACAGAAACACTAAGTTAATATAAATGTGTCTAGTGCCTTCCAGTATTTCCTTCAGCCTGACTTCAGGGTAGAGAGCAGACTTCAAAAGGCAGTGACACTGAAAGAACCTCAATAAAGCATGAGTAGGTGACAAAAGCAGAGAGCACACTGGCAGCAAGTACATGTAACACTCCACAAAATCAAAAACAACACAACAGAGACATGAAAAAAAGCCTCCACGGCACAACAAAACAGTTTAGGAACTTAGATGAACAAATACAGCTGACTTTTTTTTTTTAACTGTAATCATTTGTATCACTTTTTAGGTCTTTATAGTTACTCTACATATCCTAACTCAAATGGATCTGGATTAGATGTATTGGGTTTTTAGATTAAGGAGCTGCATACACTCATACTGTAGCGCTGGAAACAAGTCAATGAATAAATGAGAGAGCAAAAGTGAAAAGGAGGGAGAAGAGAGACAAATGAGGAAGGAGAGAGAAATAAGAAGAGAAGCTTTTCTGCCTCAGACAGCTGGTGGGCTTTTGTGTGATAGCTGCTGGCTGCAGGAGGCTGTGAAAAGATAAGGTTTACTAATAGGGTGTTCAGGAGAATGTTTCATTTTTTTTTTATCATACTTTACTGAGGTGAGTGTGGATGAATATCGAGGGCTGGCGCTATTCATGCAAGCTCTGAGAGGTTTACATTGTGGGGACAGTTAGTGGCGCTTCCAAAACCGTTAACCCTGGTGGAGAAGAGGCAGCTGCAGCGATAAGAGGCTGTTATGACGTGTGGTTTTAGCACAGCCACGGGCAATGTTAGGTCTTAATCTTTCTCATGAGCACATACCCAGTACTGTCCATTCCTCCATGATACGTCTATGTTCTCAGAAATACTTCATAGCCTTTCTGTCTTTCTTCATTTTTGCCTGCAAATGCTGGAGAATTTGGGCATTTTCTGAATTCTAACTGCGATTTTAGCTATACTTTAGCTTTAGTTAAAGACAGAGAATTGTGAAAGAGTTTGGTATACAGGCAACACAATGCAAAAAAGAGGGTAATCATAAGCACAAGTTTTAAAGCATGTAACTATAGAAACAGGCCATTAGACAAACAGCAATGACCAATCGGATGAAGGGGGGTTAAGGAGCAAAGGATTCACATTCTCATTAGTTGCCTGGGTGTGCTTACTCAATCTACAAGAAAGCCAGACTGAATACATAAAAAATGCATGTATGTGCCTGCCTACACTTGTCCCCATATAAAAGTCTTAAACTCCCATGTATCTATATACAGCAAAAACTAAGGGCAGCAGGATTTATCACTACACGGGGGTTACAGTTACAAATTATCATTTGTCAATATTTTTCCAAATGAGATTTCTTGTTTTCAAAAATTACTTTCCAAGTTGCAGTCTTTTGAAATAAAAGCTCCCCAACCACTTTAGTTTTCTATTTTCTGCAATAATGCAACGGGCAGCAGGCCACACACCTTCCTAGTTTTGATCTTAAGCCAAGAAACAAATGAGAGAGCGGAGTTGTTACTGCAGTATTTAGCATTGTGATATATGACCTCATCACTGAACATTTCCTTTAGCTCTCTCCTGTATTTAGCTAGGTTCCTCATTCATGGCATGTGATGTTATTATTTGTCAAGCTACCATCCTCAGTGTTGGCTGTGCCAGAGACTTCTGCAGGAGGCACTGAGCAACACCAGCAAAAAGCCTTTAAACTATGTATGAAACAGGAAATTATCCATATAAGCAGAGGGGAAAAAAAGTTGTAGCAAAGAGCACATTCAATATTACTGCAAGTCATATGTTCAGTTTGTCATATTGTGCTATTTCTGTATGTATCTTTATCTGGCTATTCTGTGCAAAATGACACATGTAATAACCAATGCGATCTACAAGATTCCTAAAGGTTTCACAATAGGAAAAACTTGTATTGAGCTTTAAGGCAAGACAATTTACCATCATACAAAAAGCCTTACAAAAGCCTAATTGCAGCTGATTACACACCAAGAAACAGCGGTACAAATGGCACAGCAAATATAGAGTAGATAATCAACAGGAGGACAACACGCATACAACGGACAAGATGTTCTCCATCGGTGACCAACCCAGAGGAATTCTGGAGGTAGATAGAGAAAGGCAAAACCCAGGAACACAGCCAGGACAAACAGATGCTGGAAAAAAATCCAGCACAACAGCAGGTGTTGGATGGCAGAATAAACATGCAAGACATGTGGAGAAAATATCACTGAGGAAGAATTCTTCCAGTGCAGGTCAAGCAAAACATTTCATGGGTAAAGAGGAATGGAGAAACTATGGCAAAGTGGGAGAAAAGGATGAAGAAAAAAAAATAAGATGCCAGTCAATTCAATTTTAAATAGAAACTTAAAACAACTAATATCTTGCAGACAAAGCCCAAGAGTTGACTGATTTGATCAAACTATGCCCTCAGACAGTTGGATTGTCCTGGAAAAATTCTCCTCAAGCAGCATTTCTATGGAGAGAATATAATATATGTTTCATGCATCAAGAGGGCTCACAGCAAGCAATCTAGCAAGTAGAAAGTATGAACTATCAAAGATGGTAAAGCAAGTTTTGTTATGTGCTGCACCCCATAGTCCACAGATGTTGTGTGTGATGTAAGGAGATGCCAGAACATATACTTAGCTGAAGAAGCTGAATGATAAGAAACAGGAAAAGGAGGACATGATGTTTCCCACTGAGACATTAGCCCAGCTATCTGTTGCAGTCATCTCATCCCTTGATGCAGCTGGTGGATTTTGGCAAATACCATTGCATTAAAGCAGCCTAGAGTGCAAGCTGCTCGATGATGCCGCATGACATGTATTTTTATTATCGTTGCGATGTGAACTTGTGTGATTAGCATGCTGCAAAGGGTAGATATTGAACAGAGCAAATCAAATTCTTGGTAAACAAAAAGCTTAGCTATGCTCCTGGATGTAAGTGTGTTGCTAATCAAAGCAGCAGCTTATTTTCATTAGTGTGACTGATGCAAATGTCTTTAGTAAGTCGGCCTGTTGCATTCACTGCGAGGCAGCCTGATATGCTACATAAATCTGTATTCTTAAAACCACTAACCAACGTTATGAAGTAAACATTCTAACATAATTTGGTACGGTGTCCAAGGTCAAGGTATGCCACAAAATATCTCACTTCTGTTCCCCCTTTTCTCAATACCACTTAAGTCCTATTAGATAGAAAACTCTCTTGAGGGAAAACAAGATCAGGAAGAGATGAGCGGAGGAGGCGAACAGGGGAAACTCTGCCTGCTTCTGTGCCTCAGCATTAGTGAGACATTAATCACAGTGGCCATGGAGCTCTCAAATAACTAAAGAGAGGATGGAAACACATAAATGCAACAATTATATCAATTGTATTCATTGTTCTAATACCTATTTAACATTTAACTACCTGCATACTGGTCAAAAACCTCTCTCATGCAAATCCACACACAACTACATTCAACTTTATGCCTTGAGGGAAGAAGTGTATGTTATCAAGCCCCTTTAAATAAAACACACACACACACACACAAACACAAACACACACACACACACACACACACACACACACACACACACACACACACACA
>JBBMJY010000010.1:5792333-5841135 GCA_037833715.1 Toxotes lorentzi | reverse complement strand
CACACACACACACACACACACACACACACACACACACACACACACACACACACACACACACACACACACAGTTCATGTATATATTAATTAGTTACACCTAAATATATTGAGGTGCATTAATATAATTGCAAAAACACAGGAAAGCAGACCAGGAAACGACTTTTTTTAAAGACTCAAAGTGTGAAGACAGAGAACAGATGAGAGTTAATGTAAACAGTACAGTAAAATGGTGAGCCTCATTTTAGGTTAAAAAAAGAAAGAAAATTAATCTTTGTTTCTAAAAAAAAAAACAAAACAGCAACAGCAGTTTAATTTTTTTTGATGAGCTGCTAAATATGCAGTTCAAAAGACAGACCATCATCCATTAAGATATTTGTACTGTGGAACAAATTCAATTACATTACCCTGCTAATAACAGATAGAAGATTTAGTGACCTATTTCCAGAATTAGAAAATACCAAAAGTTTCGTTTCATCAGAATTCAGCACAAGTTTCAACCGACATGACATTCACTGAGCGACAGTACATTATTGTCAATTATTTGTATGTATCTGTTATATTGTAGATATTACAATATGTTAAACTTGAGCCACTAATCAGAACGGTCACTCAACGCTTATAAAATAAGCTTAAGTATTTGAATAAATTCTGTTTGAGTTATTGACTGAATATTTCTGGGCAATGAGTTGGCCGCTGCTCAGAATTTAATAACGACTTCGATCCTTGGATGACTCAGATAATGTAGGTGATTTAAGCCAGCACTATTTTTCTTTTCTATAACTGTACACTATGGACTTTCTTTATGTGAATACACCATGTTCAGCAAATGATACACTCTCAATATATTCTTAGAGCAGTATGAGATGTATAAGAAATACAATGCAAAAGGCATGTAGAAAATAACAGTTACTGATTATTTTAACGTTTCAACTAATTAAGTACTGTAAACACTCCCCATTGCACTGCAATATATAGACTATAACAGGCATTGTTCTATCTGAAACTGGTAGAAATTTTCCATGAGAAAAGACAGAAATTTGACTGTTTATTACTACAACACTTTGCTCTCTGTGCAACTGTTCTATAATTTGTGACTGTGAAGAAATTCACACCGCAAAGACTTGAACCAAAGATTTGCCTTCAGTGTTGACACCGTAGCTTCATCAGACTCCAAACTACATTACCAGCTCCACTCAAACCCTTTAATGAATCAACTCTGGCAAGAACCATCAAATGAAGACACTGAATAATGCCTTTAGTGCAGACACGCAGCTTGTTACTCTATCCATTCTATGAGTGCTGATTGAGGAAACTGGGAAAATAGCTGCAGTGTACAGACTGTTCTCATTTATGGTGTCAACCTAAAATGCATTATGGTTAATATCATTAGACTGATTCTTTTCTAACAGAGATACTGATACTGTTATGATGCTTTGTGGTTATTTAGTGTTACATAAAATGTGTTTGCAACCCTTATATGAAGATTTTTCTCTCTTATAGTACACTGTAAATTGAACCATGAAAGGTTACACCAGGTTTTTGAACAGGTCTCTCACAGACAACAATACCTGTACATGCATCTATCTCAAGTTACTTTCTACTCTTTGTATTATAGATGATGTCTGTTCATTTTCCCTTTTTAATTATTCAATTCATCCAGCGGAGGCAGTTACATTAATCCTCTCTCATATTGATGGAATTGGTGGTCACATTGTCCAACTGTGGTCATTTTCTATGCATATTTGTTTTAGAATTCTTGAAATAGAAAGCCAAAGCACACCTCTTTCAGCCAAAAGTTTGCTGAGTCATGACAATTTATCCTCACAGGCACTGACATTGGTGTCTTAGCGGCTGCAGAGTAAAGGCGGAGCGCTGCACTGTGATTTATTGAGTGGGCCTACTGCAGAGGCAAGCGGAGAGAATAAAGTGCTCTCACCTGGAAAGTGAGGCTCACTGTGGTCCAGAGAGAGTTTCCGAGGCTTCGCTACTCGCATTACTGTAAAAAGAGCCAATGAGGTCTGAATGATTCCATATTCATGAGTGGTTTAATGAACAGTCGCAGGAATCGTGTCTGCAGAGCCAAATTGATTCTTAACATTTATCAGTGTTGAATATATGAATGGACAAGAGAAAGTGTGCAGGAGGTTGGAGGGCTGACCACTTGCTCTAAATAATGGACATAGAGGGAATGTGTCTACACACTGTCTCTCGCCTGCATATTCAGTTGAGTGGCTGGGACATGCCCCTGTAAACTGCTTGAACACACTCACAGTGCGAGGGCACTCCGCAGGCCTTGCAGGTTTCTGTGTTAACATATGTACAGTACAGCCCCATGGGCCCAACACTCCCTCTCCCCTGTGCACACTGAGCATTGTGAGAGGGCGAAATAACTCGAGCAATTTTTCATGTCAGATTATGTCCCAGATATGCATCACCTACCAGTTAATGTAGGGTGTGCTCACCATCCCATACTTGCAGTTTTGACATATTGCAGGTACTCAAGTTCTACACAGTGAAATTTTCTATCCAAACTGGTTTAGAAGTAAAACTAAACTTAAGCACAAGGATTTACAGCACTCTGTCATCTTGACAATGTCTGCAAACAACTCTAACGCCTTAAGGGTTCTCACCAGGGATGCAGCAATTCCAGGCTTTTACATTTCACAGTCCTCTAAGTCTCCTCTGATCCCATCAATTAAACTGCAAGCTCCACTTTATGGAGGGCTTATACCTTTTGTACTTTACACAGTGAAGCCTGCCTTTAAAGCTATCCACATAACCTGACTGTGACTTAGACAACCTCAGCAAACTGACGTGAGTGGATCAGTTTAAATTTTATAATATGGACTATAACATCTTCAAACTAAAATTAAGTCAATTAAGATCAGAGACCTGAAAATTCTGAAATAAACCAGTTTAAAGAAGAATAAATTTGTGGTATTTCAGCCCATTTTTATCCGGTTCTTTTATGAAAAATGTTGATTTTCCAGTGATGATATCAATTAGGCTGTGTAAAGTGCCCAGAGTGAACTGTGGGATGCTTCATGGACTTCCTTTGCAAGCATCGGAATCACAGTTTGAATTCAGGTCTAATGATGGCCCTGATGACAGGACTCATTTTAAATTAATGCTGGAGCTGTTGGTGAGATTTTGCTCTGCTGCAGATCTTAATTGAGTCTTTGCAGTGGTGCTTGAGATGTTGTGCAGCTTTGTCTACATAGCATGTGCATGTGGAACTAAGAGAAAAGCTGTGCACAGGAGTGTCACAGCAACATCAGTGTTTCATTGCACCATATGTCTTTCCAGATGTCTTCAGTGTTTGCTCGTGGGAATATCAGATTAGTTCTTCACACAATGCAACCTTTGCATGGGCTTTTTCAATGCTCCATTATTTGATTTTCAGTAGGCTTTGTTGTTACACTTCACACTCAAAGACCAAATATTTTGTTAACAAAGCATCCATAGATTTTCATGTTGGCACCAGTTTATTAATTTGTTCCAATTTCAATTCAGAAATACAGAGTATTGCTGTTAAATAGTGATACAGTATGTGCTCATCACATGTATTTCCACACTGAAAGTGCACAATGTAGCATGAATCCTTTCTTTTCCTGAAAAGAGCCTCTGTGCATTAGTCTGTTCTCATCATTTAAGAGTTCCTTACTGTTCTTCTCAGGCAGTCCTAGAGTACCAGTGCACAATGCCCTCTTTAGCTGGTCTTGCCCTGAAGAAAATCTGCTAAAAGCAATAAAGGCAGTGGAGTAAAACCATGCAGAGACCCTGTTATACTTGTCATCCTTATCATTCTACCCCACTTATTCCAGATAATAAAAAATTACAGCCCATGTCACTCAAGAGATCTGACTTAGACCAAGAATAAAAATCAGTACGGTGTTTCACAAGATGTTCCTGATGAATAATCCTGGAGAGCAAAAACACACATGGGAGTACATCAATGGCTTTGTCACATGCATGTGTACAAGGCCACTCTTGGCCACAGACTGCCATTCAGTAACTATTCATCACTATTCAGAGCAGCCCTGGAAGCAAAGAAGAAGAAATCAAAAAGCAAAGATCAGACATTAAATGAATGATTCCCCAGGCAAAACAAAACAGCCCCAGAGTTTGTGCCACTTAATAGCTTTCCTGCCTCTGTACCCCAGGGTCCAGTCTGTTCACAGAGCACAGAAATGGCTGGAACAAAAGATTATGAATGCACCTCAGAAGTGAAGTGTCAACAGCAGGCTCTTCTTCAGTATGGCAAAGGTTAAGTGCAGAGCTTTTACATGCTAAAACAACACAGGGTACATCACTCACCGCATTAGGTTGTTAAATAGAATATTATATAATAAAATGACAAGTGGTACTGTGCATGCTAAACATACCTCCAGAAAATCTGTAAGAACAGGGATCAGTTGTCACATTAAATTGAGCTACCTTGAAAGAATATTGAGTTTGCTATTTATATTACCTCAGTGAGCTGCTCCCAGGTTGAGGGTCTCTGCCTGCAGAAGCTTGCTTACATCTCCCCATTGAAAATCTGAAAGGCTGTAGATTTAACGCCACTGTAGAGTTAAATGTTATGAAATATACAGTAAGACACATGTATTCCTTCGAAACTGGTTAAACTCATATGAAGTTAAGTAGTTAAACTATTTAAATGTGCAGCTGCTGAATTCAAAGAAAGATAGATACATAAATTATTTTGAGATATTGGGGAGGTATTGCAAATCTTCAGTATATTTTATTTTATAAAAAAATAATAACAAGGGACAGCTATGCTTTTTTATAAAATAAAAATAAGATTCAGCACCCGCCCCCATCCCAGTCATTTTTATACGCTCTGTTCTAATAATTCTTTTAATAATAATAGAAATAATAAACTGATAATTAAGCAGCACGTGATGTTACTGTTGATTCATTCATCTTATAGGGAACTAATTATTAGATGTTTTATTGGCAGAATCATGCAATTAAAATCACAAAAAATGCTCACTAACTTTTGTAAGACTGTAGAACACACTGCAACGTGACTTTGATCTGAATATTTCATCGGTTTCATTTAATTTTCGATAAGGCAGCATGTCCAATTTTCCTTTACATGTATTCGATTTTAGCCTTGATGAGACAAAGTGGCAGCGTCTTGCATAAGCAAATCTCTTTTGAGTTCCCTGCAGAAAGGAGTCTTTTCACACAGCCTCAGCTTAGTGCGATCATTTTGCAATAAAGTCCACAACCAGCCACGTTCTGTTTTCCTGTAGAGCCATTACAACATCATTATGTGTGCTCTAGAAAGCATGGCATGCTACTTTAATATTGAATGAGTGAAGAACTAGCACACTAGTATCTTGCTTTCATGAAGCTATCAGAAAACCCATTCTGTCTCCAAATGTGCTTTTTTTACTGTAGATAACATTTGCTGTGGTTGAGGATACAGTGAGTATTACTGCATGTCTATTTTTAGAAAGGCAATTTCAAAGTTTACTGTGTGCATACGCATGCACATGGGCAGGTGTTTAAATGGAAGGTTCTTGAGTGTGTGTGCTGTGCGTGTGTGTTGCTTCGCTTAAGGCTTGGTTGTTTGTGGGCTCAACAGGCAGCACATACTCTCTTATTCTCCATAGGGGGAACTTGCTGTGTTGCTCTCTACTTCCTTACCTTCAGGCTGAACTGAGAACTGAGTCACTCAGATGCAAAATCAAGAACTTCACGTCGTGAGTTTTAGCAGACAACATGTAAATCTAATAACTTTACCCCCTGGTTCAGTTATTTCATGTTCAGCTGGAAAGCCTGGCTGCTGAATTTAAATCAACCCCCAACACAACCCCAGGTACTGATTTCTTGCACTGATTTTTTTTCCCCGTACTGTTTGTAATTATGATCAGTGCCAATGCAGCTTCGTTTAGCAAACTTGACTAAACTGAACCACCCAGCAGCCTGTAGAGATGTATTCACCAGCAAACACTTTGATTTGATACAAGTTGCTCTGACTGAACTGGGCATGGAGCAAACCATGTAAAGCAACACTTGTGTCACTTCTTAGATTTACACCAAGAAGATTTATTTCTGCTGTTTGGTCCGTGCCAGTGAAGGTTAATGAATAATATTACAAGATAATATAAACCTGTCAGTGTATTGTCAGCTCATGCAACTTTATTTTGTTACCAGGAAAGACAGAAATAAGAAATCAAAATGAATGATGTATTTACACATTAGTGTAAGCTGTCTGCACTGTAACATAGCCCATGTGCCAAGGTCAATACATTTTCAAGGACACTTTCTCTAAATTGCTGATGGTTGTTGGTAACACCTGATGCCCACTGGGCTCACCCAGGAGTACAACACTTGAGATGACTCCCACTTGAGGTAGAGGGAGAGCTGAAGTCATCTCTTTATGGAAACACTTTGGATCAGCCACAAGCAGAAAATTTAAACCTCTTTCATTTTCAAAATCTCTCCTTCAAAGCTCAGCTAAAATGTTGTATTAAACTTTCTTCCACCTTCTCCTCAAGAAATGTAGAAGTGTGTGGCCACCTCCCCTTTCAGAAGAGAATTCAGATGTGCATGTGTGCACTGATTGTTAATCAGTCGGAACTCAAGAGATTCATACCTAAAATAATACAGTAGGTAAGAGCCTACTATATGTGTATGAACCTATATCTGTCAAAAGCCTGGAAATCTAAATGCTGCAGATCATGTTTCTAAACGCACCAAACTACTAACCTGAAACACACTTACAGTTCCTAAACAGCAACATGGAGACACGTGGAGGTGAAACTGTAAAGCATAATGTGAAACAGCAGCATCCAAAAAAATGTCACCTTCAGCCTTCAGCAAAGGACATACCATCAAGATAACTTGGCTGGTGCTGATGATGGCCGTAACTACTAACAACCCTGTACATACATGATGTGTACTGTTTTTTAATTAATAAATTGCCAATTTGTCCCATTGTACATTGTCCCATTCCCACAGCTAAGATAATCTACCTTCTTGATTTCTTAACATTTTACTGTAATATTCCATTAGAAAATCTCACTCTCTACTGTCTTTGTTTTATAACCATCCAGATGCAGAGGCCTTTACTCTGCAAACCACTTAAGCACAGTAATCTCTTCATTTGACGAACAAGCACAAGTTGGTTTAACTTTTTAAAACAGCAAGAAGAGGGCACACATAATTTGACTTGGGGTCACTTCTTTTCTGAATATTTTAACTGCTTTCCTTATTCCTTATTCTTTATTAATAGACCATGACCAGACTGGAATAGCTAGTCTTACATCCACTAACTAAAGCATCCCCTTAAGACAGTAATAGTACACATCAAATGAAATTAACTGAAAAATTCTGTATGAACAATAACTAAATACTGTCACATGATGATGGAAGTTATCTCATTGAAAGTTGATGTGGGACAGAGATTTGAATTCTGAACTGTTGCGTCAAGCTGTGGACCACAAAAAGCTATTTTTGTCCTCATATCTATGAGCACTTCTCTGCACGTCAGCAGCTGAGCAGAATCAGTCAGATTGGTGCCAACACTCAACCTTTCAATGCTCTGGGTCAGCATCCTGGAGGTGTGCCAGAAATTCCAGCTCCTCAAGACCATATGGGGTCTGTTTCTCTTCATCACCACCACTTTTTTCCTCCTGCACCCCTTCCTCCAGGGCTACTACCTGACCCATCTTCACGTACATCATGTCTCATGAACAGCAACACAAAAGACAAGAGTCTCTTGGCAGTACGGCTGTTTCTGTTCAAAAGTGGGAAGGCTGCTGCCCCATTTCTCCCTGTAAGACATTATATTTCTCAGAAAAGGGATATTAAAGCTTTGCTGTGGATTTTGAGTTAGTGTTAGTAAAAGTTCCAGGTCATCATGAGAAAAAGAAGCACCAGAAAACAATTGGAATAAGATGTTACATAAGGTAATGCCATATTGTAAGAAAATTATTTTAAAAAGAAAATTAATTAACAATGGATTTACAGATGTAAACCCCTTAATAATCTTTTAAAAATACACATGGTAGAAACAGGCAAATGTAACTGTTATTATCGTCAGAACTGCGCCCAAGAATAAAGGACCCTTCTCCAATATTCACCTGCAGTACAACCACTGTGAATAGCAGTGAATTAAAAATCAATAGTCTTGCAGGATAACAAGCAAAAGCAGAAACTTGACCTCTGCAGCCGTGCAAATGCAAATGTTTGTTTACTGCTCCCTCATGGGGACAGTAAACTTCCTTATGTCATATACTTAAAAGATCATGATGCAAAACAACTTACTAGCACACAAAAATTACTCAGAGCTAATGACATTCAGCAGAATCCTTCTTACAGGTCCACATGGTTGTATTATTTTGGAATGACAAGGCTATGTTTAGTTGTAGTGAACTGAATTGAGATTTTTTTGGATGCTGAGATCATTTTTGGCATTTACTTTTCTAAATCTTGAATTAATTTGGCATGTGTTTTCTTCCTAAAAATTTGACTTTGCTCTAAATCATTTGCATTTCATGTCCAATGGCACATTTATAAATATTAAAGCCTGTAACAGGATGCAAGGTTTCACAGAGAGCATATTGGGCCCAATATGGGCGGCAGCTGCCCCCGCGACCGAGGTCCGGACCCAGATAAGCAGCAGATGATGACATGATGACATGACCTAATCTGAAACATGACTGGTGCCAACGTGACAAACCTGAATTTACCTGACAAACCTATCTTTACCTGATGCACAGCAAGAATTGTGAATAATTATTATTTTATTCCTTATAATGAGCTTATTTTAATTGAATGGTGATGAAACCATGCCGGACATGTGTGAATATGTTGTGAGGGGAAAGATTCTTGAGCAACCTGTCTGTTAGAGCCCAGTGGGGAAAAAAAAAAAAAAAAAAAAGTTCCCTCTTGGTTGAAGCATGGCAGCAGGGGCAGCTGCAGGACTGACCCTGCCAAGGACAGAGAGCTTCCCATGCCTGTTCAATGCCATAAAATGGGTCATTGAACAGCTAAATGGAGTCATTATGATGAGTAATTAAAAGAAAACTGCTGAAGACTCCCAAACTGCCCTTTTCTCTTGGTTCCGCTGCTTTTTGTGTTGTCACAGGCCTTTGCTGAAAGACAGCTGCCTTGGGCCACTTAAACTATCACCCCTTTCACTGGAATGCAAATAGCAGCCTTAGCATCTAATTGAATCACATTATCTATTGTCCTCTCATTTACTTAAAATCTAGCCATTTTGCAGATTTCCATTACCGATTGTCGGAGATTGAATTTTGCCTGTGCTTTTCATCTGATACAGCATGTCACACACTCTGAATCATAGGAGATGAGAACACAGAATTGTTTCATTAGAGCAAGAGAAGTAATATGAATACTGATTGTGCAGTAATCTGGCGCTTGCCTTCTGCAGACATTAATATGTATGTAGGTGGGAAAATTGCAGGCTTGTATCGCTGCATGCTGTAGAGACTCAGGAAAACAGAATCACAAGAGCAAGGATGAAGCATGGATAAAAGATGAGGAAACCATGTTTTGTTTCTATTTCACTTATTGTAGTAAATACAAAACATCCATCTCTCTTTAGTTCAAATCTTATGTATCTCTTAATTTTAACTTTCAATAAAAATGCATGAGGATGTGCCCATGCAGCCTCCCCCTGGGCAGAGTGTGCAGCACATTCACGTTATGGGGAGTCATTAAGATGAAGGGGAGGGGGGAAGTGATATTTGATTAATTAGTAAAACTAACTTTGGGAAGACCGGAAACTGAAACAGACAGTTTCACATTAGCTTGTGCTTGTTAGATAAGGTTAATGAGGTGGTTCTGATTCTTGGAAGAAAAAAAAAGAACATTCATGCATCTGAATTCATTTTAGAGACTCCAATGACAAAAGAAGGTTGTCCTCTGAACAAGCAGCTTTTTATGACATGCCCCATTAAGACTGGCCTCTCCATGGACTGGATTTAACATGACTTACTTACTTGTATTGCAGATAGGTTTAGTACTTGACATACTGGTCACCACACAAAATCCATTTTTTGTGCTGATTCTTCTGAAAACAAACATCTTAATAGGAAATTACATGATGATATCTATTCCTATCATTTATTTTTTCCTCAGAGTTCCAGAGGAGAAATCAGTGAACATCTGCACAGCTGGAGGATACCAGGGATGTTCTCTCACACCGAGGACTTCAAACTAGAGTACAGAGGTGAGTGAAGGTATTTGGTCGCACTTGTGGTTTGAGTCAGCTGCGGCTCTGCAATGAGCAAACGCCCCCTAAGAGGATCACAGAGAATCCATCGCTAATCCACTGGTCAATACACACGACAAGTACAGTACAGTGCCAGAGTCGAGTCACTCAAAGGACATGTCATCTTGAGAGCGGACACTCTGAATATCACGGTGGATTTATGCCGTGTTCAGGTTTCCCTGTTTTAGCCTCTGCTTTTTCATTTTTTCAGCACATCAGCACCAGAAACTAAAGTGTTTTTCACAGGATTTAGAGGGCAACAGGCGAATGGTTGTATTTTTATTTATAAAATCTTAAGCATTATAGTTAAATGTCTATAAATGCCAATAAATGTCCACTTCTATGTTTTTTAATCTGCTTCCAACCACCTCATCAGAGGAACAATTATTGTGCCAAAAATCTTATTTTCCTCCTCTCATGACTCTAAGTTTACCTTGCTAAACTTGGATTATAAAATGAATTAAAAACAACCACAGTTCATCACCACCACCAATAATAATGGGAAATATTAGTGACAGGGAGTGTATGTGCACACTGGACAATTAGTGCTAATTAAGAGACCTTTCACAGGCGAGATATGGCCTTGAAATCTGAAATCATCACTGACTCACTTTCTGGCAATGTATTTTCATAACCCGCACAACCTTTCTACTTAACTGACTCACTAGTCACTCAGCTAGTCTGTCATGTAAAGCAGAGCAGATGGGGAGTGCCCTATGGCTTCATTAAGGCACATGTCATGTGGTCCAACAGAAACCATAGAGGTTTTTTTTTCTAAATTTAACACTTTCCTCTTGCCATTAAATTAACTGCAGCTGAACGTGGACACTGCAAATTACCAGGATGAAAGATGGTCGCCGTTCACATTGCTATAACAACTATAGTTACATATAGGGAGCACTGCCTTGATATCTTTGTTTTCCTCCTTTCAAACTGACTAAAAGTAAAGTGTAATCTTTGAAAATGTAGCCCCTGATGTCCTATATATACTGTATCTACATAAAATTCATAGCAGGTAAAAATTTCCACTTTCCAATACTTTAGTTCATGCCACGATAGCTCTATTACAGTAAGCATGTTAATAGCATTAACTTTGAAGCACAGCTGAGCCTGAGAGGCTGACATATCCTGCTAGCATGGATACAGCCTTTTTGCCCTGTTATTTTATTTTTTAATAATTTCCACTGAACCTGCTGTTTAAGTGTTGTCACTGACCAAAGGAAACCTCTTTATTGTATTTTTGATGTATGTCCTTAAAAGGATTTGTGTTTTAGGTCTTTGGCTTTCATGTTTACATCATTTCCAGTGTTTTTGTTCCAAATGGGAGCCGTCATTTATGGCATTTTTATTGAAACTAGAAGTTGAGAGACAATGAGCCTTTGTGTATATTACCCTTTGTATATATTCTTGTCAGTCATATAAGGAAAGGGATGTTTGGACAGACTTCAAACATTAAATCCCGGTTGGATACATCAAATGTGCATTTGAGTGCTGGATGAATGACTTTGATTTAATCCTCACTTGCCTTTCAAGTATGGCCAAAGGGATTCTTTCTCATATCAGACTGTCCAGAAAAATTTCTGCTTTACCAGTTCTTAGGATATAAATATGAAACCACATTATGCATAAGGAGCACAACGAGCCAATATATACACACTATTTATTACAATCCTAAAACAAATTTGGCAACCCATTAAAGTGCCGTGTGGCTATGTTTTAACCATGGTCATTAAAAGTGAAGATGGAGCGCCATTGCCACTGAGGTTGGAGTCTGTGGGTCCAAAGCTGAAGGGGGAACACAAAACTCCCAGTTTAATTGTTTTATTTTAAAAGAGAGTGTCCAGAGCAATATCCTTTTAGGGGACCTATATTTTCTAGTTTCCCTGCAGAGATATGTCCTTTTACTTCACACATTTGCACAGGATGTGCAGTGTGCCTAACAGGAAATGTGAAACTCCTTTGGGGAACAATATATTATTGTGGTAAAACTACTGTGTGCCTCTAGTGGTAGGATTTTGTGTTTGTAACTATTTTTATCCTCCCACCACTTGTGTGTTTGTCAGAGTTCCCTATAAAATCAGTTTAAGAGGCATGAGACACTGAATATCATAAAGTCATTGATCACTTCAGTGATCATCCTCCCGTCCAGGCTGTGGCAGCTTTAAGCTTTAGCCCTATCAAGCTATATAGTGTCAGGTCCTCCATCAACCTAGATTCCTAATTGATGGCACTAGAGAAGAGTTATTTGAATGGATTACCGTAAAGAGAACCATGGATTAGCCTGGGAGAGACACGGATCCTGTGGGAGCCTTAAATTGGTCACATAAAGTGATTATAAAACATTCGTATGGCTGGCAATTATTGGCCTCCCTCCTCATCAAAGGAATTTAACCCTTCCTCATCTCTTGCTCAATGCATCAATATCTCTCTGACCTGTAGGCTGCAGTGGTGTTTGTTGCTGCCCAAGCAGAGCACACTATGAAGTGATCAATGCCTTCAGGATGGGAACAAAACTCGTTGTAAATATAGCACTGGCTTATGTAGTTGCATTGATGACTTAGTTACTAGGATGTCAAGCTGGTAACACATGGTGACCTACATAAAACACACCTGTCACCTTTTTAACCACTATGCTCTTTTAAACAGGATCGATGCAACGTACCATCCTCTCCACCGCAACCCAATCCATATTTAAAAGACTAAAGGGCTGGTTTACACATCTCGATTCATGTGATTACATTATTACTGTAAACTACAGCACTAGATAAGGATAAAAGAAAATCCGACATACAGTACCTCCCCCTCAGTGGTTCTGTCGTGGTTCTATATTGGTGCATTTCCCAGAATCAACCTCATCCACTTGCCTTGCTCAGGCTGTCATCAGTGCTAATGTACTGTACTTTTTAGTGATCACTTTACTCACTTGATGCTTCCTCAGCCCATTATTTTTTTTGGATAAGAACTACATCTATCAAAACTATGGCCAGTTTAAGAGTTAAAGTATGTCCATGAAAAATATGAGAGCATCCAAATCAGGCCAAAACATGCTGTCGGTAAACATCCTGGGTATTCTCGAGTGCTTTTGTTTCAGTCAAAGATAAAATTGTTTTAGTTGTGAAACAAAAAGCTTAAACTGTGGAAAGCATGAAAAAAGTACTTTATGTCTGCTTGATAAACTATACACTGGTTTTATTTAGACCCCACTGCTGCATGTGTAAAAATAATAATATTGCAGAATGAATCTTTCTTTCCAAATATATCTGTTTTATTCTGACCTTTTTAAAAAGCAAATATGCATAAAAGCATTCAAGTTTCATGAAGGTGGCAAAATAGAGAAATGACCATGAATGAATGTTTAGTGCATCAAACATTTTAAATAAAATTTCATATTTCTTATGTTTTAGGGGCTATGCCTGTTCACCAAAAAAAGTAATCCACAGGCACAAGTATGCTGTTCTACACAATGATGTTACTTTGAACAAATTCTGACAAAGACTAATTCAAATAAACTAACTTAGGATTTAGAAGCAGCAATGCTGTGTAAAAAAGTAATATCAACACCAATCACAGATGTAGAGCATATGAAAATTCACTGTATTTCGCCATTTTTTTCAGCAGGGGTTTCTGACAGGTCATAAAACAATGTTAAGATTGTTTTTTGACCTGTTAAAGAGCACAGGGAACCCCAAAACAGAACATTTGGTTTAGTTAAAAAACAAATTGCAGCCCACAATTTATTTTTACAACAAATAAGCCACAGTTAGGCTCCAGCGATTAAAGCAAGCCAACACGGAACTAGTCCTCATAACATCGACTCCATTACTTTAATCAAATCCTATATTTTGTTAATAAGCATGTGCGCAGTGCACAGGCAGCCAGGCTGTGACTTTGCAATGAGAAAGGCAATCATGGAGAAAATGAATGGAAGTTAAAACAGAACTACGTGGTTTTGACAGACAGCTGTCAGCCAGTCATTACAGACTCCCTAATGATTTTTTCCACATCACTGATAAAACGCTGTGGCACCTTTCTCTGCCTGACAGGGGACTTTTCTCAAATCATGACACCTCAATTCTTCCCTCTTATTACATGCCATTCACTCAGTCGGACGGCGGATGACAAAAACTCTTGTCTGGATGCGAGTTAAGCTAGTCAAACCAAAGCAATAACACAACAAAACCGCACGTTTAATGCACATGTTGTTTTAAAAACACAGACTTAGGTGTGTTCTCGAGTGAGAAAAGAGGAGATAATAATAATCAGAGTAGGATTAAAACCTGAGGCCACACACCTTTAAAGACAGATCTCTGTCCATCTGGTTTTATGTTTCCTCTTGTCAAAAGCTGTCCTTCACTTTCAAAATGTCTTTTTAGTGTTAACCTTTTCATTTATTTTGTAAGACATAACTAATATGTTTTGTTATAAAAAATTTGATTTAATAAAGATCATTATTATAACAATAAAACAAAGTGGAAATTTTTTTATAGAGTTTTTTTTATAGACATTTGATGACCAAGTATAATTATCTGCGTCTATTAGTTGTTCACTTTATTGCATTAAGTAAATCCTTTCTAATAAGAAATTAAAAGTGATTGGAAATTATCTGAAAATTATCTCAGGTACATACGCTTCCTATGGCACATTTAAACTTATATACTGCTTTTCATAAGAAGTTTTCTTTGGTCTGAGAGAGAACAAGATTGCAGCAGATGAGACAGCAGGCTACTCAACTGAGAAAACTGTCACAGCATCATTTTCTCACAGCATCATTCGATAAACCATTTGCAGGTATTCGTTTTGTTAGCTTTTAATCTCTCTGGCTCACGTCCTCCATTACAGTGTTTACCCACCCTTCTTTCTTTGCCATCACTTTTTAATAATAGTATTTAAAAAAAAGGATTATCTATAATTTCCATCATGACCTGCTGTTTTTGGTTATTTCTATTTTACAGGACGTGACCTCAACATTTCAGAATTGATTTATGTGTTTTTCATTGCCATTGTGCTCCTTGATTCCTTTATCCCTTTGGAAGATAGCTCTAAAGCTGAAAATTACATCTCAGATGGATTATAGATTGGTATCAGTGCCTGACTGTCCAACTTGGGCGGTAATGTGTCAGGACTGTGGCACAGTCTCGACAAAGAATCACTCATCCACTAACTGATGAATGTAATTAATCTGCTATATGAACAGTATATTGATGATATGAGTAAATGAGTCAGTAATGCTTTCTAAGTTTCATTTATCCACATCAATGTCAATCGTCGTCACCAACTGTGCGCTATCATGAGTCATATGTACCCAGGTTCACTGTACAGCTGCTGTATTTACTTATTAATCCACCTTCAGCAAGTGAGAGGGAATGAGGCAATTAAATCAACAGCTGGAATAGTTGACTGCAATAAACTGATACCGGTATACACACGGCTGTGTGTGCTTCATGAATAAAGACCACTGACTGACTGTAGAGTAGCATAATTTGTACGAGCGTTAGGTAACGTGTCTAAAAATAAACAAACTGACATGAACACAAACAAAACTCCTGCGTTTAGCCACTAATATCAACAACGTTCATTGCAGTGGATATTCCTGATAAACTGCTTGGTTCTCAGAGGTGAAAATGGTTGCCACAATGATATGCTTAAAATGATTAAACAATTCCTGAAGTACACTGCTAAAACTTAATAAAAAGTACACAAGTCCTAAACAATGGAAGACAACGCTACATCGAAAACACCAAAAAAAACTTGTTTACTGCATGTTGCCAACACCTGGCTATAGTGGTCTATAGTTTCAACCATAACATACATAGGCCTGAGTTAGTGGATATGTTTGTCAGGATATTTATCCCATTTCAGTGGAACTAATGTTACTTTCAAGAAAGTAACTTTGCTTTCACTTTTACAGTCTCTTTCAAACTTGCACCTTTTATAGAATCAAGCATTTATTTAACAGCACAGTTAAAATCTAAATGAGTCATGGAGAAAATAATTTTTTTTAACAGGGCACGGTAAAAGTAGAACGCTTTCATCTGCGAAATGATTAATCACATCACATAAGGCATCTGTCCACTATGTAATATATCTTGTCATATGACCTTTCGACTTTGTTGTAGAATGATAATTGCCTCTGCCTCATCTCCTTAGTAGGTTATGACACAGATGACATTTATTGACTAGACACCCTTGTACAAGTATTTTACAAGAAGTGTACAAAAGGCAGTGTAAAGAAAAAGCATCTGTGAAAGAGAGGCAGTTGTTTTTATACGGAGGATTTGTATTATCTGTGTTGGTGATGGAGCCAGCTATTAAAAACCTCATTTATGTGTTTCTTTAAATAGGGAATGTATTCTAATAAAATACCTGCCAGACAGGAGGCATGTGAGAAACAAACATGAATGGTTTTGTTATGGCTGTGACAACAATAATACCATGTGTGAGAGCTGCTCCTTTTTTTTTTTTTTATCTTCAGACCAGCGAAGGAAATACTCCTTGTTTCCCATTTGCGTTTGTTGAAGTAAATTTAAATGGACAACAGCAATAAAAATGCAAATTCTGACACAACGTTATCAGAGGATTTTATGTCCGTTGATCTTCAGTAACGTCCATTAGCATTTAAAGCCTTTATTTGTTGCATCCTCCAACCTAACTGGGATAAAAGTCCTCCCAATGGTGTACCTGTCATCTCGTGTTGAGATCTCCTTCAGGTCTACAGTTGGCTTTTTGTGGTGCACCAAAAAACCTCTCACTCCTTTGATAGTCAGGCAAAAGCTCTTTGTTGCATCCTCTCCCCCTTGTTGAGCCTGAGAGAATTTGCCCTGTCAGAAACAATAACTTTCCTTTCAAGGCAGAGACGGTTTTATTTCTCAACACTGCCATCGCATAAGTTGGTTGTTTCCATTTGCCACCCCTGTGTTTCCTTTCATTCCTGATGGATCAAATTGCAGCACCAGCAAAGTCAGATGTCTCTAACATCCTTGCTAGCACCGACTGATTTTTTTCCGGTCACCTTGTCCAACTCTAATGCTCATTTTGAGTTCTGTGAAAAGGAGCTCATACAGTAGGTTCAGATAGGAACATGAAGTCATTATTTGCCCTGAAACAGATGATCTTCAGCTGATCTCCTTGAAAACCAACTATACACATATACGCTCATTTACATAACAGAGTGATCAAGAATCTGTTGCTACTGCTGCTTGTATCTGCTGTTCCTGACCACCACAAGCTTAAATGCACCACCCTTGATGATTACTGAACAGGCCTTCAGAGCACAGGCCCAGGGGGGCATGGAGAGCCTCCAGGGGCCCCAAGGACTACAGCCTCTGTATGAGGGGAATGCAACAAACAACATTTGTTGTTTTTTTGCTCAGTCAAAGTACCACAAAGAAACCAGATACAAAGAGGCAAAAATGCAGAAAGGCTCAAAATTACTACAAAGAGATGTAAAATGACTACTAACAGGAAAAATGACCAGAATTAAATGAAAAATGGCTTTAGAGTGAAACACTAAAAAGTTAAGCAAAGTCATGAACTATAGCCTTAAGTAATATTTTTAGTTTAGGCTGCTTTTAACTGCTATTGTTGTTACTCATCATTAGTTGGCAAGTGGCTGTCATGCACTGGAAGCTAAAAATACACCACCCACCACCCCAGTCTTCACCCACATGTTATTCAATTGAAGGTAGTCCACTAGCTAATTGTTTTCTGCTGACAACTGTTTTTGCTGGTGGTAGCTGCTGTTCACCCCCACAATCCAAGCCCATTCATGAAGTAGTATGTAACTTCATCATTATTTGGATGGCACACCAGTTATCATATAGATATACACTTCACAGGTTCCATTTGGAGAATAAAAACACTAGGTGTTCGGACAGCTATATTTCCTGTTAGTTTAGTTCCTTGGCAAATTTACAGTTTGATCCGTTTACTCAGAGCCTAAATTTGTAGACACATTTTTTTTTTTAAACTCTGCAGTGTAAGGGTAAATTGTGTCAAATATTGAGCTTGCTCTAGAATATGTCAGTGGGATTTGTAGTTGGCAGCTTCTCCTAAAAATAAGGTAATACACCACTGAAATACATCACTGGACTTCCTTAAAGATTGATGGCTGGGGTCCAACTAAACTACATACTGAAATCTATGTGTTCCTGAAGTCATAACTTTTTTTCTGTTAGAAAACTTCCTTCTTGATCTTACAGTGTTAAATTTCTGTCCACCACAAACACATGAAAAATTAAACAATGAGGAAAATTTGAAATAATCTATTCTTACGCGCAGACAGTTAGGCATCTGCAATCTCTTCTCCAAATTATATCTTTCACATATGGTCAATACAGGATTACAGATACCAAGCAACAACTAGCTACAAAGCATAGTCATTTTGTGTTTTAACCAGGTGGACTGTATTATAACATTAATGAAATCTGGGAATAGAAAATAAAACAAATAATTTTAATTTTGCTGGTTGCTATGGGCAACACATTGATGACATTTTCCTGGAGTGGGTTCAGTCATGTTTTTGCGTGTGGTTGTGACTCACACACTTTCCGTATGTCAGTAAATAAATCTAAGCAATATTGCTGCATGCATTTAAACAACGTGCTCCATAGCTAGGCCATAGAAAGTCATCAGTGAGACTGGGGATGGAGCCTCGTAGTAGTTCAGGCAGGCACAGAAGTCATTTTATATTCACATGTTCTGTACGTTCTCCAGTCATGTATGCTCATGACCTACTTCTCACAGTACGCAGCCCATATAAACACATCTGCAGACAACAATATTGAGCTCTGCATCTTCACTGATATTCTGCTGCCTGCTATCACAACCTGAACTCCATCCTCCAACTCGGCTCCTCCTGGTTTCGCATTTCGTAGTGTGTGAATTTTGAATGTTTTTAATATTCATTTTCATTGAATATTAAATGTGTATCTCAACCTCTTTCACTGAGTTTTTGAGCATAGGGACAATCTGTGTCAAACTCAGCTCACATTAGCTCCAGAGCATCACATTTGCAGAGCCACACTGCTAAACTAAAATGCATTACATTGCTGCAAATAAAGGCTTAAAGCCTTGACGTGAGCGTCCTGACTGAGTTACTGTGTAATGCTGGCCCCACACTGGAGTGTAATTGAGACTTTGGGTTCGATTTGGCCCTCGCAACAATAGCGGTGGCGTTCCTGATTCAAGGCTGGTCTGAACGAATTATCAGCCCAAATGATCCTGTAGTGTGAGAGGTTTACTGACATAATCTTAATGTTATCGACTGGATCGGAATCTCCACAATTTCGAATCGATTTTATGACTTGAAATCCTGCAGTGTGCACCAAGCTTAAGAATGTAAACTTGTATAATTCCCTGGAAAACAAACTTTTCTGCTTTTCAAGATATAGATTATTAGAGTTAAACTTGTCTCACAGCCCTCTTTGTAGAGCTAATCTCAAAGTGATAATGTCCTCTTCCTAAATGTGTCAGATAGTCCATCAGGGCAGAGAGATATAAACATTCAGAACAGGGAATGGCTGCTCCTGTTCACAGCTTGTCAATCAGAGAACTGAGGCAGGTTGAGCTGTCAGTCACAAGCATGGTCCTGCAGTCCAGCATAATTGAATTAGCTCCAGTCACTCTCTGAAGGTTAATTGGTGGGGAAACCTTGGCTGGGCATGGCAGGGTAATTGACAAAGATAAGAATAGCTGTCTTATATCAGATTTTGTCAGCAAATGTGAACTTTATCCTTTCTCTAAACACAAGATATTAATAAAAGTATAGACATGGAGAAGTTGACACAGAGCAGCTCAGTTAAATCCACCTGAATAGTTTCTGACATACTCAGGGCTACACAGTAGCTCCCCCTTTAGCTCGACATGTCATGAGTCAGCAGCTAGAGACATTGCTGGCAAACGCTTTGGCTTGGAGGCCAACATAACGTGCCGAGTTGATGGTCAGTTGATGGCCTGGAAAATTGCATTTAAACCTTAAGGTGTTATTCCAAGTTGTATCTTACTCTCAAACGTACAGAATTAAATTAAACTCTACTTTGCTCCTGTCTCTTTGATAAATGCTCTCTATAGCTCAGTTGCTTTTTTCCCCTCCTGTTCAGTATGCATCTTGTAGAGCTGAACTGTTATGGTTTTATTATAGAATAGCAATATCACAGCACTAATGTTAAGAAAGAGCTGTGGACGAGTGAGCAGGATGCCCTTTTCTGATGTCTTGTTTTCTGCTTAACTATTGTGCAGGGCTGCTTTAATTCTCCTGCAGGGTTTCTCTGATGCATCTGTTTCCATCAGTGTAGTGTGATTCCATGCCAGTCTCCATGGCTTATCATCTTTATAAGAGGTGTCACCCAAAGTAGGGCTTTTAGTTTGTAATGAGATTTTTTTTTTGTTCTCGTAGAAGAATGGTACTAGGTCATGAGCCGGCTGAAGGACTCTTGATACACTGAAGAACAATAGAGTGAGATATTGGGAATTTACAAGAGATGGCAGGGCAGTAAGTCATTTAAAGTTTTACAAAGTATGACACCTGTGTGGAATACCAAGCAGTAAGTGGAATGAATGTAACTTTCCAATACACCGGATGCCTGTGCATATCTTTATCAGCTCAACCTTTGCACTCAAGGCCTTAATTATCCAAAAAAGATCTGTTATTTGACATTTAGCACTAATGTATGATCAGCATTAACTGAGATCAGCCCACACTTCAGCAATACTTATTATCCTGATGGTAATTTGCAGATAATTAGCAGGAACCGGTGCTAATTGGCAGCAGTAAGATGCTCTTTGTCCTCATTAATCTCATCAAAATTTAAATAATCCTAGGATGTTAGATTACAAGGGAAAATAACAAAAATAAAGGTTTATATGTATTCTTCTTTGTCACCTGTGATAGATAACATGTCCACTTTAAATCAGGAAAAAAAGCAGAGACAGGAGATGTTAGTGGTGTTTGTTAAGCAGGCTGTTCTGTCATTAAACAGAATTAATCTCTTTTTAGAGTGGCAATGATTAGTCGATTAATCTCTTAGTCAATCAAATGAGAGATGTATTAAGTAAAATAATTCCAAACATTCTTTTAATTGTTTAGGCCTCTCAAATGTGGATGTTCACAATAATATTTTATATGACAAATTTCACAAACCACCATTACAGCGCATGAGGTGTTCACGTATTAAACAACTAAGATTGTTGATAACTTACAGCTTCTGAATACACAGATCTGTTGTTCAGTTAAATAGAAATAGCTCATTTTCCAGATCTTACTGTAAAGCTGTAATTTGTTCTATGTTCAGTTAGTGGTTCCTAATCCATGCACCTTACCCTGTGATACACAGTGCCCTTCTTTGTCTGGGAAAATTGTGATTATTATTTATTGCATAATATGCAATAAATAATAAGTATAATAATATGTTATGTCTGCTTATATCTTGTTCAAAGAGTGTTCTCCATGCTGTAATAAAGCAAAGAAGGGAAATTGAGTGAGTGTAAACATTAAAATAAATGTTTTTTGTTACATTTCATTCATTACAAACTTAAGTGAAAGAGTTGTGTTAGGACAAGGATGTCAAGGTACTGGAATGAAAATAAATAAAATAAACAAGGCCATGAATTTATCTCATTGAGAGTTTTTTTTTTTAACCTGACAAAAACTCCTTATAGAGCAGCAGCAGAAACAGGAGACAGTAGTTGTGTTCGTTCAGCAGGCTACTAGTGCTCAATTTGCTGGATAACCCCCCTTGTGGTGGAACTGAAGAAGTACACTTATAAAGCTTAAACCAGTTATAAAATTAATTTGGCCTTTTTCCTAGAAAATAAAAGTCACTGCTGTTGAATCAAATTTGAAACTGGTGTTTTTAAGTGTTGTAAAATCTTTGACTCATATAATCTACAGCTCTACATGTACATTGTGTAAATCAACATACAGTGTCTTATCACTAGATTTATCACTTTATTTCAGCCTCGGGAGGTCACATTGAGATAAATGCTGTGCTAAAAGCTTTTTCTGGCTCCGATTTATATGAGGAAGCAACTCCAATTGTCATGTGGGAATAAAAGGCTTTGTCTGGATAACAAATGAATTCAGTGCATCGAAGTGGCGCACAATACTCATCACTTATAAGACAATGTAGGTTATACTAACTAAAAAAGTCCATTTGCTGAGTTCCTATCTACTGAAAAAGACAAAGTCCAACAAGTATATCACAGAAGCCATAAAAGTGCTGAACTTTCACCAAACAGTATTCAATGAAGACAGGGCCATCAATTCTTTTCCAGGCAATACTCCCCGAGTAATTAATGTATGACTTTAATATCCTCTGATATAACCCAAGCATATGTGCCCTCGTTCTCCCTCTCTCCAAAGTAATTCAGTACCTCAATGAGCACAATGTTTTTCTTCCCCAAGAGAAGTACTTCCATTTCAACTCAATTGATTCTCCACTTCTGGTTTCCCATCTTTACTTTATTTCATTCTTCCCAGCAAGAAGTGCATGCCTTTTCAATGACATCAAATAAAGGGCAGTCATTGGTATGGATGAGGAGGGTCCTCAGAGATTGAGGCACCTTCACTATCACAAAGCACAAGATAGGAAGCACGGGGAGAAACAACAAAAGTCAAGGCCTCAAACTGTAAAAACAGATCCTTCGATATTATGCTTTTGTAGACACTTGGAGAAAAAAACAAAAAAGTATTTGTTTAGTATGCACGGTGAAATTGCTGGATAGACACACTGACAAACAGAGCGGCAGAGATAGCCAGAGAGGGTGGTGAAGTGCAGTTTGGTTGGTTTACATAGACAACCAAACAGTAGGCTACCAAATTAGAATCACCACCTCGAGCCTGTATGCCTCCACCAATCAGTCAAGTTTCAGTCAACATCCATGTCTGTCCAGACTCATATATATGTAGTGAAGACTACTAGAGGAATTTAATAAAAGGTTTTAAGTGTGCACAAAAAAAGATCAGAGGTCAGCCTCACTGTGCCATCGTAATCTTCTGCAAAAATACTTCTAGGACCACTATTGAATGTCATTACTCAGGAACAGAAGAGGAGATTGTGACCAAATTTCACGTATGGTCGGATGCTGAATTGGTGACACTAATCTTGGGTGCCAACCTTGAAACTCTGGTAATTGTATAGATCGTCTGTGCTGCCGGGCCGAAGATGTGCGTTTTAGAATTTACAGCTTCTTTGCAGCAACATCCATATTTGAAGGATTGTCTACATATATTATATGAGTCTAGACAAACATGGATGAAACCTGTAACTTGACAGGTTGGCAGAGGCATACAACCATGAGGCTGTAATTCTGGTTTCATTTAAAAAGTAAAAAAAGGAGCCAATGATTTAGTGAGTAGAAGTGAAGTATGATGGGGCCTTGAGCAACTGGAACAGAAATTTACAAGGCTGTGTTTGAATCATTCTTCAAGAGCTGGGTTTCAATAGGTTATCCACAGAACAGGAAAGGAAAAAGAAAAGCCTTCATTACCAAGCGCATAAAGCCTAAATGGAAAAGAGACTGTGGAATGGCTGCCTGTGTCTGATAGGGGAATAGACTCAGCTCTGATGCCTTGGGTGTTCTGGCCTGCTGCACTCAGGGCTAGCACTGGACCATACAGATTGCTGCCATTATGGAAAGTGGGTCTGTGGTGGCAAATAGACCTAAGCTCTCATAAGGCAACATACACTGCTGGCTGCCTTAGGCTCATTTGAAGATCTGAATACACAATATGGTGTGATTTGCATAAAACTAAAGCACTAAAAATTAATTTTAATGTAGATTGTTGCTTTGTTTATCTCTTAACAACTTACCACTCAAGGCATGTTTTTGTTGGCATATGATGTGGATTTTTTGGGACACCAGTTGTTAAGGAGTTTTTGAATGCAAAATCTGTGTTTTGTCAAGCAAAAGGAAACAGTGTCACCTATCAGTGTGAGCATGCTTGTGTTTTTGTGTTTACCCTAACAAGGGGAACTAGCCTGGCTGTAATATATGCATGGGTTTCAGTGGTGAGCCAGTGAATCAGTTGGAAGCTCACCAGAGTGAGTCACTGTGGAGAAACAAAACACAGCCAATGCATTCTAAATGAGAGGAGACTTCTCAGGTTTAACTTAAACTTCCTTTTAGCCGCTAAAGGATCTTGCACCGCGTGCCACGCTGTGAGCAAGCGGAGGTCAGGTCAGATGAGCTCAGTCTCTGCCATGCGGTATTTGCGATAAAGGTCAGAGACTGGGGAATAATAACAAGACACCATTTTTCTTTAAGAGATCTCTTGCCTTGCCAGATATTCTGCAGAACTGTATTTTTCATATTCATTTCATGGAACATTTGATTTAGAACCTCTTTCTTCCCAGGGGCTTTGAAAGTGTTCTTTTCTTCACCGCTCCTCTGCCGCTGCTCTTTTGTCGTCACGAAGGTTGTTTTGTAATGGCAGCCTTTGGCATTCTGTTGCAGTGTCCTCCACCACAGCATTTATTCCTGCTCTTTATCTGGACCTGAATAGCTGACCAGTGCTTTTACTTGTTCATCTCATCCTCTTTGCAGATAATGTTTTTGTAATGTGTGAAACAAGGAGAATTACAACTTAAAAAAAAGTTTCTATGCACCAAAACTGGATTTAATTTGTTTTTACAATAAGTCTTTTACTCTCTGTTCAATGTCCATGCACACGTTTAAATGTGTTTGGACAGCTACAGTTGCTCAGGTCTGAATTCAATTCAATGACAGGGTGAGACCCATATTATAAAATCTTCTTGGTGACTACCATTAAACAAAACAGCAGTTTATTTAAAGTGGTTTTTGCATATGCCACATAGCTAAACAGTATTCTGTACTATGCATTCATTTACCACATTTGTTAAAGAGAAACGTTGATGGGAAGGCAAAAATAGTCAATTGGCAATGGAAAAATACTGTACCAGCTTCCTTATTTACAGTAAATGTATGGAATATAAGGCAGAAATCTATGAGCTATACAGCAGATTCACATATAATCTCACCCTCTGGGCCCCACTCAAATCTATGAGAAACACACAAAGCCTCAGATTATAGTACCAGTGTTCCAGTTTATCATTTTATCAGCATACAGTGCAGAGCTTCCTGCTGACATGATTCAAAGCTGGAATGTTTTTTCCCGATAACATGCCAAAGAATCATTCTGTTATTAACTGTTATTATTCTGTCAAACGTCTAATGCTGTGTTTTTATATGTCATGTAGTAGGTTTTTGTCCATGTATTAGAGTGAAATATTACATGTGGAGAACACAACAATTTGTTATACTGGTTCGGTGGTTAGCAGTGTTGCCTCACTGAACGGAGATCCTGGGATTGAACCCCAATATGGTGGAGAGAGGAAAAAAGAGCAAGAAAAAAAACCCTGGTATGTAGAGAAGCGAAAAGTAAAAGTGGGTAGGTGAAAGCTTGTGTTGAGCATGAGACACATGCAAGAACATGTTTACTGTATCAGCATTTAGCCAAAACCACAATCTTTCCCTAACCTTAACCAAAGTGCTTTGTTCCTTAAACTTAACCTACACATGGGACTCAGGATCCAAATCCCTGTCTATGGTGTCCTGAGATTTGTACTAGCACTATAAAACCCAACCACATCCCTAAGACTCGCATGCAGTATAAATACTTAAATAACGTAACTGAGCAAAACAAATTAGTAGCATGCAAATTTCTAGGAAATAGCATTGTCAAATCAAAACTCCTGCCATTACCCCCAACCAAGACAATGATCTCAGAACTGGTGCTGGTCCCCAGTCAGTGCCCATAGAGTCAAACAAAAAAGACAAATGAGTGCAGTGTAGTGACAACTGCATCACCAACTTGATGTAAGATAAGGAGAACCACAGCACTAGTATGACTGTAATGTGATAAACCTAACTCACAAAAGGTCAAATGACAGCAGGAATGGTCTTCAGGTCCACGGTGGCAGGTGGGGTTTCAACTTGAAGTATATTCTCTCTGCCATCAACTGTCACATTTATTCTCTTCTAACAGTGTGATTATCTCTGCTGTGTAGGGACATGTTCTCTAACACACAAAAGCCCCTCTCACCCACTGTGTCCCCAACCACAAGACACACCATCCTGGCCTGCATCTGAGGCAGCACTGGTGAACTACAAGAGATGAACAGATGGACACCTCTGAGCTAATGTTTTCAACAACCTGTGTTAATTTCCACAAATTTTTTATTAGTATTTATATTTATTACAACTAAGTGGCTATTAAAATATCAGTTTGCCTTAAAGAAGTCTCTGTGTGACTACTTAAACAGTATTCTCTTTAATCTACTTCATAAATTAAATTGAATCAATTAATGCTATTGTTGCTGTTTACTACACTGGATGAGTTAACTGTCTAAATTACATTGAAGAGTGGAGGAAATAATTAAAAATCTTTTCTCTTCTCTGAGAAATTTCAAAATAAGAGGAGAAACTGTTCTTTAGCCTAGCCCAATCTTTTACAATTTACCTGTTACTGTAAACTATAAATAATTTGATAAACTGGTATTATTTAATTGTACTAAACTACACAAACTGCAAAACCAAATGCAGTACACTAAGTGCTTGTAAGGATATTATATGCTGTATTCTGTATTAAAGAAACAAAATTAACAAGATGTATCAAAAAGAAAAAAAAATATTTTCCCATTTTGTAACTATGGCTTGTCTCCCTTTGCAATTTAATTAAGGACAATCCAGTAATTACACCTTGAACACAAGTTTCCTCATCTCTCTTGTATAAGCCAGTGCTCAAAAAGATTTTAATTTATGCATGAAGGTTTTCAGAGGGGAATCCTAAATACATTGATCCAAAGTGTCATTTCCTGTGGTGTTGTATAATTGATTTAATGCAGCTTCTTAACATTGGCCTCCCTCAGTTGTGTCTGACAGTCCTCAGGTTAATGGTGTGAAAACAGGGACCCTGCTTTTCCCAACCTGTCAAGTGGTAATTGGCCAACGGTTTCCTTTAATAGCAGTCTGCCACAGGGACTGCAAACACCTCTTAAATTGTGTACAAAATAATTGGTGGGGCATGAACAAGAAGGACCTGCAGTAAACACGAACCCTATGTTTTGAGTGCAACACTTCAATACCCACATATGCAACACATTTCCGATGCAGTGCTTTTCCTATGCTGATAAAATGTAACTGAAGTCAACTTTATGTTCTTCTTTATATTGCAGGTTATTCCTCCGTGCATATGAGAGAGACACATGAAGGAAGACAGTGGCAGAAACAATAAGATGAGACCATTTAATGATGGTAACCTCTAAGGAGAAAAGCACAAGCCAACCTGAGGTGGTGAAATCTCTTTTAAACCACACCGCCACAAGTACACTGCAGGCAAACCCCAATGAAAGAAATTCAGTATAAAGACACTCAACGTTTTTCTGACTGGTACACAGGAACAACACCATCCATCAATGAAGAGGAGACAAATAAAGGGATTGTTTCTGGCCCTGAGAACAGTTGAACATCCAGCTGATTTTCCAACAGGATCATCTCAGCTGTATTGAAACCACAGCAGTATCGCCCTCCTCTCATTTTTTTTGGCCCTGTACATGACTCTCAGAGAAGCACCAATGGCCTGCAGCTTAGGCATGGTGATGAGTGCCTTGTTTTGGTCTGTAGCCATTGTATATTTAACTCATATTGGCAGAGTCAGTGGAGATTGCTGGTTAATTGAAGGTGAAAAGGGCTTTGTATGGCTTGCAATTTGTAGCCAAAATCAACCACCTTACGAGGCCATCCCACAGCATATCAACAGCACCATTGTGGACCTTCGTCTGAATGAAAACAAAATCAAAAGTATCCATTATTCTGCTCTTAGTCGCTTTGCCAACTTGACCTACCTGAACCTGACAAAGAATGAAATCTCCTACATAGAGGATGGGGCCTTTTCTGCTCAGTTTAACTTACAAGTCCTTCAAATGGGCTTCAACAAGTTGCGGAACCTGACAGAGGGAATCCTCAGGGGTTTAGGAAAGCTGCAGTACCTCTACCTCCAGGCAAACCTGATTGAGACTGTGACACCCAATGCCTTTTGGGAGTGCCCCAACATAGAGAACATTGACCTCTCCATGAACCGGATCCAGCAGTTAGATGGGTCCACGTTTACCAGTCTGACTAAACTGACCACCTGTGAGCTGTACACCAACCCTTTCAACTGCTCATGTGAATTGCTTGGTTTTGTCAAATGGCTGTCAGTTTTCCCAAACAGGACGAATGAGCGGATGGTCTGCGACTCCCCACCCGGCGTCTCTGGTTATAGTTTACTCAGCCAGAATCCCAACAATCCAACATATCGAAATGCACTTCACATGCTCACGACTGTGTGTACTGATGACTATGTGACACCATTTATTGCTGTGCCCACTGAGTCTACAACACTCCCACCGGACTCAACACTTTGTGGGCTAGAAGACTGTCCCTCAGGCACAGAACCAGATGACATTACCATCAGTGCAACCGACAGCAGTGTGGAAGTAACCCCTGTGATGAAAGTGAAGCAAGTTTCGAACACAGGTGCTACCATCACAGTTCAGATCCCTCATCCTTACAAGAAGATGTACATCCTGGTTCTGTACAACAACAGTTTCTTCACAGATATTCAAAATCTGAAAGACATAAAGGAGGATATTGAATTAAAAAACCTTAAACCCCACACTAACTACACATACTGTGTTGCTTCAATACGTAACTCTCTTAGACACAACCACACTTGCCTGACAGTCACTACTGGCCCTCGAATTGAAAAGGACCGAGCTGTGAACAACGCAACTGCTACTCATTACATTATGACAATTTTAGGCTGCCTCTTTAGTATGGTCATTTTTCTTGGGGTGGTCTACTACTGCTTGCGAAGAAAGCGTCAGCAAGATGAAAAGCACAAAAAATCAAGTAGCCTGAAGAAAAATATAATGGAACTCAAATATGGCCAAGAATTGGAAGGAGGAACTATTTCTCGAATGTCGCAGAAGCAGTTGTTAGCTGGGGACACCATGGCGCGTATGCCATACTTACCATCTGCTAGTGAAATGGAGCAGTACAAATTTCAAGAGATAAGTGATACGCCTAAAATGATGAAAGGAAATTACATGGAGGTGCGAAGTGTGGACCACCATGAACGCAGAGAGTGTGACATGGGAATGGCTGGAAATAGCCAGGGGTCAGTGGCAGAGATTTCCACCATTGCAAAAGAGGTGGATAAAGTTAATCAGATAATTAACAACTGTATAGATGCCCTAAAATCAGAATCCACCTCTTTTCAAGGGGTGAAATCTGGTGCAGTGTCCACAGCAGAGCCTCAGCTCGTGCTAATATCTGAACACCCACAGAGTAAATCTGGTCTTCTGTCCCCAGTGTACAAGGACAGCTACCATCATTCTCTGCAGAGGCATCGGACCTCTGATGTCTCACCAAAGAGGCCCAGCACTGCCACAGGAGGGCCCATGCGAAGCCCCAGGCCTTATCGCTCTGAATCGAAGTACATAGAGAAAACCTCCCCAACAGGAGAGACCATCCTCACTGTAACACCTGCTGCCACAATCCTGAGGGCTGAGGCAGAGAAGATCCGTCAGTACAGCGACCACCGGCACTCGTACCCAGATGCTCAGATAGAGGAACTCGAAGGACCTGACAGCCACAAGTCCTCCATGTTGGAGCCTCTTACTCACTCCCGTTCCAGAGACTTAGCATATTCCCAGCTGTCATCTCAGTATCACAATCTAAGCTATTCCTCCAGTCCCGAGTACTACTGCAAACCTTCACACAGCATCTGGGAGCGGTTCAAACTCCACCGGAAAAGGCACAAAGACGAGGAGTACATGGCTGCAGGGCATGCACTGCGTAAGAAAGTCCAGTTTGCAAAGGATGAGGACCTGCACGATATTTTAGACTACTGGAAAGGTGTATCAGCCCAAAATAAATCATAATCTCCTTAGGTGTTTTTAAAATGGACCATACATTGCAGAAATGACACAAGAACCTCATCTGACAATTGAATCTTCCACATTATAATCAACTACTCACTCACGTGTATAAAATTCTCTTTTGACTGTGAGGAAAATGGGGTAAAGATTCTTTAAATTTGTCATATTATGTAAAGCATCCAACTGGAAAACTTTTATCTATTAAAGAGAAAATACATTGCAAATTAATAATATATATGTTACAATGGATTATAGGTTTTTTGGGTATCGCATGGCCAAGTCCTGTGACAGTGGATTTGCTGTTGTGTAATATGAAACTATTATACGAAGATATGTCTAATGAAACCTCAGTATTTTTTGAAGAACTATCTGGACCTTTCATTCAAAAAGAACTTTCTTTCCTCCCCTCCCTGCATTTATTTAATTCAACAAAACTATGTACAGATATGGGTTTCTATATTTGCAATGTTTGCTGTGTAAATGGAAACGTATTAGTGGATGAATCAGGTTTTTCAAATGGAGCGCTGTTTATTTAGATGACCTTGTTGCTAAAGAACGGCATGTCCCACTTTAAACCTGTCAGAACATTTGTCATTTGAACCATCACCGCCTGTTTTTGTTTTTGGATTTGTTTTGTTTGTTTTTTTCTTCTCTTTCTTAAAGCTTTTACACCATATAGATGGATACAGTTTTTAAGTCCCCTTAATCACATGACGCAGTATTCACTGGATGGTTTCCAATAGACTTAATGCACGCAAGATGCAGTATATCACATGCTGTAATGAAGCTCAGTCATCAGATTCGTGAACCATTTGTATCTTTAGTACCAAAGTAGAAAAAGCTGAAATGTTTACAATATTTCTGCACGGTGTGGGAATCGTATGAACGTACAGCAGTAGGTCCATGTTGACTTATTCTCTTTTTTTTGTATCAGTTACTCCTTTAAAAGTGAAAACACTGGGAAACAAAAATATCCACACACCCAATACGGTATTGAACGCCTATTATTAAACACTTCAAGGGGAAGGCAGTGGCACTTTGTCACCTGTTGTTGAGGTACATGGACAGCTACCCTTCCCTGCAGGCGAGCCCGATGGATGAATGTAACAGATACATTTTCTGATCTGTCTATGGCAGCTTTTCTGTATATTTTCAAGGAAATATTTATTTAATGCTATTACCGACTGTGTTTTATTTTTCCTTTGCTTTGATATTTCTTCCAGTGTATTATATTGCATAATGTTTGATCGGATAAATGCAGGAAAGTAGTTTGTTATTCAGCAGGGCCTTGTTGCTTGCTGAGAGGTTTCATTTCATTTTTAACTGCTAGGCTGTTAAATCTTTTTGTATATTATGAAAGCTACGTACCAGACGAATATCAACACGCTAGAGTAAAATTTGAGAATGTGAAACTGAATCCTCTGACTTACTGGCTGTGAATTTGTATATCATGAAATTTTTTTGAGTAACTATAAGACTTAACGCTTTTTCTTTGTAAGTTGTTTATATAACTTTTTCTGAACAGGCTCATGATGATTCATTGCATATTTATGAATGAGCAATAAATATATTTCAAGTTTTCTTACTCATTTTTAAGAATATAACTTTAAATATGTTGTCATTGTGGGATGTGGGATGTGTTTCACAGCTGAGATTAAGCAGTTAAGCATAAATTTCTAGGCCTGCAGATGTTAAAAAATCTCAGCTGTAAAATGGTGTATTGCAAACATGATTACAGTATATAAATATTAGTCTCAATTTAAGGTAACAAAGAGAACCACCAAGTAGAGGCACCTCTTATTTCTGTTTTACAGTTTCTGCTCTCATTAGTCAAGTCTTCATTTAAATTTAGAGCAAATTTTAACCAAACTACCAGAAAATCTGAAAAAAAAATGCTGTTTAGTGCGTGTTTCCACCCACTACTTTTTTGTGAATATTAGGAGGGGGCCACATCCAGAGCAACAGTTGGTGTCGCAAATTCTCCTGTCGGGTGCCATTTAACGATTGCAGAGGAAGAGGCTGCAACAAGATGAGGTAATTAAAAGGGCGAAGGTTCAACCTCAACTTCAGTGAATACAAACAATATTGAAAACCTGATGGAAACATGGCATTTATTATGTTTAGGAACTCTACAGTCCGCTCAACTGTTTTAAAATATTGTGACTTTTTCTTGAATTTCTGGTGTTTCCACTCAAGTTCTTTACATCCAAACTGAAAATGCCCATGAACACAGGTAGATGGAAGTTCAGTTATTGTGCTCCTCGCTTAATACATTAGAAAAAAAAAAAGTGCTTAATTCATTTGGGCAGCTGGTGCTGTCGAAATGATTTAAAACACAAATATCATCTCCAGATAACAGATGATGATCCTAATCTTTTTTGCTTTCTGTTTAACTTCATTCTGGTCACATGCCATATTTTGCAAAGTGAAAAAGTGGGTACCAAGATCAGTATCAAAGTGTAAACGAGTATTGAACACTTCCACATCAATGAGTAAAAAAAAACATTAAAGCAGGACACACATATACTGCTGTGTACTGTATGTACTGTGAATTGAGATGGTACAGCTGACCTAAGGGAATGAATATGAATAGTGACATATTTTTTCATCAACTCTTTTTTCTTCCATTAGACATCGAGTACGTAAGTATAACTGCGGGCATCATTGGCGTGTTTGTATTTTTCTGTGTCATAATGCTGCGTCCATTTTGTGTAAGTGTGTCATGACGCTGTTATTATTCATTAATGTGAAATGAAGCATTCATGAGCCTGATGTGAATGTGTTATATAAGCACCGTGTAAAGTGTTAACTTGGTTGTCTGACTTAATATTTCAACCGCCTTAAGATTTTGGGATACGTGTACAAGTGTAAATTTCCTTTTGTTTTATGTCAGTGTTGATACTGTTGATGAGTCTCCATTTGTTGTCATTTTTATAAAAGCATTTCAGTATCTTCTGAGAGCTGTCAGGTTTCTAGTTCATTTAGCTATTTAGCAACATGTTTTTATACTGCATATTGTAGCACTTCTGTGTATAATAAGAGTTTAAAGTGTTGAGAAAACCTTTAGAAAGATCAACAGTTATTGTTCAAGTGCATCAAAACAAACAAGAGCACAAATATGTGTTTTTTTATTTTATTTCTTAATACTATGTTATCTGCTTTCAGACAAAGTACTGTGAAATAAAGTTAAGGGTGCACATACAGCATACACTCAGCATCTTTATTATTTTCTAAATGGTGACCGAGATGCATAATATGCTCAATATTTCACCGTTAGAATATTTAGGTTTAAAACCCCAAACTGAATAAAAATGCTCCATATAAACACCTCAATCAGAATGAACAGGTTCAAACCAATTAAGATTTCAAAAACTGATCGAAACCAAAAAAATTGTAACATGCGATTTAACAGTTTAACCTGATTACTTTCTGCACATTCCCTCCATCTTGATGTAAATGCTTGAGGACGTACGTTTCCCCACTTTCCGAAAATGTGGCAGCTTCCGAGCTAAACTGGTTCCCTGCAGAGAGTTTGTTTTTAATACAAACTCTTAAAGAACTGAACATTTTTTGATGCCTAGACAGTAGGAAAAGAAGGCATGAACATATACATCACTGTTGCACCTCACACAGCTGTTCCCATTAAACGTGCTGGCCCATGTAAACATCAGACTGTATGCAGTGTAAACAGCTGACATCCAGTTTAACCTTTTAAAATACACCATCCCATCCCTGGGATGCACTGGCCTTGGTAGGGCGATTTTATGCATGTCTTGAGCTGAACTGGACTCAGTCTTTAAACAACCCTGACAAATTATATAGTGTGCATTTTAAGCTCCACATATCACACATGACTCCATGGGGGCGTCTGGTTTCAGCAGTCAGGTTAATGACAGCTGTGCTGTGTGATCAGCTACCGTAATTTCCGGACTATAAGCCGCTACTTTTTTCATGCGCTTTGAACTCTGCGGCTTAAACAATGATGCACCAGAGCTCAACTGCAACATGACACACTCGGATGCAGTGGACATAAGACGCAAGATGGCATTAGTCTATACTTAAGCAAAGTAGGTAATATTGGTAGTGATACTTTTAATTGTAATATAATTTATAAAACACTTTAATGGAGCTTTATGAATGCCAGTTAAGCAAAACCTTTTATGGTAATGAAAAAAAAAATAATAATACCATTTTCTTTTGGCAAAATATGTGGCCCTCCTGTCCAACCTCCATTATTTTAGATGAAATCCACCCTTTGAAACAGTTAAGCAAGACCTGCCAAGACCTGCCCTAGTATTTTTTGTCATTAATGCACAAATTTATGCAGCAAGGTACTCCACAATCTAATCAAATCATCTACACTGTAGATCAAACTTTTGTCTTAAGTATGAATCTTGTTCTTCTTGAGTAATTGAACCCCATTTTTCTGCTGTTTACATGAGGAGTGCAAATTTGTAGGTGAGTTGTTTTGTGGCTCATCATGATATGATGCATGTGCTATACAGAGCCTGCAGTGCAGTGAAGAAGGTTTTTAAGACTAATCAAGTGAGCTTTCACAGCTGATAGTGGTGCACCAATCCAGACCTCCCCAAAAATCTATTCTTCAACTGGCAGACATATTTCCATGCACACCTAGTTGCATATTTTAATGTGATTAAGGTAATAATGACTGTAAGCACTGAGATATGGATTATTTTCTGAACCATGTTACTGTTTAGGTGTGTATTTTTTGTTCCAGTAGATAACTGGCCAAACAGACAATAAGGTTCAGTTTGGTGATGATATTGCCAGTGCTAAACAGTATTTTTTTCCAGGTACAGAAAAAAAAGTAATAGCAAATGTAAGGTCTAGATGTCATCCTCCCAAAATCAAAGAGCGGTAGTGTCTTTCTGTGCCATTTTGCACTCATCTTACAGGGAGAAAAAGAGCAGAAGCTTCTATAGACCATAACATAATGTAGCCGCATGTTGCAGGAGCTCTGGCATTGTCAAGACTGCACGGTTACTATAACAGATGGTAAAAGGCTGTATTTGAAAGCTTTCTGTATGTCCTTACACCCACCATTCACCAAAAGCAAAAGTTCAAGCCCCTTCCCAGGGTCAAAATCATCATATTGAAGATTCTGTGAGCTTGCTCATCCTATTTCTCCTTTCTGGGAGCAGAATATGAGGAGTAAATATCTGCAGGGGCTGCTGATTAGAAGAGGCAAGTAAACAAGTACACTATCCAGAGCGCATTCAAAATCCCAAAAGCAGGCCTAGACTGTGGTTTTATGTTGTTTGAAGGTCTATCTCACTTAGTTCTTTTAGATTTTCTTTGTTCCACAAACTGTACAAATTACCGCATTTGATTTCTGTTATTTCTCCAGATACACAACAACAGTTCGATATCTGAAGCTAAAAGAAGTCTTATCACCATGCTACTTGTCTCACATGCAGTACACTACGCTGCTCATTACTACTTTCCTAAAATTTACAATGAACTCAAACAACAAAGCAATAACCATATAGATGTACTTTGCTTGAGTCCCCTCTGTCATCGGTAGCTTGTTTACAGTGCTGCTTTTGCTGCTTTCCTATTGCAATTTGCTTGTGGGGTTTGCCTGGAGGGAAATGAAAGGGAGAGACTGTGAAAAGGCATTGACTTTGATTTGCTCTTGTTACTCACATCACTGAACAACAGAGGTTAGCATTAAGGCAGAAATTAAACCCATAACTCCTCACTTAATCTTTGGATGGCAGAGGCTAAACTGGACCAAGTTCTAAGAGTGGAAAGTTTTAGGGATGTAACCAACTTATGCATTTCCATGTTGATTGCTATTTGCCAGTATATAATTAAAACTCAAGTATTATTAATAATGAGGAAGTAGCTTTGACAGAAAGCACAAATACTGCTTGCTGTGATGGTTGTTCATATCTCAACAAAGTCTTTGCAAGTTAGTTTTTCTATGGAAACCAATGGAAACTGGAACGTAATAACAACACAGACTGTGTTCAAACATTTACTGTACAGTGCAGTATATGAAGTGTGTGCATGTAAGGCATTGTCCGTGGTATATACGCTACTTTCTGCTAGCAGTCCCACAATGCAATTTGCCACATTTTATAGATACAAAAATTACCACAGAGTGAGACTACATCTTCCAGCTGTGACTCAAAGTGATGATGAGTTAGTGTCCAAAATCTCAATTTACTGCTCACTGCTGAGGAAACTATTAAGTGTCTGTTATATAGTGAGTAAAGGAAGTGAATGGCAGAGAGATTTGGGACAGCCACATTCTTCAATTTAACAAGACAAGTCAAGCGGTTTTTGTGAGGCTGCACTTGGGTACAGCGGCCTGAAGAATGCACTCTATGGAAAGGTTGGGGACTGTCAGACTCAGGAGGTATCATCTGAGAAATGTGGAGCTCTATACAACATTTTGTGTTGATATTTTTCTGGATAAATTTAAACTTTGACGTGAACAGATGTCTACAAAATTTCAGGCATCAATACAACAGTTTTTAAGACGTTTCACTAAAGGTTAAATATGTCAACCTGCTGCTGTGGATCACCAAAGTCATGAGTATATGGCAAACTTTCATAGCAAACCAGAAAGTAACCACACTGCTAAAAATGTATATGCTCTGCCATGGAAAAGGGTCAGCTGAGATGCTTGTGACCCTGAAAACCATCTAAACTTGACACTTAGGAATGTAATATAAGACAAGAATTGTAATACCATCTATTTTATAGCATGAGTAGAGCTCACTGCTTGGTTGGGTAGCACTGCTCTCACTGTTTGAAAACAACAGCTCATTTGGCACACAGCATGAATCATGAATCACCAAATGTAAACAGAGATCCCTCCTATGAAGTTCCAACTCTTCGGACCATGCCCAACACCGATGCAGACTTGTACAAGAGCAGAATTTGGGGATTTGGGGATTTCAACTTTTAAACCCAAAATCCTAAATGCTGAATAGCAGCTTATGATGATTAATAAGTGTTCAAATTCACTGCTCTCCATTTAATAAGCCATTGAGTGGTTATTATTTGGGGAATAATGAATGTGAGAACCAGTGAGTGGTTTCAGACAGTGCACAGACTGAACCCTGAGCTGTAGACTCCATCATGTCACGGTTGACGAAACAGGGTGCACTACACTGATCACAGAACTGGGGCTTTACCCAAGGGTTTATGTTGATCCTGAACAAACAAATACAGAGGACACAGCATAACAACTAGATAATAATGAGGAAAAAAAGGTCAACAAAATCCCCAAACACATTTGTTTATGTTGTTTCTGGTTTTCTTCCCTGGAAGAGTGATGCTGTGAAAGACAAAAGATCATGTCTGTAGCTGAGGTGGAACACAAGCCACAAATATTACTTTTATTTCAAGTATATTTTTTTTAAATCCCCCATAAGAAAGATTGCTTTTTGCACATAAACACCCTCCCTGTCATTCTTTCCACAAAGTTTAGCAATGGAGACCCTCTATCCCTGGACTTGTCACAGAGTGCATTAATCAGCTGTCAGCAGACCATGGCTGAGGTTCCGGGTTTAGAGTATTTGAGGAGAGGAAACTCCAAAAGTTCCTCAGCTCTTGTCAAATTCAGTCTAATTGGATATGGGTGATCAGCTAAGAAGAATAGAGCATTTACAGTGGGCTCTAAAATGAGATCTGCACAAAGATCAAAGCTCAAATCACTGGGATAATTAAGGGATTGAACTCATATAAAGCTGCTTTGCAGGGTGATGAAATAAGCTAATAGCATTTCCAGCGTGAACAGTGACCAGGAGAGTCTCTGGGGGAAAATACACTGTGCAAATGAAATATTCAAATGTATGTGTATATGATATATTAATTTAGATATTAAAAATTATTTTTATTTAGCAGCAGTGGTGGAAGTTAACAAAGTACACTTACTCAAATACTGTACTTAAGACCAGCTACTTATTTCCATTCTATGCTGCCTAATACCTCTACTCCATTACATTTCATTATTATATTTTTACTTCACTGTGTGACAGTCGACCCCATTTTGACAAAAAGTTTCAATTTTTTCAAATTTCAATTTTTTAAGAAATAAATGTGACTTCATCAAATGTCTAATTTTGTCCAACCAACAGTGGAAAACCCAAATATTTCAATTTGCCAGTGACTGAAATAGTTGCAGATTAATTTTCAGCCAGTCAGCTCACTCATTGACTATTTTTCACTGAAGCTCTTCAGTTTTATACATAATTTTCTTCTATACTTTCCCATAAACCATCTAATGACCCCTCAGATTTATCTTCTGACCTCTTGGAGGGGCCTGACCTGTAGGTTGGGAACCACTGGTCTATGTGAAATAGACACTAATGAATGAATGAACAGTAAATGCTGCTTAATGCATCAGCAGTAACAGTCAGCTAATGGCGTATGCTAATCAGTCACAGGAGACAGTTTTCTTGTAATGCAGTATTTTTACATCATGGTGCTTTTATTTAAGTACAGTACAGCAGTAACATTTTCAGTGATCTGCTCACTGCTATGGCTTATCCCCCAAGAAAGAGCATTATGAATGAATCTATGATTTTTTTTTTTTTTTTTTTTTTATCAAGGGGTGTTGAAGCCTGTGATGTATGAGCACCTTCATGTTGATGGGCTGAAATTCTTCACTCTTGTTAAAGGAGATTTATGCTGATGGATGATTCTGACGAGCCGAAAAGACCAAGGACTTCTCATTAATACACCGCACGGCAGCTGAGACGAGAGCACCGGTGATCGCCAAGCAGAACAAGTGAATGATCCTTCAAATGAGCGCTGTGCACAGGCAGGTCACAGGGACCACCAGTCAACACTACTGGCAGGGAAGAGAAGAAGAGCTGCTGAGCACACTACATGTTGGAGCAGGAGACACAGAATGGCTCATTACGATATGAAAGTGAGAGCAAATCAAAGAGTCTTCACACACTAGAAAATATAAGACATGTGCCCACACAGGTCACATGACTTTTGTTCCCAGAACTTTTGCTTCTGGTGATAATGAGCCTGCCTGTCTTTTCCCCACATCTTTGGTCCTCTTCTTTTTTTTTCTTTTTTTTTTCAGCCAAACAAAGACTCCTCTGATCATAGCAGAGTACAAACGAAAAGAGGCTGAGCACAAAAAAAGAAAAAAAAAATCAATGGTTCCATTCTTGTGGAAGATAAAAAGCTTTTAGGCTTTAATTATTTCCCCCTTGTAGCTTTATGAATTTGCTTACCACTCAATTCAGAGGTGAGGACTCCCTTGAACACACTTACAAAAGGCTAGATCAGTTCATTTCCTTTCACCACATTTAAAATAGCATGTTAATTATTTGCCTGTATTAAAAACTAGAAATCTGTTTGAACGCAAATTTCTATCTTATAGGAGACATATGCAAAATAAGTCCAAAAGAAATCTATTCTTCCTTTGTTTTTGTTTATAAACAGCTTGAAAATCAACTGGCAATTGACTTTCTCTTCCTGTCAAACATCAATATATCTCTTATGACTCATCTTGAACTTGGGGGTGTATACATAAATTTCTCACATCAAACGTGATTTGGGGCGATGTATAAAAGCTCTTGACCTTAGCAGAGCAGCATCATGGGTAAGAGCAGAGGTGTGTGTCAGTCGGCAAAAACTTCCAAAAGAATGTAGCTGAGGTCTAATTTTGTCATTTCTCTCTCATCCTCCTTCTCCTGATTTAACAATGCAGGTGAGGGAGGTGTGGGTGGAGGCCAACAATCCTCCTCAGCTCCATATTGCTCTATATTCACTAAGCCATGGTCACTTGCAAGTGATCCAAGCAAATCAGAAAAATGCGATTTAAACCCCCCCCCCTCCCCCCCCCCCCCAGTAATTATACTCCACCCACGTATTTCATTTCACTTGTGAATACTGTTTGTCACATCACTGAAGCTAGACCTGCTCCAGCTTTCATTTCACCGTAATTTTAAATTGTTTTTGGATGAAAGAGTTTGGCTGAGGGTTTTTTGTGTTATTTTGCTTGATTAGACCTGTTGCACCTGTTAGAAGTGAGACTTATTATTATTATTATTATTATCATTAGTTCATGAAATTTGACGACCTGTAATCGTGAAATCGTAACATCAATCTGAGCAGAAGTTTAATTATCTAGGATAACTGAAAAAATCTCTGTGGGTTTGCAGTGCTTTACAATTAAGTTGTTGTAGAAACCCTTCATCTGCTAGCTTTATCAATAAACTAGTAACTATCCACAGTACTGACATATTTAAGATTCACTGTACAGATTTTGACCAGTGGTAGTGCTATGGAGCACTGATTTTATGAGCGGGTCCCTGTTTTGTTTATTGTCATGCACATGAGTGAAACAACTCCTTCCTGCTAATGGTTTCACACTAATGGCACTAACGCACCAGGAAAGTGCCAGCAAAGGCGATAAAGAAGATGGCTGCTAGCAGGTAAACATGGATTCAAAGCAGCATCTGAAATACTGGGTTTGCAAATGTGTTATGAGGAAGAAATGTAAGGTCAGCTTCACTGAGCTTTATATTTTTAAAGTTGTATAATAAAAAAAAGGCAGTATGAAAAATGCTTCAAAGATTTTGCTGTAACCCCATGAGGGAACATTTCAGATTACACCGAGGGACTAAATCATTTTGTGAGTGGAATGACATCCTGCTGCTGTGCTCTGTTTTCTATGTGTCAAGATCTTGAGCAATGAAGTCACACAATGTGAGCTGTCTTTCTGTCACACTTTGTTGGTGCTTTTGTCCCAGCCGGGAATTCACCACAGCTATGTCCTCAGTGTGGTGTCTTTTAATCTGAAAGTGCTGCAATCACAGGGTTTTTTTTTTCTTCCTCTTTCTCTGGAGGACGTGTTTCTGATTGCAGAGGCACTTGTTATTTCCTGGATGAGGCTCTGGTGCATACTACAGACCTCTAATCTGTCCAGCAATCATGAAGTCTCTGGAAGCTGTCACTGATTGCCCTGATAGTGACATGATTTCAGAAGACATGTAAAAAATGAAATTATTCACTCACTGTCAATGAACAGCACTTATAACCACTATCAACTTATGTCCAACAACATCTCATGTATTTCTTAATAACCACATATTTACAATAGAAATTTATTTTAAGTGCTCCTCCAAATATAGCTGAAAAAAACCCCACCAAGCTTTTGTTGCTTGTGTTCACACGTTGTAGGACAGCAAGTCATGTTTTTTTTTTTTTTTTTTAATTATTAGCTCTGAAGTTCACAGCCTTTGACATAAGAAATGACTGCGGTGCAGAAAAGAAAGCAATTAGGCAGAGGCTTCATGACTTTAAATAGCTTAGATTGCAATCTAAGAAATGGCATTTCCCATCATACACTAAAAGCATTTTCAGAATCCTCTGAATACTTGATACTTTGGTGCGTTATTTTATCTCTTTAGTGGAAGACAATTCTCTACTATGCGAGTTCTATTGAGTGTTTAATCACACAGAAGAGGAAGGAAGTGCTGTGATTTTCATTAGCAGGAGCTCTCACTCCGCAGGCTGCTACATACTCTGCACAAACACTAACTATTCCCCTTTATACTTCTCTCTTTTTTAACATAAGAATCCGAGAATTAATCATTAGGAAGTGAAGAAGCTGACGAACATGAATGGAACATCTGCACAGAGTCAAACTGAAGGAGACTTACTACTCGTATCACATATGATGCAACTGTTTTGTTATTAAATTCATATATGCTAATTGTCATTCGCTCATTCATTGTTCATGCCCACAGGTCAAATGGAGGTTAGAGCCTATCCAAGCATGCACAGGGCTGAGGGGCCAGAAACACCTTGTCAGGCAGTCACAGGCCAAACAGTCACAGACAATCAAGTTAAGTGACTCTTGCACAGTCAGGGGTGGGTTTAGGAACTTCTGAATGAAGGGGGCAGACTGGGCCACAAATTCAATGAAGGGAGGGGGGCAATGGGCCCCTGGACATACCCACATACCCATCTCTCCTACACAGAAGTAAGATACCGAAGCTAAAAGAGATACTAAATGACAACAGTAATCATTTTGTGTCTCTGGAGTTGTTTTATGTCTTTTTGTGGTCATTTGGTTAACTAAACAGTCACTACAGATGTTCTGAGCATAGCAAAACAACCATTCAGATCCAAGGGAGGCTGGTTACTGAAATCTAAAATCAGAAATGCCAAAAAAAAAAAAAAAAAATGGATGGCCTTCATACTATGGCCAAAAATTCTAACCTATGAAATGAGACAATACCCAAATTACCCTGTAGTCACAACATTTAAGACACTGCACTTTGTACATTTACATTTTAGGACTAAAGAATGTGCTTTGTAGGTGCAACATAAACTAGTTTTAAAGGATAAAGTGTGAAAAAATAAAAAACAATTGGTAATATGGACTGAACCTCCTCTGCATTCTATTTAACAACAACACGCTTGCTGAATAGAAAATGAGATGCATCAGACCAGGGAATGGTGTGTTAGTATGCATTGTGACTGAAATTAAGCTTTGTTCTTCATTTAACATCCTTGGCAAGCAGAGAAATCAGAATTCTATGGAAATAGCTCCTGTAGGAGGCCGTGAATAAATTCTTCTAGTAAAAGCTTTAACAGGGATTCCAATATTTAGTTCATGATTTGAAGTAAAGAAAATGAGCTTTAGGTTTCTGTCTAACAGAAGAGTTATTAAGTGATACTGATGTGAAACCAAAGCAGGGAAGCAGGAAAAGTTTCACACTGTAAGAGTTGGTTTTATTTTGTGAGTTTTGGTGTGAGCTTAGATGTTTGTATGTTCTCAACATGTCTGCATGTGTTTCCTCTGGGTGCTCTGGTTTCCTTCCACAGTCCAAAGACATGCCGGTCAGGTGGCAGAACTCTAAATTGCCTGTAGGTGTGAATGTGTGTGTGAAATGTGTTTGTCTGTCTGTATGTATTAGCAACAGACTGGCAACCTCTCCACCAGTGTACCGCCTTTCAGCCAGTGAGCCATCTAAAACACCTGTAAATTCTTTAGCTGCATTGTGAAGATCTCAAACAGAGATTTATTTGAATCATTTTAGATAAATTTCTTCTTCCACCAAACAAGTTCTTCATGAAAGACTGTTTACGTCTTGTCACTGATTCAATATAGATTTTTTTCATGGTTTAAAATGAGTACTAATGGCTTATATCTTCCATAGAGCTTCTAATTTTGAGACTGACATTAACAGAGTGACAAAGGTGGTGCTAGAACAAAATGAGTACAGTTACATGGATCAAAGATGACTGAGGAATAAGGTTTAAAAACCACAGAGAATTTATGTATAAATAAGCCACTAAATATGAAAAACCTTTCAAATTGCTCACTGTCCGACTTTGTAAAGAGAAGGACTTCATGGATCCAGAAATTAACTCATTCATTCCTTCAATCATCCATCCACTTGGTCTATGAGGCCCCTGCTGCAGATGTCAATAAATCAGGATCATCCACTTTCCTCCAGCAGTGTTTACCTCTGCAAGCTTAGTGTCTATAACTCTGAGTGTTTTTGTACCCCCCCCCCCCATTTACCAAAAAAAAGCTCCTCTAGACAGGAAAGTACACTTTGTGTAAATAAACCATGAGTACAGGGTCAACCTTGATGGGAGAGCTTACTGAGTTCCTGAAAGTTGTAAAGTTCTCAAAATAGTTTCAAAGTTAAAAGTGCCGATGCTACTGGCAGTGGTATTTCTAAGCGAGGGACACTGGTTTAGCCATGATTTTCTTTTTTGCTTGCAGAACACTTTAACATTTATTAGTTATACAGCTGCATTATTGCATTTTAACACAGCATAATATTGTAAGTACTAGTATTTGTTGGCTAATTATTTCTTGGGAATGCCCAATGCTAATGGGACAGACACTTGTTAAAATCAGTGTAAACATATCCATCACATTGTTGTATCATTGCTTCACTGACTTTTTCATTAAATACATGCCACAGCAGGAAAACCACTGTTGTAAATGTTAAACTTAATGAGGGCTGAATTCCATTTAGCTGATTTGGCTTCAGAGTCCTGACACTGTGATTCTTGTCCCACTGTCATGGGACGTGTCCGAAATTAATATTAAAACCTTACAGACAATCAATAGTTTGCTTTCTAGTGAGCAGTTAATTTAGAGTTTTGACAGGTGCAGTGTCTCCCTGCATTGTGTAACTACTGAAGCAGAGTCCTCTAAGAATTGAAAGGGTACATATAGTGCACTAAATCAGGAGGGATTTTGAACTCACCCACAGTGTCATGGCTTACTTTTTTTTTTCTTTTGTGGCCTTAAAATTTTGCTGCCTGATTTTACAGGAGCTTTTCGAAAGTATTGGGATGCATGTTGCAACGTTTTTACGTGTTTTTGCAATGAAATGGTGGGAGCAAGCGAAAACTGCAAAAAATACTTGTGGTTTTTTTGTGTGCAATTCATTAATAATTCATTGATTCCCCCTCTCCACAGTAGCCTACCCTACCCTTTACAAGATATTGTTCGAGCTTATTTGCATTTAACTATTTTCCCTCTCTCTTCTGCCACACTCAGTGACATCTGTCACACACACACATGCTCCTTATCTCTGATTTCATTACACATCCAAGCTGATAGTTTGAATAAAGCTTTCACACCATGTTTAAACATTTTATTTGAGGCTTTTATTGCTATTTTCTTTATTTCTCGCTCTTTCACACACACAGTTTGTCATGCAAACATGCAAGCATGCCTCTAGCACTTTGCGGTTTATACTACACTAACGATGACACTAACCATGCATATTTAATCTAAGCTGCACCTTGATTCTTTCAGCACTTTCAGCAGATCTGGATGCAAAAGCCTGTCATGGTGATTTGCCTCTTCTGTTGTCCACACGTTTCAGCCATTCTCCAGGTGTGTTTTGCAGCTAGGGTTAGGGTTGTGTTTTGTTTCCTTCCCCTTTCATGAAGAATATCAGCGAATTGCTTTGCACAGTCATTCGCATTTATTTTTGCTGGTAAGTTCACAACCAGAAACAAGGAAGTGAGTTTGCATGGGGACTGTTAGGAGTGATAAAACTCACAGGAAATTGTGATAATTGGTCAAATTTGCGCAAAAGTTGCATTGATTGGACAAAATCGCAAGGTTGTGCCGAATTCACAGGGACCGGTTGAATTTGAGTAAATTGTTATGATAGCCGATTGAAATATACCTTTCTAGACATTTCTAGAAAATTTGGCTTTGACAAAAGTATTGATTTTCAGTTAATGACAAACTTCACTCCTTTCAGCAGTAATGTCACATAAATAAGGAAGAATAACAATACTAAAATTATTCAGTGTCATTTGTGTAAGGATAGCACAGGCTCGCTGAGTGAGTGGGCCAGGTGTCCAGCTGTAGTGGGATATATTCACTGAGAGCATGCCAGTGTTACATTACAGAGAAGCAGAGCAGACAGTAGAGTGTGTGATTGATCTTGATTTGCCTTCTGCTCTGAAACACCTGGACAGAGCAAAGGAAAGGGGGGAAGCCATGTGTTCGTTATATTCTTTTCATTTTTGCTTTGAAAACAAAAATGTTATATATCATATTAAATTGAATATTTTTGGGTTTTGGATTTTTGGCAAACTATTTGAAGACTATTTGAACTAGTTTGTTAATTAGCCTTTGTTGTCCCCTGGGGCATATTCTTTTTCACAGCACCGTGCGTCACAGGGAAAATCAGCATTACACTTCACACGCATGGTCATACAAAAAATACAAGCAGAAATATGTGAACTACAAGTTCTTATTTGTGTGACCAATCACCAATAACTGTGATGTGATTTCATTTTCTATTAATAATGAGGAAAATTTGTTAATGAGCCATGTATTTGGCAAGTTTAATTCAAGAAATATTGATGCTGAACATATACAGATAAAAAAAAAAAAAAAAAAAATTCAAAATAGCTGATCTTACTGTACGATATCTATTTTATAGTGCCATCCACCTCAACCACCTCCTGGAGACTCAAGTTCCCATTAATAAATGCAGCACCTCCTTTGTACTAAAAAAACATGTCTCTGGCCATACTCCAGCCAGGCAACATAACTGGGAATGCAGTTCTCTTATAAATAGATGTAATTTCTAAGAGACTGGGTTGTCCGTCCACAGAGGTCAACAAATGAACACTTTGTCTGCTGTCACCTCTCCTCCTACCGCTGCACTGTGGGTCAATTCTGAGCACAGATTTTTGTCTGTGCATATATTAAACTTTCTCAGACTCCTTCACAGTAGCTGCACTCAGGATAGCAGATCATCAGTCTCAGTCTTTGATTGGAGGAACCTAAATATTTTCCAGTGGCTAATCTGTCTTGCTCAGTATGGTCCATTTACGTTGCACTGGGCCATTTGTAAAAGTTTTACATACATACTTTTTAAGCTGGAAATTAATGAATCTATCACTGGCCTCTTCTGCAAAAAACAGTACATCAGACACTTAGCTAAGAATTACCTCCCAGTGAATCAGTTGCTGTTTAAAGTTTAAACACAAATGTATGTACATGTTTTCCACAGAGTAAAGCTAGTGTCTAATCTTCTGCAGGTTTATTTACCTCCAGGAGCTCTGAGGGTCCAACTGTTTTCATACATTCATTAAAATTTCAAACTGTTACCTTGACTATCACATCCGTCATTTGTTCCCAAAATGCCTTGAAAGCCACAGTCATTGCACATGTATCAAAAGCAGAGTGTAGGTCCTGAAGATCATTATGTGCTGAGATGTCTTCCCCTCTACCTTAAGGCTTATTTGACATTAAGGGAAGAGAAGGGAAATTGCGGAAGGAGTGAGAAAAGTCCCCATTAAAAAGATAATTAGCTGGGTGAAGTTAAGGTCTAAGTCAAAGTAACTGTAAATCTGCTGTTTGTTTGTTGTATTAAAAGAAAGCAGCAACAGCAGATTAAATAATTACAGTAACGTACATTGATTATTTGTGTTTTGAACATAAATTTTCATCAATGAGGCACAGATGAACATTTCTCTCGCTAGCTTCTTTTTTACCCATCATGAGACTCACAAACAGCTGACATATGCTTATTAGTGAAGCAAATGAAGAGCAGAGGATACATTGTCAGGCAGCATTAGAGTCAAAGTCACCATGTTTTCCCCAGAGAGTACCTGCCTAAAGATGTAACATCGTGAAAGATACTTGTTCTGCCACTTGTGTTATCCAAAATAAAGAGAAGTGATACTTAGTGCAGATGTTTGGGCAATCTGTTCTAAAGTCTCAGAATGTTTTAACCTTGACTTAAGTAGACTTGAAGTCCACTTTGTTGTAATCATTACAGACATATATTTATATATGACCACTGTATTTTATTCTGTATTATAACTGTAACCTGAGCTCACTGTCCTTTATACTCAAATTTGCAGGACACCCACATCAAGGGCAGAGGCCATCCACACAAGCCTGATTTCTGAGTTGTTCTGCCAGAAACTCTCCCAGAGTGACCAACAAATAGAAATGCTCAGGGCAGCGATAAATCCCCTCCAACATTCAACAAGACTGTGATGGTGTTGATATGTATTTGGAGACAGTGGAATTTGTGCTGTCCCTGGTGCATGATGGGCATGGTGTAACATGTTAGGATTACAGTTGAAAAATCTGGGCCAAATTGGTCGATGTAGATGTAGACGACGACAAAAAAAAAAAAAAACAATACAACAATTAAAAAGTGTGTTTGTGCTTGTATGCTCACACACACTCACCACCTTTGACCAGAGCTGATTTGTACTCAACTTTTCAATATTAAAAATAAACAGTACATGCATTTAAAGCACATTCTTATAGTAGTATAGTAGTATAGTAGTATTAAATCTAATTGTGAAAAACTGTATTACTTTCAGTTTCAGTGTTCTGTGTTTTTGTCTGCAGATCATCTGCAGGACAAATTCACCAAGAATCCGCAAACAAATAGGTCAGCGCCTTTAATCTGAAAGGAATCCAATTCAAACATGGACCTCCAAACTCCATGCAGGAACTTTCTCCTCTTGTTCAACATACTTTAAAATCACGACTAGAAACCCTCACACTTTTAACCCTAACTCTTTATGGTAATCACTGTGAGTAATTAGCATAGGAAATAGTGTAGTCACAATACCAGCAATACTATGTATTATCTAAAAGCATTAAGCAAAGCTACAGATCAAAGACTGTGGTGCACTTTAACAAGATACACCACAGAGTGAGTCATGACTTCAATTACAACACCTGAAATAACAAAGAGCTTCACCAGCCAATACACTGGTAGCACTAATTAACAACAATGCCACTGAGCGGGACTTCGGCTGATATGATGTGCAGCTATCGACTAAATCCTCCCGATTACTGTCAGCAGTCTCCAAAACAGAACCATGGAAAACTAATCTGCCTTTAATTCATTGTTCAGGTCAGCGTGTTAGTCACTAAGGAGCTTCGAGTCAGACAGCTTTGTCACCTCTGAGAACAGAATAGTTTCATATTTTGGCTCCTGGCAACAGTATTTTCAGAAAACGCGTAGGTGGAATGAGGTTCAACATGTGGTGGCTATGTGATTCTCCTGCAGTGATTCCAGCTTCTGTATCTTCAGAAATTTAACCGCAGCAGTAAAAAAAAAAAAAAAAA
>JBBMJY010000010.1:5768967-5792233 GCA_037833715.1 Toxotes lorentzi | reverse complement strand
TATATAAAAGAGAAAGAAATACATTGTCGTTCTGCGTAATGCAAGCCTTTTTCTTCTTTAGCAGGTAAAATGCACCAATGAAAATGGAATTCCAACTTCAACAGCACAGCACACCTGCAGACACTAAAATAGCAAAAGTGAATCTTGGTCATATTTGCAGACCGTAAACCAACTTCTGAGTAAATTTAAATTTCATAAATGCTTCAAATGCACTCTGTTAGAACTAGGAGACATTAGGTAAATACATCTCTCAGATCATAGGCTCTGGCAAAGCACTGAATAGAACTAAAATAAAATGTCTGTGGTGGATGGAAAACCATATCTATCTGAGATGAAGAAAAAACTCAATAACTCTGGCATTATTCTTGTAGGGTCACACCCATTTTAGATCTAATAAATTTCATTACACTTTCATACCATGGCCGCAATAAATACTCGACTCTGAATGACTCAAGGGGTGTTGATTAATTTCAGATAACGGCATGCAGCTTTGATGGAGTAGTCTTATCACTGTTTCATATTAATGCGCAACAGTGATGTAAGCATGCTGCGAAGACATCAGGCCGATGCACAGTCCCGTAGAACAACATGAATCAATCCAATTATGCTTTCTACAATAACACAGACCTGCAGGATCTGATCAAGTTAAGGTATCTAGCATATAAATATATACACCATATATTCACTGCTGTTTCCCATCAAGTCTGTTGTAATGACATTTCTAATGTTAAAAGTTGAGAGATGCATTCAGCACATATACCTTCACACAAAAATGTCATTACTGCAGATACTGCAGTAAATGTGTCATTCACAGTAGACATGAGAAAAATTGTTGTACATATACATAACTAAAATTTTTGTTGTTTTGCTTCTTGAAATCTTTAAGCTCAGTGAATGCTTCCTTCTGTATAAATGTATAAACTTATAATATTTGTGTAACAACTTGTCTGCCTGATATGCAAAAATTGTGTCATTCTGCAATCTATATTTCACCTCACCTGCTTGGTGCATAGTTGACTTCATTTTGGTTTCCCTGTTTGCACCTTTTTCAAGAGTATCAGCATTATATTCATCACCTGCCAATTTGGCTGGTAACCTGATGACACTACTCACTACCATTAATTTTTAACAATATTTGGACGGTGGGCAGGTACAAATTTCAAGTCCTGATGGGCATCCATAAACACAGTCTCTCAGTTTCAAAAGAAGCACAAAGAAACCAGGGGTATCATTGTATCATGGTATAATTTATTAGAGCTATTGTAGCTATGATAAATAAAACAAACAATGGAGAATCTTATATCAACTGAAAAAAAAATACTTCTGGGTCTTTACAGTACTTGAGTTCAAAGTATGAATGTCTGAAATCTGAAATACTGAGAGTTTGAAAACATGTATAAATAATATATTTTTTACATCTTAACAGTTGAACAGTGAAGATTTCTTATGAAGGACTTTGTGGTCAAAATGTGTGTGAATTACAATAAATAGGCAAGTCTTCATTACAAATGAGAATGCAATTAAATGGAAATGCATCATTTCATCTGGCTCTGATCTAGAGGGGTTTCATATATAGCCTGAAATCATACAGCATGTTGCCTAACAGGATGGTCAAAGCACGTATGACTTTGTAATGCAAGGCCATTAGAAACAAAAAAAACATGTTTCATGTTTCTCACAACAGTGAGCACTGTCCACCCACTGTCTAAAACTAGACTAAAAATGTATCTTGTGAGGAATTACACCAGGACCATCGGTTTATTAACAGATGTGTTGGGAGGCCTTTGATATGTTTGATGTCTAGGACAGATGTTTTCTAACAAATACAGCTAAAGAGACTATTGTATTAAGCAAAGGTAATTATATACTTCTCTCTACATGACATCTACATGCAGTTTTAAAGATTCCCAGTTCTAAGTCTGACCTGAACCAGTTGAGGCTGAGGACAGCTCTTTTCTTTTTACAGACTCTCTGATTTGTTCCTCACTTTTGCTTTGTGGTCACTTCCCACACCTCCCTTGTGCTCTCATACCAAAACTCTAACACCCACTACAATAAAAGGCCTGTATATTGAATTGCTGGATATACGGGAGCAGTGGTGGATGGGCTGTGTGCAGGACTTGCTTTGAGACAAATACCCGAGCAGATCTGCGATAAAGTACAGCGGTGTTTATTTTTCCCTGCACAAAATAAACTGCTTAAGCGTGTGTACGAAACAATGACCTTGTCTCACTGATTCAGTTTTAACCTTTTTGTTGTGAAGCCTTGGAAGCTCGAGCTTAAGGAATAAAAACTGACCGGGGAGTGAAAATTACAAGGTTGTCTGATTCTTACGTTTGAGCCGATGACCTCAGGTCACCACTTTTGAGAGCCTAGACTCAAGAGAATACAAAAGCCACAGACTCACTCATCTCTACAGTGATTTAACCATGCAGTGAGCACTGAGAAAATCACATATCACATATATCCTTTTATGATGAGTGATAGAACATATGCACAGATGTAGAGTGTCCTAATAAGATATTCCTTCTTCGTTTAAAGGCTTTAACCAGCCTAAATGTTTTCCTGACAAGTGACCTCGTGTTCATGTGGATGACAGTCCTCTCCAGAGAAACAGCAATACTGGTCATTTTTGAAACAACAGTGAGGAAGGCAAGGCATGACATATACACATTGAAGGTAATCTATACACAGCTCATATCCTTTCTGAATAAGTACTCTCTGTTTGAAAGGTTCCAGTCAGGGTTTCAACCTCATCATAGCACTGAAACGGCACTTTGTTAATTGTTAATGACATTCAAGTGAGTTCAGATGATGGTTGTTTTACTGTTTTGATTTTGTTAGACTGCCTGCCTTTCATACAGTTGATCATTGCATATTAATTACTGGATTAGAAACATGGGTAGGTGTGAAAGGTGCAGCTCTTGAATGGTTCAGATCTTATGGGAATGACACAACTATCACTGTGTGAACACCTCATCAGCCAGTGCAGGTAATACCTGTGGGGTCCCCCAGGGGTTTATTCTTGGCCCTTTACTGTTCTGCCTGCCAGACACAAAATGGATGGCTAGTAACTTTCACATGTTAAATACAGATAAAACTGACGTGATGGTCCTTGGGGCAAAAGCATATGGGGAACTCATTAAGCAGGCACTAGACCTGCACTGTGGACAAGAAGCCAGAAGTCTGACCCAAACTTTTCTTCTCATTTCCGTAACATAATATTTCATTTCATTCTTTCATCAATTGAATGGCTCCAGCTTGTACAAAATGGTGCTGCAAGGAACTAGAACTAGAAAATATGCTCATATTTCTCCTGTTTTTGCTACCTGTAGCCCTCAGAATTGATTTTACACTTTTATTACTTGTTTTAAAGGAACAGATAGGCCTTGCCCCATCCTACATTGCTGACCCCCTCTCTCCCTACACTCTGGCTTATAGTCTGAGAACTGCTGGTTTTTACCCCTGATATTTCACGAAATAGATTTTTTTTTCACAATAGTTTTATGCTTTATGCTTATCTCACCATTGAGCTATGTTTGAAAATTTGACAATTGTTAGCTCCAGTTTGCTAAAACTTAAGTTATAAAGAGTAGTGAGTGTAGACAGGTCACAATAACCCGTAATAACCTGTTATTGTGTTGATATTCTTGTCAATTTGTTTGTCTTTTGAAATATGTTTTCACTATGAAGTTTAGTTAAATGACTGTATAAAATTGAAAAATAAAAAGCAGAGCAGTTTCTTTAAGCCCTCAACAATGACAAAGTCATTGTTGTTTCTGTTCACACCTTTTCCGCGGGTGTCCCAAATGTTCTACAATAAATAAGGAAAAGCAGGAAGGTACAGACTAGAGAAGTTTACAAATTTGATCCTCATGCCACCTAATATAAAAAGACACACTCACCTCTTCCTCAGTGACTACCGTCAAAGTGCCCTTGAGCAAAGTATTAACATCTCTAACTGCTCCAGTGGAGCTGCTAATTGGTCCAAAGTAGACACAAGAAAACAACGGTTCTCTTGGGCAGCCCCCAGATGTGACTGTTTGTAACTGAGCAAATATTAAGCTCAACACTGCTTAAAAGAAAGGGCACACCGACCACTCTCTATACAAAGTGTGCTCAAACAACGGACTATGGCACAGAAACAAATGGACAGGCACATACTAGCAATTGAATGTGCATATGGGACTGTACTGATATTCTGACCGTCAGGGGACATCTCATATTAGAAAGCAGGACCCCCCCAAAAAAACAATTCAGACCAGCCTTCCTTCAGCAGAAGGTAAAACCATAACTCTCCTCGTTCTCTATCCCCCAACTAATCATTTTCACACAGTCCCCAACAAATGTGCACATTGGATTTGATCTTTCAGTGTGATTTCTGGTTGTTGTCAATTAATCTACTATGTTTTAATTTTTCACATATCAAACTAGCTTTTAAAGATCCCACGCAATGTTTCAGTTTTTGGATCGATACTTCCTTCTGGTTTGATGTAATTTTACATGGAACAGGATCTTTAGTGGGGGAATTAATCTTCAAAGACACTTGTGTGGAATATTAATAAGACTTTAAAAAACGGAAGGGCAAAGTATCACTTGCCTATACCATCATACTTAAATGAAAATGGATTTTTCTAACAGATAACGTAAAGCTCCAATTCAAATTACTGCTGTTTTTTTCTTGCAAATTTACAATGACAGTAGACCTCCAGGTGTTGCATCATTCACCCCAAAATCTATACTCACTTTTGTGGGACTTTGTGTGCAAGTCCCACAGTGTGGAATGAGTCAGTGGGGATTGGGGGGGGGGCAAACATGATTTTCTTTTGACATGTTTTTGGCATATAATGATGGACAGCAAAACAATACACCCGGGGCCACAGAGTAACACTGCAGAAAAGACATTTTCCATTTCCTGGGACCTTTGAGCCTTCTGAGTTACACAGGAGTCATTTCAAATCTGCCAATACGATTATGTTTACTATTTGAACATTCACATTGCATTTAAGTACAATGTCTCTCAGGAAATTACCACTCTAGGTTGTTTCAACATCACACAGCTGGCCCACTTTTTTGTGCAATGACCTTTTCAGCCCTCATGAAAACCATTTATATTATATTCCCTCAAGCACAGTGGCATTAATTCATGCTGAAACTCTATTCTAAGCTCGGGATTTAAACTTGGTTGCACTCGTTGCAACCCTTCTCACCTCTGCTGGTTTTCACTCTCAACAACAGATCAGCCGAGTGACTGAAGCCTGAAGCCCATTTAGTTCATCGAGCTTCCTGCATCAGCTGACTGGGGTGAGGCAGTCATCCTGCGACTGATTCATTCTCTCCAGATTGGACCGTGTCGCTGTGACGAAATGCCAAGTGTCATTATTCGTAAAACCTGCAGCGCACTGGTTCCTATGTATGCGATATCATGATTCTAATAAACCTCATACACTTAAGGCCTAATCCTCTTCTCATTATGTGAACATGAAACCTGTAAAGACCTGCAAGGCTGCATTCATTACCAAAAAGATTAATGGATCCAGCCACGGTGGTGCACATCACCTCAGTAACGAAACAAAGCAACACAAGCACTCAACAACATAAAACAAAGCAACAGTAGCACACAACAACATAAACACACAACTTTGACACGACTCGTCATAATGATCTTAAGCCCTCCCTGAACAGATTGTGTCATCAGGAGATTGTCTGCAAAGTAATTTCAGTCGTAGGACATCTGTAATGTTAATGGCTAATTCACATGAGATAACAGATCTCTAATCAGTCTTTGAAATGACAGAGATCGGAGTGTCTGCTCCATATACAGGGGAGTCTGCTCTATTTACACATCGTCTTGCCATCAAAACAGTTCAGCACATCACACATAAAGTCAAACAGGAAGAAACACTGTAATAGGCTGCACATGGCTGCCACTTGCCTGATTTTAATTTTCTGGCATTTAAGCACAGTACTGTATATTTCAGTCACATCAGAGAATTGACCATTTGTACGGTTGTGCACTGGCATAAGCATGTCTGCAGAGTAACAGTATCAGGTTATAACAGCCATGCTACACCTGCATAAATGTGGATTTCAGATTACTCGACTATGAAGAACATGATAAGATGCCATGAGCTAATAATTTTTCTTCAGCATTATGCTGAGATGCATTATGAGCTGACATGCACAGAATGAAGGTGCTGCTTTAAGTATCATCTGCCCTCATTTACATCCAGAAGTGCCTGTCCATCAAGAGGTATGTGCGCGGGCTGCTTTCTGAGCTTTGTTAAACACACGCCGAGCAGCTCATTTACTTTGTCACTTTCATCCACGCTCAGCTGGATACTTCCAAAGTGAGGGCACTCTGTGTGTGTTTTAACTTTGTAGGCCAGTAGCTCTATTAGTGACTCTGTCAGCAGCCATAATTCAGCATCTGTGTGTTCCCACCCCTCTGCTCCCAATAACAACCACCATAAAGTGTCAATTGAATTATGAGCCCTGGTTTCTGCCTACTCATTTTCATAATAGATTTTGAGATATATCATGCAGTTTTGTTTGGTGAGTAATGCTGGGCTGACAGGATAACAGAGGACAAAGCTCCCATACTCTGTAACCTCTACATCATGTAAAGCACTAACAAGATGCTGCAGGATGTTTCTCACAGCAACATTTTACACAAGAGACAGGGGATTGAATTCTTCCACTGCTTCCAAATCCATGGGTGTTAACTAGAGACAGAGCAGAAAGAGTTGTGGTAGCCTGGCTAAGTACTATAAAACATAAATACAATGCAGGCAGGGATCTTTCCTACCCTGGCAAATGGACCCTGTTTAAATTGCTGGAAGTCCACAACTTTGTAGTGACAGTTTTGCATTGTTCATTCCCCAATTAATAACTTCTCTGTGAAAGGTTTGCGGGCAGTGTTCATTGATTCTGTGTTATTAAAACTCCCAGTGCTACCCACTAAGTCTCTCAGCCCTCGTCTGCAGACTGTTAAACAGGAAACTCCCCCCACCTTACTGTCTGCTCCTCTAATTTGGGCTGTTTGCTATCGATATCGATTAGTTCTTGATATTCCCTTCAGCTGGCCTGTCTGTGAAACTCTCCACTGTAATTCATTGCTCGCCCACATGTCAATTACTGTAGAGGGAGAGCACCACTCTGTCTTAATGAAACCGTATGAGCTGAGGAGTTGAACAGTTTGATTCTCGTCCAGACATAAAAGAGCTGTGTCAAGGAAGTGAGAAACTAGCATATCATGGAAACTGTACACAGCTAATGCAAGAAATGATCCAAAACTGTAATGTAGTGTGATTACAGTGTGGATTAGAAGTGTGTTCATCTGATTTAAAATGAAAAGGTTACGTGATATACAGAAGAATAGTATTGAATGAGAATAACTGAAATATATAAGATTTGGGTGATTCATTTCATACATTCATTGACATATTTCTCAGTTAATCCGGTGTTTCAGGAATATTTTGTGTATTGTTGATAAATGTGTTGTAATAACACCTTTGAAGGGGAAAAAAAGGAAATGGGAAAAAAAAATCCAGATCAAACTATAAATGTGTTTTATGAAATTTCAACATGTACACAAAAAATGAGTTAAAGAAAAAACTGACTGAAAATAGCCACAGATTAATCTTGTTCCGATCAACTAATCAATCAATGCACTTGTTTTTGCAGCTTTAACTTTTTTTTTTTTTTTTTACTTCGTTTTGATGTTTGAGCGTCACTGTGCTGTTTGTACATTCATCTGCTGAGGAGGGAAAGTTTTGTTACCTTATAACTATGGTCTGAGCGATACTGGATTTTTGAGGTTGATACTAATACAGGCTGTTTAAAAATCCAACCACAACACCAAACGGCACACAGACATACTTAGCAACTAGCTGATAAACACAGTTGAGCATTTTGAAGCTAAAGAGTCAGATGTTTCGCTCAAGAGCTGGTAGAGACGAAAACTAAACATATTCACAAGGTGATGAGAAACACAACTCGAAATGAATTTTGGTCCATAACTGAGCAGTTTCTAAATGAAAATCCTAAAAATCTGTCACTGCAGGTTTAAGAATGTTTAACTGGCTTTTTTTAAATTCATTTTTTGTGTGTCTTTAAACATGTCTGGATGGGATGTTTAAATTCATCGAGGATTTGCAGTTACACCCTCTTTCCTCACACAGACATCGTGTCTTGCTATGAAGCTCTCCGTGTTCCTGACACCCACAGAACGATAAAAAAAGCCTCCCTCAAACCTACATGCTTTAGATCTACTTAGAACCCAAATGAGTCTGAAAAGCTAAAAGGCAATGCTGAATGACTAAATGATAAGATGTGGCGGCGCCTCAGCTCTGCTTCCTCTGACACAGGTGTGTGAAGCTCATCGCCATATCCACAAGCATCCAGCCAGGAACACCAGCCAGGACTGGCAGCTTGAGGCCAAATTCAGATTTAGGTGCAACAGCCACTAAATTTAATGACAATATAGTAGACAGCTGCTGGGCATGGGAAAGCATTAGTCTGCATCTGCTACAGTATCATTGTGCAGAAGCTGAAGAGAAGGATATGTAATCATTCACCAAAAATATCTCCTGTTTTACTTTTCACTGTATATGACTACATTTCAATTATCTATCAGACATATCAGCATAGGTTCTGAAAACATTTTATAGATGCGCATCTCAGGAATTAAGCACAGCCCTATTAGGCATCAAGACCTTGAAGTATGTGCAATCATGATTCCCGAAAGCAGTTATTAGTACAATTTAGTCTGATGAGCTATTAACACATGTCAATGGAGATGATTGCTGAGATGCACATTTCCTCACCACCTGCTGCATTTGATTATCACCGACAGAAAGGCGGAAACACCATCCTAAACTTCAAATCAAGATCTTAATTTGAAAACTTTTCAAACAGGTACAGTATGTGTGACAACTCCACAAAGCAGAGACACTCTTGTCCAAACATTTTTCATTATATGAGTAGAAGTTTATTATTGTTATTTTCTCTGACAAAGGAGTAAGAACAAAGTTTTCAAATTAGTTTTGTTTTTGTTTTTTTATTTCCTTTTTGCCAGTGATGGAGACTGCTGTAAAATTTAATGAGGCTATTTTCTACGCATCCTATCTTATTGCAGCAGCTGAGTAATGGAACGTCATGCATGAACAAGGTTGATTAACAGGGAGGAGTTGCATTCAAAGCAAGAGTATGATGAGTAATGCGAGGAGACGTGAATTATTTGTTCAGTTTCGGATTAAAACTCAGCGCCCCCTATTATCAGAGATGATCATGAACAGGAAGACAACTGGGATGACAGAAGCAGTGGAGCCAGGGTCACTACAGGCAGGGTACAGAAAAAAAAACTGCAAATTACCTGCCTTAAAAGCACCCTTGTCTTCTTAGTGATGTACAGAAGTAGAGGACATCAGAGTGATGCTGAGGATTCAGAAGGGACTGGGGTAGCGATAATATAACAAATGGGTGTGAGAGCTCTCCATTCTCAGACATGACAGATAATGGCATTTCTACCAATTACTTATATGTATAGCGCTGCCTCTTGCCTAGTCCATTACATCACACAAGAATGCCCTTTTGGGCTTTAATGGCTTTTATGCGATAGTTACCATCACATTTATGCTGTCTGTAAACCTCTCAACAAAACAGCAAACACAATGGGAACCAAGAATGGTTCCTGGAGCAGCTCCCAGGTCATCATGAGAAATAAGATATGAGCTACTCCAAACATAATGTGCATCATTATCAAAGTATGAATGGTGAAGTAATGTAAAGAGGAGAATACTACTCATACTGTGCAGAGTTCATGGATTCTTAAGTAGTTTGAAATCAAATTATAAAACAACCTTGTAAAGACGTCAATTGAACCTCACAATTGGTGCATGAGATATTTTTTTTTACACCCATACAGTCCAGGAGGCCATAAGGACTCTGTGTGGGCTGCGGTTTGATTACAGATAACATGGACTGTATAACACCCAAGTATTTTGGCTTTAAAGCAGCTATAATCGATGTTTTTCTAATTACAATGTGTCACATGACAACGTGAAAATAATGTGACAATGGGCTCCTAGAGATGAAGCTACAGAGAACTATCACCCCATCCTGAAGCTCCCCTGGGTTTTACAGAGTTTAATAGTGGATTTCAACTCATTGTTCAGCTGTCCAGCTCACGTTTTTCCTGCTGTGGTTCACTCTCACAGCCACAGCAGGCAGCTGTTTTCAATAAAAAGGCTCAAAAGACTCATTGTACTCTACCTACCCATCACCAAACAGCAGATGAACACAGTTAGTGACACAGTCAGGAGTTGGCAGAGACCAAAAAATAGAGCTAAAACAGAGTCAGCATTGGGCCTCCACATTCATCAGGTGGACACAGGCATCCAGATGAATGATAACATTGCTCCATAACTGTGATGGATGTTTAAATATTCACTACCAAGTTGACCATATCAACTTGAAAGGTGGTGAATATCAGTCAGTGTTGTCTACATTAACTTGTTCAAAATCTGTTACTGAGCTGTAAGATTTAATAGACAGGCTTAAACTTCAATCCTGATTTATGGTATGCTGCTGCATCTGTCACCTTGCCGTTGGCTTTGACTTTTCCCTTCCAAACTTACATGAATCAGCAACTGATTGAAATTGTGCTTGATTAAAAAAAGTGTATTGCATGTAAATTGTGCAGCACACAGGCCCTTTGCTTTGAATTTTAGCATGATCTACACATCTGCAGATACTCAAAAAAATCTGCGTGCACATCTCTTATTTTGACATAAAACGATATGATCAAAGCTTTACACTCTGCACAATCTGCATTATTTTTAAGATATCAGCATGTTAAAAAAAAAAACAGGATGCAAGCAACTGTGGGGGGGTGAAGGGGATGATGATGGCGGTGGACTTGTGTGAGAAGCGGACTGCTGGGCCATCGATCTACCCCAACACATCACTCCAGCTCCATTTACAGAACCAATCACATCCCCCGCTGATTGATGTGCGGATAATTGAGCTGTCGCTACGGTTTTCATGTTTCTCCTCCAGCTTGTTCCAGACTTTAGGAATTGTATTGTATTTTACTTTAACACCATTTACAAGAATGGACATCCTGATGTGTATTTATGTCAATATTCTGCCAGACTGCTGTCAGGGAGACAGAGAGATGCTAACTCCTGCACCAGGCATGATAGACCACTAGCCTGTCCAGGCTAATTAACCTCAGGGGCCAGGCCTCCTGCTACCCTACAGGGTCAGCCGATGTGGCAGCTGCTTCATCCCAACATCACACGCTCGCACACTCTTTTCTAGCTCTGTATTACCAACACAGTTTACTCACTTTCTTGCCAACGATTAAACAAGAAATTGATACCACTGTCAAGTCTGTAAGGTTAATATGTAGCCATAGGCAGCACCTGGTTAGCTTAGCTTAGCGTAAAGACTGGAAACAGGGGAAACAACTACCCTGATCCACTCAAACTCACTAATTACCACATTGTCTCCCATTCCAAAATCAGATTTTTTACGGGGCGATTATGTGCCGGACTATTTCTTTGCTCTGTGCTGTTGCCAGGCAACCAGCAGAGACTCCAGGTCCTGTCCAAGAAATACTGTGAGACATAACCTCCTGTGGGAACAAAATGAATGTAGTCATTTTTGTGTTTACATCAAATAGATCTAACTTAATTGGTTAGCTTTGATAATATAGAATAGACAAACCTTACCTGTTACCTGTTACTTGTAACAGGAGCCAGCCTTGCCCCCCCATACCAGTTAGTTAGCTTAGCTAACTAACTGGTATGGTATTAAAAACTTCCTTTAAGAGGAAATTAGGATGATACAGGTGTAATTTATCCATTTTTGCATCAGACTTGTATTTATTATGCTTTTTACACACCAGGCCCAGATAAAAGCACAACATAGACAGTGAGCTGGCTCGAGCTCTGCTTACATGGAACCTCTGTTCTTTTCTTCCTTCCTTTAGCCACAGGGTGTTTTATACCCACTGATCACCTTTAGCTTCTCCTCGGTTTTAGGAGTTCTTACTGGTTTTGCTGATGTTGTGTTTTATCTGCAGACCCAGCCATCTGTAAAATCTGCTTCTCTTCTTTTTTGTTCTCAGATGAGGTCCTGTCCAAGGCTGGCCTGTTGCAGCCCACTCCTTTCACTGCACTGCATGTGTAGTTAGCTGTATTTTCAGTGAGAACTTTTTGCACAAGTTTTGTGAGTTTTTAGGGGCTTAATACATTGTAGAGTCGTACACTTATCTTATTAACTAACCAATCCTTTAGCCTTTTTTTGTTTGTTTGGTTTCCACCCAATTTGTAATTTTCAATCCCTACTGAATTATGGAAAGGTAAAGTATTTTTATTTATGGGAACCTTTTTTGTCACTCCTTTATCACAGTTTTTGGGTTAAACAAAGGTCTTTGTACTGAAAAATCAAATACTGTGGATCTCACCAAAACTCAGTTATGTAAATATTGTGATTATTATGTAAATATGTAGAATTGCTAAGATGACATGTCAAAAGCTTCAAAACAAAACGCAACAAAGAGACCACAACAAAGGACAAAGACAGAATGAGTTTCTTATTTATGCATTGTGTTGGTGACAACTAGACCAGATGGCTGTTTACAAGTGTCTGGGGCAATTTTTCCCAGCTGGAATTTACATGAGTCCTGTCATAATGATGATGAAGATGGGTTTTCTCTGTGGTCTGAGCAGTGCCACTTTACAGTGAACATTAGGGCATGAGAACCTCCTATGGTGTCTTTCTGTCTGTGAATGGCCGAGCAGCAGGTTAGCGCTGCCCACATGGAAAAGGCTGTTGCCAGAGTATTAATAATTAAGGAGACTCTGCATCTTTCTCTCCTTGCATTGTTCCTCTCATGATGGCCATTTGGCGACTTCATTATCCTTTTCAGCATCAACTCGGCAAGATTATCATCTGCTGCCCGCTGATACAGCAGCCATCACATAAAAGCTTGCTTTCCAGCAAACTGCACCATTGCTCTCAGGCAATGGCAGCTTCATCAGAAAACTCAGCCATGCACTGAGCTAGTAGGTGATAATGCTTCCACACAGCAGGCCATATTTTGGAAACACTGCTCTCTCTCTCTCTCTTTCAACAATATAGTATGGGCCTTGCATTCTCAAAGCCTGTCTTTGATATCAGTGTCATTATTACATTTACATATAATAAATAATGCATACGTGCATGGAGTGGGTCAGACAGACAGATTATTTGTCAATATGACTGCTAGCTGTGTTTTAGTATTTTCTTTGAAAACAAAAAAAAATTAGCATTTGAAAAGACTTTCCATGAGGGGTTGTACACTGTTGGCAGGTCTAGACAGCTGAAGTATTATTGAGAAAGGCACTGCATCCCTGTCTGGTCCAGTGTTTTTGAACTGATGCTGATCATGACCTCTGTCCTTTAGGGGTGTGTAAAACAAAAAAGAACACTTTCCAAGAACTTGATTATGTAAAACATTTGCTGCTATATGCAATGATCCATTGGGTGCTTGAAGGCTGCATATCAAATTAAGTGATACTGAGCACCACTGAAATCGAGACTAGGTCAAACAATAAGGGCCAGGTGCTGCAGACTCAGTTCAGATCCAGAGATGAGGGCATGCCAGTGGGTCACTGAGCATCAACAGTGGTACACAGGGTGGTGTGTAACTCTAGGAGTGAGAGAGAACAGAGCACCATTTTAATAATGTTTAGCTTATTTAACAGGCACAAATTACTGAGGTAATGCTGGTAATGATGGCTTAACCTACTTCAAAGCTAATGCCTTCAAAAAGGCCCTGAAAAACATCTTTTACACATCTGCTATTATAAATATAGATTTTGTTGACAGCCCTACCTTTGGTTTGTGCTTTCAGAGAAACTGTGAAACCAGAGGACAGACATGATCTGCTAGATGAAAAAAATAATGTAATTACGTAAATAATTTCATGTTGTTTCTCAGCTGTACTTTAATACTTATGTAGGACCTAAGAGGGTCTCCTGGGAAAAACGATATGGCTGCGCTTTCATGCCAGATGTCCCTGAAGGGAAGAGGCTAACTGCTTTCATCTATGTGCTTGGCATATCTGTGATTCATGAAGCATGTGATGCTGCTCACAACTGGGCCCTTTACTCTTTATGTGGCCCTTTAATTTGAATGCCTGACCTGCCATAGCTGCCAGAGATGTGGACAAGAAAAATGGTGGTGCTTAGAGGGAGGCATGGATGAGAATGATTTTGACATTTGTTTCGGGTGTTGTCCCATTTCAGCATGGATCAGTGTCCACCACACATCAATTTCACATGAGTTAGATCCAAAAGCAAACACAGCCGGAGGGGCTATGGCTGTCTGGTACTCGAATCTTTTGGAACAAGGCTTCAAGACATCATAGTCCAGAGCATGTGCAAACAACATAAGCTAGGAAGCTACTGCTCATCTCATGATAGTACAGGCACTGCTGCTGCCTCAACAGGTTTATGGTCACACAATATACGGCTTATGATATATGTTCAATAGTACAGAGGTATGTGCTGAAAGTTTTTTCTCCAACAGAACCAATATTTGTCAATTGAACAAAGAAAGCCCCCCTGGGAGCCAGGACATATCAGAGTCCTCATTTTTATTTCCTCACATGTAATGTAAAGTTGAGCAGATCTGTTCGAGACAATTCATTGAATAAATCAAAGGCAAACATCTCTTTATATATTTATAAGCAGTTAATAACGCTATTACTCTTGTTGACGTTGCATTTATTGGTTTTGTATATCCTTAGTAAAGAATGTCTCAAAATCACATTAAAGAAGCGAAAACAACAGTGTGCTTTGCAATTTGGAGTTGCTCCCTGGTTGCACATTACAAGAGCACAGACTTGAAGTTACAGCTCAGAGATGTTTGCTGCAATGGGCACAAAAGGATAGAGCTCTGCGAAGTGCAAAGAGATAACACCAAGAAATGTTTGACAGTTTGCCAGAGTTCTACAAATTAAAGGGAGCACACGGTCCTCAAGTGAAATAACAAGTCTGATGTAGAGGATGGACAAACAGACACTGTGAACAAAGTTACAAAGGCCTCAGCAGACACATACACAGGAAGCAGCAGAGAAATACATTCAGCTCCACAGTAACTCGCTGTCACTGCACCAGGTTTAACTCACTTTGGTTCATGTCTAGCGCTTATTTTTACCCTGTCATTGGCACAACATTAAACAATGCACACAGTAAATGAACTACTGAAGCACATGAGCAGCATAACATGTTTAATTCTTTGGGTCCATAATAAAAATGGCAGAAAGTAAAACTAGCTGATTTACAGAGAGATTACCTGTGTTGGTATTTACTGTAATCTGAATACTGTTCAGTCAAATTCTGTTTCATGGTTCTGCAGGCTTTAGCTTGCTAGTGAGAAACATAGTAAAAGTGCTAATGGCAGCCATAATCCAAGTAGTCAGGGTTTGTGACCAGACATTTTGCATTAAGATAGACTGAGAATAAAGACAGCTCCAATCTATCATGGTTGTTGAGGATATTGTAAATTAGAGTTTTTTCAAGAAGTCATGTTAAAACCAATATTACCTGCATGCATCAAAAAGTAGGCCGCCTGACGAGCTTGTACAGTTGTCGTTCTTCCACTCATTTCTCCAGATTTTGATGGTCTCATGGTAGTTGTGGTACATGAAAATATGCAGCTCAGGAGTGACGTTTTTATAATAGAGCCCACTGAGTATATATTGCTCAAATAAATGCTGCCTTTTTTCTGCACGCTGTAATCAAGCTTAAGAGCTCACAGGCAGCCAAGTGTTTCTCTCACACCGAGCTTAGTTTGCCTCTAAGCAACCACGGCATGGTATGAAGACTGTAAATCATGACATGCTATAAAAGAACAGTGCACTGATGTAGCCCTGCACTCGTATAAAACCATGGACAGCTTAAGAAAAAGTGTCACAATCGATGCAGCATAATCAGATATCTTTTTTTTACTCCACTCATTCCGCTTCCTACATTAATGCCTACATTACCCACAATGCAACTCAGCTGCCTACTGTTCAGTAAGAAGCTCCTATGTGTTATGGTAGTAGGGGCTAGTGTAGCCTCAGGCTGTTTGCCTCAAGCACAAATGAGGAGCAGGTCCGGTAAGCTCACTCCTTTCTAACTCCACTCCCCCATCCCCTTTTTTCATTATCAAACTTGTAGTCTTCAGCCCCAGCAGACTCACTTCATGCAGCTCCCTCTGGAGTCACAAAAGCCTATAAACAGCTTTTTTACAACTTTGTAAACAGACTTTGAGATATAAAATCCATAGCGTTCCTCTTTAAATTAGGAGAATGCAAGAGGTATGGATGAGTCAAAGACATACACCATCATGTCATTTTTTGTTCATGTCAGATCAAAAAAATCAATGAGTATCATTTATTTTTGGTCACTTTTGCTGTTAGTAAACAGTGACAATTGAGAGCAGGCAGGAAACAAGGATAGAGATGGGGGATGACATGGAACAGTCCCCAGTTCTATTCATTAAAAGTTTTTCAAAAAAATGTGTATTTTATACACTGTTACAGAATGAGTTGCACTTCTGGCAGAATGCGTATAAGAATTACAACAGCATCCAAAACTAGTGATTACTGCTCATCAAGGTAATGACATGAAATACTGACCTCCAGCCAAATGATCTACTAACACTATGAATGGGTTTAGTGTAAGAAATGTGTTATAGTTAAACTTAGAAATACTGGAGAGAGCTGTAACAATTAGAGGTTTGGTCGACAGAAAATTAAGTGCCAACTATTTTGATAGTCAAATAATCATTTTTATAACATGTTAAACTGGATATTTGAATTTTGGACTGTTGATTGAATAAAGCAATGGAAGCATTTGAAGAAAACACCTTTCACAATTTTCACATTATTTTACAGATCAAATGAGTGATGGATTACTTGAAAATAATCAGCAGATAATCAATAATGAAAATATTTGTTGCAGCTGTTTATCATCAAAACTGTGCTGTGGCCAACTCATTCCTGGAGCCGTTCTCTGAAATGCAAAGCCCTCCCTGCATTATATTACTTCATCAGTCCTAATGGGATATTCATCCTCTGCAGCTGACCCACACTGACTGGAGCCACAGCACAGCTCCTTCCACTCCAGTTCTGATGCCAGCACCTCACTCAAGAGCTCTGGCAGGAAAGACCTAAAACCAAAGGAAAGAAGAAAGTAAGGAAAGGTGGAACAAAACAGGAGCAACCACAGGAAACCCAGGAAAACATGGGGAGAGCACATAAGGACCTAAATTTCCTTTCAACTCAAGCTTTCAAGAAGTTCTCCATGTAATTCACACCACTCATTTGAACTTATTAGAGTCAATGTTAAACTATGTAATTTTATTGTGACATTCCTGTGTGTTGTACAAACTGTGGCAGGCCCAGCTAAACGCATGAAATGAACAAAGCGATTAAGTCCAGTGCCCGTTCGCAGAGCAGGCGGACTCGCACACGAAACAAGTCCTGCTGGTTTAAACGGTTCTGGCTTAATGAACAGCGACACAGAATAATCTCTGCAGCCAGGTCGCAGGTGCACACTCCAGGCTACTGTTAACTCAGTCAATCTGACAAACATTGATCAAAGGCACACGGGTTCAGAGATGTGTAGCTCACATCGCACACAACACTGCTTCTCTTAGGATGCAGAGGGATATTTATCAGAAGTTTAACCAAGTAAGAAAAATGGTAAAAAAAAAAAAATTAATCTAAAAAAAAAAAAAAAAAAAACACTTTAAATCAGACGCACCACTTTTACACTGTTAGATGCAGCCAACTAACTATTAGTAGAATAACACTGACAAATTCCTTCTTAATGAAAATCCGGTGAGGATTATGTGAACTTAAGTGCAGCAAAAAACCACATTAGCAAAATAGCAGCAGTCGCATTTCAAAATATGCTTAAGGGAATTCATTAGCAGGGAGCGGAAGTAGTTTGGCTTAAGTGTGGCTGTTTAAATTTTGAATTGTCTTAATATCTTATGTGACTTGGCGAAGGCCATTTTGCTCATTTACCATCATCATCATCCACCAAAGATTTCGTATACATCTTTTTCAAGAAGTAGGTTCAATGTGTTTTCCTCAGCCTCACTGTGAAAGTTATCCCTCAACCTTTCAGAACAATTAAAGGAAATCGTTAAATTTAATGAAATACTGGAGTGGTAGTCTACTTCTTCAAAAGGTTTTCATCATTACAATTGCCCCACAAGGTCAAGTATATGTGATTCTGCTCTGCTCACTATATGAGTTAGACCCCTCTCTCATTAGACTGCTTATCCACAGGGAAGATCCTGTCAGATTTAGCCCTGCACCTCTCTGAAAGTACATGGTGAAAACAGTCTGTACTTATGGCAGCAGCACTGCTTATGTCAAAGTAAATCCTGGTCTAACCCTTTAAGGAACAATGCTGAATATTTTTATTGATATCTTCACTTGCTACTGATCACTCACCCATGCAAACTGTTGATTCATTTTATGATACAACAAAGACGATCGAGGATGACTCTCTGTTTTCAGCCTGCGCTCATCATGCTGGGTGATTCTGGGCGAAGTCTCACAATTTCCTCCACTATGGCTTTGCAACTAGGGCTTGCAGGCCCTAGAGGACAGCACTGAGAGCTGTGCACTCTCTCAAGGAAATTGAAGTTGCAGTAGCTCTAAAATGAAGCAGAACAAAATTTTGGACTGTATGGTGTTTGAAAGCAAAGGAGGAAACACAGTCCAGGTCAGAAACTGAAATGTTTCAAAAAGAGCAGCACTCTCCCTGCTGGCAAGATTTTCACCAAGAAGATCAATAACATTTCCAAATCCTTTCTTTACAAATAACCTTTTTGTTCACCAGCCTGTTTAGATTTAGATTTGTGATAAATATAATTGCATGGATGCTCCTTGATGAAGGTTGCCTGATCCAAAGCCCCAAGCGCACTAATTAGGAATGTAGGAATAATCCAATGCCAATATTAGGCTGCCCTGAGCACCTGCCCTGGATAAGGATTCGTGAAGGTCATCCCCCTCAATCAGCTCTGCTGGTTATCATGTCAGACCAGAAATCATGACTCACAAGGCTTTCATAGAATGGAATTCAATGAATGTCTTAACCTATTTAATTTAGAAAGAATAAACAGATCACAGGGGAATTCATGTCTAAGGTAATCTGAGTAATTTGAACTAAACATTAAAAAAAGTCTTTAAGCTCTGAAACTGAAAAAAAGTAAATAATAAAAATCCAGTCCATTCATTATGGACACTTAACCAACATGTTTCTTGTAGTATGGTCCTGTCCTGTCCTTCCCACTTGAGTTCTAGTTCAAGTGTCAGAAATTGTGGTAGTAATCAAACCCTGTAATTATCTGGTCAAAGGTGACTCACTGATAAAAACTGTTCACTGATTACACACATCACAACTTCTTCTGTTAAATAAACATTTGTATATGGTTTTGTTCAAAGGAAATTGTTCTAAATTCACCACTGTCTTATATTCTGTACACCTGAACTCTATCTATTCTTGCATTCACTGTGTCACCTTTTCAGATATGGCATTTGGCTTTCTTTGGATTTGAAGACTCCACAGTTGCAGTCCCAGAACCCAAACATTTCCCCTTAGTTGAATATGTATATTTAGAGGCACAACCATCCCCAAACAAATGTCCCAGTGTTTGGGATAAGGCAGAGCGGAGTATGAGCTGAGACCTGGATTCAATAAAATGACTCCTGCTCATCTCCCCTGAAATACAAAGTTCATGTTGTTAGCTCACAGAGGTAGAGGCACCAATAGCTGCTGTTTTGATGGCAACTTTAAAACAAGACAGTCTACAACTACTCTACTGCTCTGAGGCTGTTTTTCTTTTTTTGTTTGTTTTGGGTTTTTTTTTTTGCCATTTTCCTGTTCCCGTTCCTTAACATTTTCTAAATTGATGATATTACTTTCTCGCTTCTGTCTCATCTTCACAGAGATTACCTTCTTTACTACCCTCACACACACGACACACCCACAGTAAATATTATGCCCTAAAATGTGCATTTGATGCAAATGAGACTGGGCACATTCACTTTTAGTTTTTTTCCTTGTCCGCATTTAGTTTTTTCTTTTTGCAGTGTACATAGGAAATGCAATCTATACCAAAAAACTAATTAGCCTTATGGTTTTCTACCTGTGCTGCTGTAAATCAATGCATGAGTGGACACAGAAAAGCTCAGAATACCTTGATGATATGTAGCAAGCTTCAGCCAAACCAAGAACACTTAAACAGACTGTGGTATAAATGGCTGATTACCGAATAAACAGGATGAGAATTTGAGGGAGTCCTTAGTGTCTGATTTTCATCCTTCTTGAAGCGTAGGTAGGATGGCTGGACTCAGTGCTTCTCCCCTACTGTGACCTCACACTGCCAGCGGCAAGAAAATGACAACTCAGAAAAACAGCAATATGACAGGCTTTAAGTTTCACAAATAAGTGCAAGTATAAATATTTGATGAAGATAATTGAAGAACGAAGCTGTACTGAGTGAAAACAAACACTAAAATCTTTCAAATGCTTCTGAAAACCATAGCCTTAATTAGGGTCAAAAAGGTTTTGAATTTGTAAAGTGGGGTTTCCCAAACACATCCAGGGCTTGTAACTGTAAATAAACCTTTGTAAACCTGCTAAATAAATCTGCATGAGAAATTAAGTTGTGAATGTGTAGAAAAGATTTGTATGTTACCTTTCAGGCAACAGAATTGTTGTCTGATCAGACTCTTGGCTTTGTGATTGGATAGTCACTGTCCAGTCAGATTCAGGTGTAAAAACAGGGTAAAAAAATGTGTACTAGTAACTTCACCGTCACACACAGTGTGAGAACTATGAGTGCTGAGCTTTACACACAGTTTCCTGCTTTGTATTTGTACACAGATATTCTCAAAGCATTTCTTTTTTCAGTGTCTTCACGTAACCTCCCCACTGATATATGATTTTATTCACAGTGTCATTGCTTTTTTTTTATTTACAAATACAAATAATTTTTTGTACACATGCACACGAGTTTCTCATGCAGATTAATTTTACAGCTACAAACTTTCTGAATTATTTGTGAACATCTCTTTGCAAACTAAAAATCTTGACTCTAACTTGAGCCCATAGACATAAATCTGCTTGATCAGTCTTTGGAGAAGTCTTGCATGTAAACCGTTGCTGTCTGTGAAGCAGCGGTTGCTAATTTACAGGACAAACAATGTTTTGTCAGGGTTATCATGTCACGTCACAACAGAATTGACAAATGAGCTCTTGTAGGTTGAATATACATACCATACTAAGATGAATGAGGCTCTGAACGCTCCTGAGAGACAGGATCCTGTCAAAATGATTGAGCAGCTGAGTCGGTGGTTAAATCAGCAACAGAATAAATGGATCTATGACTGTGCAAAGTGGAAAACAACTCACTAACATCCAATGTCAGTGGAAAAGAGTGATGCTGAGAGCAACAGGTCTAAAAGAAAAGCTTTGAGAGTGAGAAGAGCACAGCAATTTGGTGTCTAATTTTCCAGTAAAACAGACTCTACACAGTATAGTGCTGTATGCTTTGAAATACTGTTTTATTCTGGGAATTTGTATGAATATCTAATTGGTTAAAATTTCCTGACAAGATAAATCTTTATCTTAGTCACCAACGTTGTTCCTAAGTAGGAGGTTAATTAGCAGAAGTGTTACAGCAGACAGCAAAATAGAGAAATTAATTGGCCTTAACCACAGACAGTGGCATATGTTTTTTAGCTTTGTGTATGCTAAATCAAGTGAAACTTTTTATCCACGCTAGCATTGTGACTCTAGGGATAACAATGTTGTTCTGTCAGTCGGTAGGTCAGCCAATTGATCCCAATGACTATCCAATAAAGGCAGTTTTCTTACACACATTCCTGTTTCCCAGAGAAAGAATACTACTGAGTTTTATTTTCCCTTCACTTTGCATCTAACGCCACCACCAACTTTTTACTTATCCTGTGAAATATCTCCAAAAGGATGAACTGTAATACAGTAACGATTGTGATCTCTGACTTGACATCAGCTCAAGGTTCACCTTGGATTATGACTAAACATCTGCAAAACTTATTACATTCTCATCAAGTTCAAATGCACTTTGTATTTAGAGCTGACTTTTATATAATGTCACATGTTTGAGGTGAGGGCACTCTTTATGTAATAACCTTTACACAACAATACAAATGAAGTAGTTCGGCATACATTATATTTTGTTGAGTCATTGCACAAAAAAACTCTTTTCTCTACTCTCAGGTGTTTTGTCTCAACCTGTTCTATACCACTTTAACTCTTTCAAAGCAAAACACCCACTCTCATCTGCTACAATAGTGCAGCTAGGAAACTAATCCCCTGTCGAACTGCACTCTAGATAGAAATACCTGTCTTTAGCCCCTGGTGCTTATTGTCATGAACAATGAAAGTCTTTTGGAAAAATGAAGGAGAAAAAAAAAAAACCCTGACAGGTACAACAAACCAATACAATACAGTCGAGCTGGCCACAAACAAGAGTTTGTTTGAAATTTAGTGTTTTTATTTTTTCCTGCATTACACAATGGGGGGTTTCACTGGAATGTTGTTTTAAGCTACAACTCTGCTATGTCCTCATCTTGGTCCCATAATAACACTACAATAGCAATAAAGGGAAGAATCTGGTTTAATACATCAAAATATGTTACAGTGGCAGAGTGATAAAAGAAGCAATTATCACTGTCATGTTACTCATTGAGCTTTATTGTCGCCGCTCAGCGTGCACGCCCAGTATTGATATCTCCATCCACCTTTATCCTAATTATGCTCAGAATAATGGCTTGCTGACACGTGAAAAGCATGGCCTTATGGGAGCACGATGCTAAACATAGCCATCAGGAGCTTTCATTATAATCTACTGGGGGCCTATAATTTATAACCAAGATTTGTATTCAAGGAGATAGAAGTGCACAGTCATTTACAAATGCAAGGCTTTTTTTATGCACCACTGGCAGCGATTTGCTTTTGCAATATTTTTTATTTGCTTTGTGCATTGGCAACAAATCCCAAACAGGAGAACATTGTGGTGAAAGTGACACTGATTTCCGTCTCTTAATAACTACCATCAAGGTGCCTTTGAGCAACACACACAACACACACACACACACACACACACACACACACACAGACACACACACACACACACACACACACACACACACACA
>JBBMJY010000010.1:5663169-5768867 GCA_037833715.1 Toxotes lorentzi | reverse complement strand
CACACACACACACACACACACACACACACACACACACACACACACACACACACACACACACACACACACAGATATTGAGCTGCTCTGTGACCAGCAGGAGAGAACTGTGGTAGTACTGGCACAGGAGTGTAGACAATATGAACACAGACTAAACCACCACTGCAAACACTGCTACGAAGTTGGGTCATATCAAGAGACATTCAGACTGTCGCTGTCCAGCCATGACTCCTTGCATTTCAGTAAACCAAGATTCATTCATTGAAGCATCGCCTGATTATAATTACTTTGCGAACAGCAAAAGAAGCTGCCTACCTGCTTGGTGGAGGGTGCTGGGACTGTATATTACAAATAGCTTTCCTATTATTATGGAAAATATGATAACAAATGAAGAACCTGTAACATATTTGTGCTTCTGAAACCAAACCTACGCCTTTGTCGCCATGGATACAGGTGATAGCTTTGATCATCTGAGTGAATCCACATAACATCACTTCACTCAGAGACATGCAGAGCCTCGAATTCACAGGATCTAGTGTCGCTTTGCTCTTCTTGCCAAATCTAGATCTGCTCAATATCTGGATCAGCAACAAGTGCTGCTCTGCCGAAAGGTTCCCTGTCTGAATCTGCCTTCAGGCAACAGACCATTTAGCAGTATTTGTTAATCACCGTGTGTGTGTCAAACCCATCTTTGTTGTGTCTGTTATAATTCCTGTTTATGAATGATGATTGTCTAAAGATAGTTTCATAGTGATTTTCAAGACTTTGTCCCTTGGTTTATTAAATAACTTTGCAGAATTTGAGCCGACACACCTGCAGTTGACACAAAGGATTTGGCTCTGTGAAGCATGGTTAGTCGGCTCATCGTGCTTTGAAGACACATATCAAAGCCCTAATTGTCAGATTTTACAGCTGACAAATGCTGTTAATTGCCTTTCAACACTTTAATGGCCACATTTATTGACAAATTTGTAATTGAGAAAAAAATTACTTTAAAGTCCAAGTGTGTTTGTTATTTTGTCTGGCTCTTCATGCCTCCAGCAGATCTTTATGAAGCAGATTATCTTAAACGCTTTAACCAAAAAAAGGAAGAAAAAAAATGGAGCCAACCAGCGGCAACATCCATCATTTACTGTATCTGGCAAATAAATTAATCACAACACGTTTTAAAGTTAATAATCTGCTCTGTGACCTCCAAGTTACGTCTAAATCAATTAGACCGTTGCTCTTTAATCTGCATGAACAAACTATATGGAGTGAGTGATAAAACAGTTACTGTTTGCTACAGTTTACAGTGAGCATTAGGGAGCACTTCCAAAACGTAATCAATTAAGTTTAAAAGCTACTACTAAATTGCCCCACAGTTACTACCACATTAACTTTGCCTCCAAATGTATTTAATTCTGATTTAAAACAGTGATTTACACTACTGAGGTTAGAACACATCTAGCAATTAGATTACAGGGGTTCATTGTGACTAAAAATAATTGTAGCTGGTGTTACTGCATGCCAGTGTAGACAAACTTTTATCCTTTTCTTGTTTAATACAGTGCATAGAAAAGTGATTGAAGCCAAAATTTCAAACAAAACCAACAGAAAAAAAACACAGACAACTTTTGAAAGGTGGCTTTCAAACAGGAGGCATTTAGGAACATCTTCTCTGTAGTTGGTTCAGATGTATCCAGTCCATTCAAGATGTGGAACTACATTTCTATTTATAATACTACAGTCCAGATACACTTAGGTAATACTTTGCATTAACCACGGATTATATTGTGTTTAAACTGGTTGAAGAAGAGTGATCTAACAGGTTTCAACAGTTCTTGTCACTGTTTTCAAAAGCTATCAACATCTGCAAGCACCACTGTAACAGTGAAATCATGAAAACTAAGTTAAAGTGAACATTTCCAGATGAATCTTGCTTTTAAACAGCACACTTCAAGTTGGGCTACAGGTCCTTCCAATAACAGATCTTTCCAGTGCTATTTACTGTTGATTCTGCATGTTCTGCCTTGATCAATGCACTTCCCACAGGGCTACAATTCAGTGGTCCTCAAGTGAATACTTTGGGACACAATCATACTTTCGGTTCACTTCCCAGGAGCAACACTTGATTGAAAATGGCGTGTTGGGCTTTAGATTTAGAGCTGTCTGATAAGCAGTTTACAGAACTAATAAGAGCAGAACGCTTTGTTAACAGTTGTCTTGGGAGGGGCAACATTCAGCTCTTATTTCATCAGACCTCTGATTGCAGGGATTAATTAACTCTGCAGTCCTGGCATATGCCTCAGAAGAGTGCTTCCATTTTGATGTGGGAATTCTTGATACAGATTTACTGAAGACTAATTGTTTCTGGCAAGATTACATATCAGAGATTTTTAACTGACATCAAGAAACAAAATTTTGAAAGGCTAAAAATGCTGAAACTGCTGATTCTGCTACGACACTGTACTGCATGGGTTATGAACCTGCAGCTCACTCTGCATTTAACTCATGCATGAGCCATAACTTCTCAGGATGTGTCCAAAACTTCACAGCTATTTCTAAGCACTGCATCAAATGTTCAGCTTTGATGGTGTCTGGACCCAAGGTTGGACAGAGAGGGCAGCCATCCATCTGGCCAATAACAGCTGGAACGACAGCATTGTAAAACCTTAAAGGCTGACTGTATCCTTTCAAGCTTCAGGGTCATTAGCTCAATACCCATCTGCCTATGGTTGCTGACGTTGATGAAAGTTTGGGGATTATTAGTTTTATATACTCTCGGCCAATTCTCAACCTTAAGGAATTCACACTGCAGTAAACACAGTGTATTGCAACTTCAATTAGTGCCAGAGTAGGTTTTAAGATGGTGGTTGTGGGACACCAGAATTAAATGCTGAGCCTCCTGGAGGCTTTTGGGTCCATGTCAGTGAACCAGCTCTGAATGGAGGTGCCAACTCTACAACCCTAATGAAACACTTAGCCTCCTTAGGCCTTTGCCCTACTTTTATAGCACTTAAGACAGTGACATCAGGTCCCTTGTACTATTTTTACTTGACAGTGGAGCAATTCAATCAACCAGTGTAACATTAATGAAATGCAAGGCATAGCAGAGATGTTCAACTCGAACTGTCCAGGGCAGTGGCCCAACATCCTAGGCTTGGGGGAGACACATAGTAGACACCAATTCGCAGCTGGGTTGGGGTTTGATTAGAGACAGATGGATGAATCTACTTGGCTTAGCTTTTGTTGTAGATACTATATTGGTGTATATGTCAGTTGAAGTGAGGAAAAACTGCAGTATAAAAATGCCAAACTATGTTTTGGATAATTTAGAAATAGCATCACTGATATATAGACCAGAGAGCACTGATAGGTTTGCTTTTCAAATGTAAAATGTGTCATTCAGTATGTACAGTATCTTTACATGATCTTTATTATTTTTTAAAACTCTCAAATAACAAAGTCAGTATAAAGCTCAGTAGGCCTATTCCAACAGCTAATTCAACGAAAGCAACATTAAACACAACGATGGATGAAGCTCCTGTTTTTCATACTATTATAAACCTCTATGCAGTGTTTTGGTATCTGACAAAATCTAACTAAACTGTGGATAAATAAATGAAATGCTAAAACTTGCCTTCCTGGATGCATTTTCATATTTCCACCTTCTCACCGGTACCTGTAGCAACACACCCACGCTAACACAGCCTCTTGCATTTCTTTTTTTTTTTTTTTTATAAACATAGTGCTATTTTTAGGTTTAAACACCCACTAAAAGAGGTTTCTGTATTTTCCATGAGAGGTCACTGTCACACCTTTTATCTTGGCCTCAAATCAACCTTTGTGACACTCTTACGCGTTGTCTGTCCAAGCATGACCCCAAGGGTACAGAAATGGTAAAAACTTTCCAAACATGCCAAAAATCTACCAAGATAAGGGGTAAAGAGGTCATGTAGTTTCATGCAACCACAGAAGTTTGGCTACCGGGCGAAAGGACATATCTGACAGTACATGTCTGTGCCTTCGCCAGTGAGCAGACAAGACTGAGTGGCCCTCCCCTGGGGCTGCCACTCTCTGCTGTCTGCTGAGAAGATGAGGCACCATAGTGAAGCCTCTCTGCCGAGCACTCCTGGGACCCAGGCTTGTGAACATTCAGTCACAAGCAGTGAGCACCCACGTCAGGCTCAGTTGGCTCAGTTACATATACTCCAGCAGAGGCTTTAATGAGTCTATGTTTCAGTTTTATCAAGCAAAAATGAATTAAATGTGTCTTTCTGTTGTCAAATTTCTCCCACCTGCTATTTATAAACAGGAAATAGGCTGTTTGGGGGCAATTTGGACAATTTTGACAAAACCTGGATATGTAGCATACTGCAGTGATAGTCCTTCCAGGGTTTCTGCAAGGTTCACCTTTTTTTTTTTTAAACTACCACACAGAATACATTTCTCTCACAGCCATACTGGTCAAATAATGGTGGGAACCTAGTAGAGACATTAAAACCTCTAACTGTTGATCAAATACATTAAATTACTGATATTTCATGTTTTGTCAGTACATCTTAGCTGTAATAAAATTAAGTTAATTTAGGTCTTTGCTTAAACTGACACTTGCCCCTTATGAGTCAATAAGCTTCCTCACTACTGTGTTTGCCACAGGTCTGGCTGTGCTGACTCAAACTCCACAATAAGGACCAAACAGCTTCCTGCATGCATTGTTCGATGTCACATCAGTCTCACTCATGGCTTATATTCAAGACTTTTTAATACCTTCTAAGGCCTTTTTCTCTAAATTCAATGCTTTTCAAGACTTTTCAAGGGCTACAGAGGCCCTGTGTCCTGGTTAAAAGCAGATTTCCAAAGGTAGACCACAGTCCATAGCCCTTTTAATAGAGAGCAAAGACATTCAAATCTAAACCACAACTGCTTTATAAGAACAGATCTGAAAAATAAAACCAGTCAGTCCCTTAAGCCCCATCCTGTCTTCACCTAGGGTCCAATTAGAGGAGTTATAGTGACAAGTCAACCATTACTGGCCTCCACAGGCCAGAGAGATCTGGACTCTTGTTTATCTCTTATTTCAATTGTAGAAACCACATTAGAATTCTACTTCAGTGTACTATTAATAAGTGCCAAAACAACGTAAGCTGCCTGGCCAATACATGTTCAATTAGGATTACCCAGAGACACAATTCATTGGGAGTGTGGAGTTCAAGTCTTCATGAAGCTTGTCAAACTGCACAAACTTCCATCCGGCTTTAAAGGGTTCGGATTTGCAATTAAAGCGACAGTGAGGAGAACAATGCACCTACCCCAACCACCCCCACCCAAAAGCTTTCCATTATTTTAACAAGCACAGCAACACATTGTATGTTAATAGATTTCCTTCCAGTCCTCTAGAGCTCACCCAGCCTGTTGTCAGTCTTGTTGATTAACAGGAACACAATTAGAATTTCAGGGCATTGTTTAGCATTAGTATTCCTGATATACGGCTTAATGCACCTACATGGTCTTCTGGGTGTAACCTGCCTCCTTTACCTGGCTGTTTCATCTTCAGGGAGTGTCTCTGTTTGACCTCCGATGAGCATCATACTTAAACCTTTTGTTGTGTTAATTTGAGACGTGATTACATCTCAAACAAAGCCCTTAGCCTCTCCAAATGCTTCACGAATACTAATAAGCCATTCTGTAAGTGCATATGTTGAAGCAGAAAATGCGCCTTTAATTAATCTTTGACTAAATTAGGCTTATTAAAGGTACAATATTCCTCAGATACTTCGAGACACTGTCATAATATCCTTAATTTGTAATGAATTTAAAATGAGGAAAACTCCCATGTTATGTGTCCTAGCAAAAGAACAACAGAGCTGTAGAGTGTCTTTGTCACATTTACATGTAACAAGAGAAATTTTGGGTCAAAACCATAGCTGAGTATCAGTAATCCATATTCTTGACATGTTAAGTGAAAAACGAAAGGTAACACTGGTCTGTTATTTATGTTGTTTCCATTAAAATGAGATCAAGAGTACAGCTGGACCAATTAACTGGCCTGGCCAATGTACTGGGTGATAACGCACTGCAGAGACATCGATATTGGCATATACAACAGCCAATAAGCAAAGTAATGCTATAATTATAAAGATATATTTGAGATAATTTAGGGATAATTTTGCTGTTTACTGAGCAGAACATAGCAGACTGAGAGGTTTATTAGCCGTGCTAGTTCAGTTCTGAAATCTATCGGATGGACTGCCATGAAATGTTGTACAGATATTGATCATATGTTCATGGACTTACTTTATTATTTTGGACAATTGATAAATCAAATGATTAATTGATTAAATAAAAGGGAAAGAAAAACAGTCATAAGTTGCAGGCCTCATTCCGAGAAAACACATCCAAAGGACATGCACACAAAGGTTTGCTGCGTTACACATCGGCTGCATGTTTGAATGGATTTGCTGATTTGTTGACAGGGAGACGGGTGATTTTCAACAAGGCGGTACAATTCAGACCACTTCATTTAGCTCACTTCGATGTGATCGATGGAGGAGCTTCCATTACTTAACTTTTCTCCTGTTAAACCGGTGCTGCTGTAAAACCTGAAGTTCCTGCTGAAATGTATGATTGTTCAGATACAGGCCTGGTGGTAAATGTGATGAAGACATCAGCTGTTGGTAGTCACTGAGGTAATTCAGTGGCTCCTGCTTCTATCCTTCTATCCCCACTCCTACACAGACATCCCACACAGTTATCAGGCACTATGAATAATCTATTCACAGCACTCCACCAGTGTGATAATATGTTGGAGGGACCTGCCAGTTAATGATACACTTGTGATTCTGTGTATAAAAGGTTTACAGGCACTGAAAAAATACCTATTACAAGGATACCATTTGGTCGTCTGAAATTTACTTTACAGTTGAGATGTCGGTGAACACGCATTCTTATATGGCTTTAGAGTTCAAGCACCTATGTTGTGCGTGTTTGACACTGAGGAATTATGTATTCATGTTCCACATAGACAAGGTTTACATACAGTAGATACAGTGAAGCCCTCAACAAAGTTTCAGTTGTATCTGATGTTGTTTATTTCAAACAATGAACTCTACCTACACATTCAAGGAACAAGCAATGGGAACAAACATGGCTGCAGGTTATGCAGTTCTTTCTGTGGGTTGACAACAGGGAAATGTTTTCATGTAATGCAAAGAAGAATCATTTTCTACATCATGTACTAGGTGCTTTTATTTAATCATCATGCAGGGATGTTAATGTGCTTTAAAGCCACAATACCTGATAAAATGCTGCGAAAATATTTCAGTGTTTCAGTGTTAAACTTTTTTTTTTTTTTTTTGCGAAGAGACTTACTGAGATTGGGCTTGTCTAATGGCTTCTGTTTCACCTGCAGCATTTCCTCTCTGCGAATGTACAGCTCCAGACTGCAGTGATTTCAACCTTGTAAATTTTCACTTTTTGATTTACCAAGCTGAGTACCACTTAGTCATCAAGCTTTAAGTGACTGCTTATGTCTTTAACAAGCTGAGTTTCCAGTTCTGTAAGCGTCAGAAGAAACGAACAAAGAAGCAGGCATCATTCAGATTAAAGGAAATAATATATAGACTTTGAAAGGCTTCCCCCTACATTTTTAAGTTTCTTAATAATCTGATGACAGTCTTTTTTTCTTTTTTCCTTTTTTTTTTGTGCCCAAAACATCAGTATTTTCTTTTTCTTCAGCTAGAATTTCTGTTCATTAAACCTACAGTATGTTAGGCCAGCATAAACTCAAGAGAGATGGAGCACACTTTTTACAGTCTAACAAATTGCTTTTCCCTTTCATGTCTAAGAATCTAACAAACAACGTGAAGATTATGCAGCTTGTATACCATCTGAAACTTCAAAAAGCATTTTGTTTTCACTTAAAACACATTCTGCCGCTTCTCCTCTTAAACTCAACAAATTCAAGCAAAAACAAAAAATGAGGGATATTTAAATTTTGTTGTTTAAGCCAAATGTAAATTCACAAAGCTGTTTTTTTTAGCAAGTCAGGAAGTCTCGTAACCTCAGAGCTGCTGCACAACCATTTGGATGAACAAAACAGCTAATTTCTTTCACTCCATGTTTACCAAGTTCGAAAGTTGTAAAGAAAAACACAAACCACAAAAAATCCAAGTGGTATGTGTGCAGCTCAAGACCAATTTCTCTGCAAGCAACTTTCTGGAGGACATCCTCACATCCCTGTATTAACATCAATTCAATCAATACTTTCCATTTAGAAAATGAATAGATTTACGTAATTGAACCTCCAGGGTCCACTCAGTACAACTCAGTCATTTACCTCAATGGTTAAACAGCTCACTGATGCCGGTTGTAATTTTGAGAACTGCTGCAGTGAGCTGAAAACATTGAAAGCTGCAAATGAAACACTGCAATTGTGTTTGGAGGAAAAAAGAGAAAGAAAGGCTCCACTCTGTGTTTCTCCGCGTATTCCTGCTCACAGCAAATGGGTAAATATGATCCAGTCAATGTGCCACAGAGATTGTATGAATAGAAATGGCTGCTTTATTGAAATGATGTATTTCTGAAACATCTGTGCACGTTTCATTCGGCACAAACATTTCGAGCCCCGATACCAGCTGGGAGGATTTTCTCTGATGTTCACATTATTCTTCCACAAAGACAAGACAGAGATTTACAACACTGTCAAAGACTCAGCACCATCTCTGACAAATCACGTACAATTTCAGTAACGAGATGACATCTTTAGGTGTTTTCTTCTGCTTCATTTAAGGAACCAGCATTAAGGTTTTAGAGGAGTAACTGCAGCAGTGGTAGTCATTGTAGTTGCAGTATAGATACTGATATGATGATACAGGCATCATCTTATCTATAATGAAAATGAGGCAATATATTCTCTTTCAGTACTGCATTTTTCTTACAAAGAAAATAGACGTCACACTTCATCCTTTTCCATTGCACCTGCAGCTCATGCCTTCCTTCCAATTGCTCTCCTCTTTTCAGCCACACTGGGTGTCTAAATGCAGCAATTAGCCGAAGTCATTTACATCCCAGGGCTCTATATCAGGCAAGCCTTTTCTCATCTGATCACTTTTGTGTTTCTGAATTGCATTTTAAAGGTGTCATATAAATTGAGGAAGTGTATTTAGGCACAATTGAACAGACGCTGTTAAAGATCCTTGAAGCTCAATTAATGTTTTTGTCCTGTTTGCTGTTAAAATCTTGAGAAAAGGTGATGCAGGCCTGCTTTAGTCACGGCACAGAGAAATGTTTCACGTCTCAGAGGGATGGGACAAACTCTAATTCGGATGTGTTGAAGCTGAAGAAACCAGACGTTCAGCTTTGATGTTGCAGTTTTTCTGAACCGCCAGGCTCAATCTGAATAGTTTACAGCATATGAATCCCATCAAGAATTACAGAAATATGACAGGCAGCAACCTCATGAGATTACTATTCTCACTCCAGTTGAGAATGCCTGGAAGATACCTTCCTAGAGAACGTGGTGCTTATTTAACTTTGTGGTAAATTAAAAGGAAATGAAACATTTCTTCTCAAAACAAGCTAAAATGAAAAATAACTGCTAAATGTCACACAACAGGTGGTTTCCTTTTCATCCACCTCCACCTGTGTTTGTCATTGATCCAGAGGGGAACAATGATGTTGCATTTTATTTTTAAAAAATGCCCAGGATTGTAAAAAGCCCTTTACTGCCCCTTTTTTAAAGGAATGGCAACGCTATACAGCATTAAATTCAATTTTCAACACTTAATTTCCTATGATAAGACACAACATTGTCTAATTCCATCTGCTACATACAGTGTCTGTCCTACAATTGGAGGGCTTTTATCAAGCAGAGTGCATGCAAGCTGTCCTCCCAATAACAGCATGCTACAGCTATACACTGCATCAAGACAAAGATCTATAATATTGTCCAACACCTGTGCCCTTTTGAAATCTGTCTTCTCATTAAAAACAACAGATCTTTTCTTGGCACAACCCCGACAATATTTTTTCCTCTAGAAATGATTGCAATATGCACTTCTTCAGACAAGTATTGTGCCTGGTTTGTCCTAACTGACTAACTGACCCCTGTCCCCTTTACTATAGGCACGGTACCCAAAATGACACCTGACAGATAAGACGGGAGCAGACAGGATATCCAGATATCACAGTTTGCAAACAGGTTTCATAAAGCAACAGCACGCACTCATCCAGCACAGATACAAGAGATTCAATATGAATGAAGCTGTAGACCCATTTAAGATATTTGAAAAATAATTTACTGAAAGCATACAAAAGCACAATTCAATAATCTAGTAACTTAGTGAGTATTTGCTGTTTTATCTCATAATAACTCAAATATCTTTGGGTTATTAGAATAACTGTTGGTCAAAAGACTGTTGCAAAAAAATCTTGATTTGTAACCAATTAATCAAAATAAAGATTTAATCAATAACAATAATATTCATTAGCCCTGACATAATTTAACAAGCCTTGCTGCAGTTAGACCAAACGGACTGACTTACTAAAACACTTTGATCCAACTGTCATCTCGTACAGAAAGGCCAGACCCAAACTTCCCTCCAGCCTGATCAGACAGTAGAGAGCAAGCACGCATCCTTTTTAGTCAGTCAATCACAGAAATTTTAAGTTTACATTTTCACCTTTGTAAAGACTCAAGGAATCGTTGTGCTGACAAGATTTAAAATAACATTTTCAGCTCCAGGTAAGTTATTTAAGCATTAATCAGGACTGCTACACAATGTAGAAAAAAACAATGATAATCCACAAAATTACATGTGAGAAATTAAAATTAATGCAGAGGTAATTACAATTCATAAATATATAATCATAGGCCAGAGTAAATAATTCAACTGTTCCAAGATATGATCACATTTTCCAGAAACCACACAATCAGAAGTAGCTCTGATTACATATTTCATGCCACTGGAAGCATAACTCATTACATATTTGTGTGTTTATCTAAGATTAACAGCACCGTCACAGCACAGGGAGCATTTTTTTTTTTTTTTTTTTTTTAATGTGCAGTTTGGTTTTTGGTCATGTAGGATAAGGAAGTAGGATAAGGAAGTTGGTCATTCACTTCCTTGCATGGCTTTTTTTTTTTTATCTTATCTCAGGAATAAAACCAACAGCCCCATTCTTTTCTTATTTTTTTTGGTCCCCACAGTGAAGCTTAAACGAATATGGAAGAGGATTTTGTGCACTAAACCTTTTTGTGTTAAACTACAAATATGTTTTCTAATATTTTGCATTTCAAAATATGAAATGGTTGCTGTCCGATACGCTTGTGTAATACATTAGGGATTGTTTCAGACCACAATAAGCAGGAATTACTGGGCCAGCAGCACAAACTAATAAAGAGAATGATTATCTTCCAAAGGACATGTGTCATTTGAGTTTAGGCACAACTTAATATGTCTCGAATTTGAGTACAAAGCAGAGGAAAATGCTGCAGGACACAATGTTTTATTTAACTCCTTAATTGGGTGGCAATTATGGAAACAAATCCTTCAGGCTGTTCTCTGTTTTCTGCAGTTGTACTGAATACTGTTTATATTTGTCTTGGATCCATTAGAGATAGTCTCTTCAGTCCAGTTTTTAAAAAAAATGTAAAAGATGCTCAGAGCTTGAAAGCAAGTGTCCTGAGATCACAAAAAACTGTTTTGGTTGTATGTCTTTTCTTTTTCAAATATCTCAAGCTGTCAATGCCTTTACATACCAACTTTAATAAAAAAAAATAAAATAAAATAAAAAATAAGATAATTCAAATACAGCTTCTGGAAGCAAAACCTGAAAAGAGAAACCATTCAACAAGTATGTGTCTCATAGATAATGTGGCTGTTGTCACTGTTTCTCAGTTTTTAGACGTAAGAGTGATTAATTTTTTTCCAAATGTTCCCTATAAACTGACTTAAAGATGAAAGGAAAACACTAATGTTCGTCACTTCTGTGTAATGTCTCACATCATCCTAACCTCTGAGACTTACAAGGGGTTATTTTCCACTAGTGATATAATGCGGAGGACGAGGGTTTAAAGCGGTTTCGGGCACATCTCAAGACACACTCTTATTCTTCAAAGTCCAAAATGGAACAATTTTGATACAGCTCTCACTACTGATGATGAAAGCATAACGATGGCTTCCTTCAGCATTGTTAGTTTTTAGAGAAAAAGCTAAAATGAACAGTAAAAAAGACTAACATAAATAGAAGATTAATTGTGTTTGACGTGTTTGACTCATATCAAGAGTTCTCACACTGATTTACATAAATGCATTTACAGAAGTGCATGGTTTCTGCATTACATCAAATATTACAATATATCAATATTACAAGTGGAAATTTCCAAACAAAGCACTATAACAGGAAATACTCAGCACCATTGAACAGAGATGGATAAATCAGGTGGAACACTCAGTTCCACCTGAGATGAAGCACCAGGTTAAGACACCTCAGCTATGCAGGTAATTGTTCACTTATCTCAATGCCTTGTAGCAGCAAGTCTTCTCTTATGAAATGTTATATAAAGAGACGACGAGTCACCAGATGACCATCAATCCATGACTGTAAGATTAAGGTTGGCAGCTGAGCGTAGAAGCAGTGTAAACCACAGAACAGAAGCTCAGCAGTGTAGATGTGATTATGATATGAAGAAGAGTGAGGGAACTGCCCCACATACACTGATAATGGATGAAATATTTCTCTAGCGCTTTGCTGAATATGAAGTGTATGGCTATGGGTAACTAAGCTGGAGCCATGATGAGTTACAGATGACTTATTTATTCATTCATTCATTTATATAACTTTTTTAGTGAGTAGCATAAAGGGACGACATCTGTAATTTCATTATACAACCTTGTGTCTTGTGTAATGATAATTAAATTGAATCTTGAACACAGAGAAATACTTATGCGAAAGGGCTTTGTGCAAGACAGCAATAAGGATTGTATCCTTAAAGCAATCACACAGTTCTTTCTGTCCTCAAGACCAGAGCTACAACCAACAATTATCTTTATTATAGATTCATCCATCGATTATTTCCTTGATTAATCGATTAGTCGGTTTGTCAGTATTCAGTCCGTTGGTATCTTCAAATGTCTTGTTTTATCGAGTAAATATTCCAAAAACAGAGAACTTTGGCATGTTTTCTTTAAAAAAAAAAAAAAAGATTTATCAATTATAAAAGTAATTGCTTTTTTTCTGCCAGTCAAATAGATTCATTGATCGATTGTTGCAGCTCCACCGAGGACCCACGTGTGCAGCCAGGCAACAGGAAGCTCACAAAAAACATCAACAACAAGGAAGAGAAATACTGTATGTCAGGGAACCAGTTCAACCCAGAACACCCAATTCTTCACTTTCACCACTCACACAGTGAAAGCATCATAATGCACATGCCAAACAACAACCAAAAGAAAAATAAGATAAGCCAGCACAGCAAGGTATTTCACAAATTAGCATAAAAACAGCAGAAGCAGCAGAAAACAGCAGCCAGAAAATGCAACGCACATTCCTAAATAAATAAAAGCACTTAAACACGCAACACAGATGTAAATAAAGCTTAAAGTTTAGACAGTGAGACTGGGGAACTGTAGCTACCAGCAGAAGTTAAGCTATTCAGGTCAGAAACGCACTTTCAGTCTCAATTTCTAAGCCCTGGAACGGACATAGAGAGCTCAGAAAAGCAAGTACTAGCGGTTTTGTCAACTTCGGTTTTTTGTTGCCTTCAGCTGGAGCACAGGCCAACAGGTGCACAAACACATGCACTTACATGGTTCAACTGAAGCGGTGTTCACATTCAAAGACAGCAGAAAAATAAAGATTCTGCAGAAAGTTTGAGGTCCACAGATAATCCAAATACCGAGCAGCAGGACGATTTTGTCCTCCAGGAGAGTGGCTGTTTGCAGGTTAGCTTGAAATGAGCAGCAGCAGACTGCAGGCGTGGGCAGGGCCCTGAGAGCTTAACTGTCCCGCCTGTGTTAAAATATTTGTAACTATGTCCAGTGGTGGAAGAAGTATTTATCTGTACATGTGCATTTATTTAATCACATAAATGTTTAACTTTCTATTTTTATTGGTTAAAATGTTCTTTGCAGCCTGAACTATGAGCATGTATAATACAGAGAGTACAGGAACATGAAATGACAGGCCAACAGTGTCTCTGCAATTAACTTTAATCCACTTAAGACTTAATTTGCAGTTTGCTGTAGGACTTACAACGATTCTCAGAATATTGAAATAATGAATATTAGAAGCTACAGGAAATAATACCTAACTATCCTGGTGAGGTTTTATTTTTAATGAACAGCAGACTGTCATGTCAGTTCTCATAGATAAAGTATTATGTAGTGTGTTAGCAACCCGGGAGAAATTTAAGCTTCATTTCATGTGCAGCTCAAACTTCTTCATTATTTCTCATGTAAATGCAGCTGCCTGAGGACACTTGTTTTCCCTCTTTCAGATGAACTTCTCGTTGCTTTCTCCATTTTCTCAGGTTTCTCACCAGAGTTAATGGGCGAATGCTTTATCTAAAGTGTCATGTTTACTAATGTGTAGAAGATATTTAATGAAAAAATAAATTCAAAGTGTTTCTGTCCTTCCACTAACTTCTGACACATCCCAAAATCATCAATCATCCCAAAACAACTATGAAGGACTTCATATTGACTGGATTATGGTTTCATTTTGAATCTTTTTAATTAGAGCACAAATTAGCCAGTAACTAAATATTTCACAATGAAAGCACAGATACTCTTTGAAGCCTTTTTGAAGTATTTTGTGAACTTCTTGTTATTGCAAAAATAAATCTCTGACATTATTGGATTTGGCGCAGAACATATAAGTCATAATTTGCCACAACCAAAGGAACAGTTGAATCATTGAAATAGCAAGAACTCAAAAAGCAGACTCCTCCAGTTTTTATAATCAGAGATAACATGGCCACTACCTTCACTGTAATGACTGTACATGGCAGTTATTCAAATCTATCTGTGTAATATGAGGATCTTCTCCTCCTCCACTCATAAACCTATTGAACAAGCTGCAAATCCACAGAGGCCCCCATTGGATGTTGGGAAAATGGCTGATAATGAAGTGATGTGTATTGCAACATGTTGCTGCTTGTGGCGTTATTGTGATTCACTCCTGACTTTCTAAAATCCAATATCTTCTAAACTCATAAAATGTAGAGAAACATGGATTTTAATCTGAAACAGATGATGCAGTGTTACGTCTTGACTCAGATTATTGATTTTAAGACCACAAATGTTTGACCGCTACGATGGATGTAGGTGTAATCACGCCTAAAACATAACATTTAGCATACTAGTTCAATTACCTGGCAAACGCCACAATGCAGACAATATTTCCTAGTGTTACTTACCACTTTCTGCTCCATACAATGTAGATGTCCATACATTTTTTTTGGACAGCTGGGGGCAGCAGCACAACAAGCTCTCAAAAGCAAACTTGACATCAATTTGCTAAGTTAAAATAGTGAACAGTGGCTTATTTTCTCGTTTCTGTTCACCTGGAAGATGTACGTCCAAAATTGCCTCTCTTTTAGTTCTGTTTTTAGCCTCGACCAGCTCCTGAGGGTAATATCTGGCTCTTTAGCTGTTAAATGCTCTACTATGTTCACCAGCCAGTCACTAATTGTGTCTGTTTGTAACTGTTTGGTGCTGGGTCTTTAGTGTATGGTGGGTTTTAGGAGCTTTTTGCTGCCTGCTGCTGCCAAAAATGAGGCTGAGAATAAACCAGAGCAGTAAAGGCTGGGACTATAAAATCAAAACAAATAAAAAGATGCTAAACTGCTCAGAAAAGTTGAGGTGGACAGCAGAGTCTGTACAGTCAAACAATAAACTCCTTACAGTATATGTGTCGTTATTTGTTATTTGTATATATATATGTGTGTTTGAGTTTTTTTTAAGATCTTTTAGATACATGGATAAATTGTCATAAAAATTTTGTCAATGTATGCATGGGTTTAGGTCCAGCACACAGTCTGCATTAAGCCATAGTCAGCAAAGGTGCAGATGTAACCTACCTGATGTAGCAGTATTAAACATGTCATTGAACACACAAAGCTCCACTCATTTGTAGTTGCTGCCAGATATTCGTGGGACGAGTGCCTGACTACTGACCTGAATTAGCTGTTTGATGCCTGTGGCTGTGCCACAGGAAAAGGACAGTTTGTACTTTGAAGAGTGACTGTCAGTCAAGTGGTTTCACACCCGCTTCAGGTGGAACATTGTTACAAGAAGAGCCTTAAAAGACTGAGGCAGGCTGAAGCAGCAAAACAGATGGATGCAGCGCAAGAGGCTGAGATTGAGTGAGGGACATGAAAATTAAATGTTACGTTACACGTGAGACATGTAAACATTACTGATATAAAGTATGTGCCATCTTTGTTTCAGCTTTCAAAGAACAATAATATAATTTCTATAATTTCAACCAGTAGAGAGTAGATTTGCTCACATCTCCCCCCTTTTAAGACATGCCTCCCGAAGATAGGTCAGTCATCCCTCGGCACTGTAATTGCACACCCAGTGTGATGATGGAGAATAAACTCATTTCAGTTTTGTTATGAATAATGCCACCTGATTTTCTGACGCTGAATCTCAACAAAACCTCCCTCAAAGTATCCACATAAATCATCCCTGGCATGGTATTTAAAAACAAATACACACTAACAATCAAAAATGCAGAATCACACGGTGCCTTGGCTGTGCACTGACTCAAGCTCAACACCAGTAGACCCACATTTGGCACCAGATCATCCTTTATATCTTTTTCCTCTACTTCTATCAGGGTCCACAATTACATGATTAATAATGACATTTCATTCCATTTTTTTCATAGCTTGCAATTGCTTTCTGCGCAACAATGTAAACGTGTAGACAATAAACAGCAGAGCACAAAACAAGATGGACAGCAGTATTGTGTGTGCATTTCTGTTTGTGTGTCAAGATAACCACCCGGGTGGGCTGTGGTAGTCACTGTGATGAGAAACAACTTTCAGCTACGTGACTCACATATTTGGATGAACACACAGAATCAGGTTATCATTGAATGCTGATGCACCACTGGCTTGCAGACAGATTCCCAGCTTCATGAAAACACAGACTCCGACTAAAAATAATCAATGAATCTACTCTGCCATTTCTGACTTGAAAACATGCTGGTGTCCTACAGAGGAAGAAGTAGTACTTGTACTTATTTTTGTTTCACTTTGCTGTTTCCAATAGATAACCAAAAATATGTACCTGCTCTCCTGCTGAGAGGATGCAGCTATTTTCTAGTTCATCCCTATGGTCGAATTCACTGTTATGTTGGAATGTGCCACTAAGACATCAGTGAAAAATCAGTGAAAAATAAATAACTAACCCTTTTACGGTGTGACAAGGTTTGATCAGGTTTCGGCACAAAAACAACTTGTGGGTCATGGCCTGGGTTAAATTAAGTACCTTGTCAAGGTTAGCAGACATTCATTATCATGGTTACAATAATAGACAAGTGGTTTCAGTTATGGAAGGATCATGGATGAAAGAAACAAGTTTGAGGTCAGAAACAAATAGCAGCCCGTGTTCAAAACTCCAGTGTCTGTCGACTAATCCATTCACCCCAACCTCACTTTGTCACTTGAACATAAACATGTCATTTTGGGGCATTTGCGGAAAAGACTGATGATGTCTCACATGACTGCTAGATGGTGTTTCACAATAAAATGTAACTATAGGTCGTAATAAGCTGCTTCCACAAATGACATATGGTGGCGTTTTTAATGGGAAGACACGTCTCTGACGTTTATGTACCGCGGCGGAAACTTAAATTGTGGAGGTCAAGGTTAGTGAATGGGCAGATATTGTGTTTCAAAAAGAAGGAGATCACTGTACAGTCATGACCTTCATGCGATCGTTTCCTTTTTAGCTGACAGTATATCGGTCTCTCAGTCCACCTCTATGGTCTAAACCGAAATGTCTTATCAACGATTGGAAGGATTGTCTTAAACTTTTGTACACGTATTTGTTTGGCCAATGCAGAGTGCTCCGACCATAAAGTTGAACCAGGCTCAGCGTTTGCTGCAACACAACATGACATGACTGACACTGACGCTGTTAACCTCCCAATTGTCACGGCACAAGATAAGATAGTTGCTGCCCTGATAATAGAACCTCACTACAATAAGTGTTTTCACTGAACAGGAGTTTTTTGTTTGTTTGTTTTTTAAACATTTAACATCACAATAGTCATTAATTTCTTTTTGTTTTAGTGACCTTAACCTTAACTTCAAACTTTCCTTCAACAGCAGCATTATATTTTCCTAATCATTCACAAGCTCACTGGTGAACTAATTTATTGTTGAACATTCGAACATCTTGCAGTGGCCTTTATATGAAACAAACCTGTTTAGTGCAATACTGCAATGGCTTTTCAAGTCAACAACGTAAAAATGTTCTGTCGTTGTGTGTTGTTTCGTTCTACTGAGCCATGACTCATGCTGGCAACTGCCCTGCAAGGAGGCTCAGGTGTCTGTGTGTGTGTGTCTAGTTCACTGAGGTCTGTGATACGGTCCATGTGTGCAAAGTGTACAACAAATAAAGTGTGGAGAAAAGGTCAACTTGCCAGCTGTCATTCTTTTTGCAGATGAACATTATAGTTTAACTTTTTACTCGGCATTGTGTTTTACTTTTTTACTTTTGCTTTGTTTCTCATCCGTATTTTTCTGCTGCTATTGACTGTGTTTTCCTGAGGTAAATGTGAAGCAAATGTGACAGTATTGACTGAAAAGTCCCATTTCTACACACGGCAGTGGAGCAATTGTGTTATCACCATGACTGCAAGCTATGTAAACTTTCACTCTTGAGTAATAAAGCTTCAAATTAATCAGGCAAATCGTGTTGTTGTGTTTGCTATCAGTCGCCCAGCCCGCAACGTTTCATCAGCACACAGCAAGCCAATACTTGCCGCTTTCCAGGAAAGCACAGCCACTGTTTGGAAACAGTTTCTTCACGTCCTGAATGAGGGATTGAAAGGGGGTTTAACAGAGTTCTCAACAATGTAACATAAATTGAGGCCCCAGAGGACTCTGGCTTCCTCATTCCTGCACACATCTGATGAAAAGAAAAGGCTTGAAACCTTTCCTTAAACAGACAATCAGGTTGAAAGTGCACCACCATCCACAACCCTGTTGTTGAAGAACACAGAACTGACAGTTTCCTACAACACAAAAGGATACAAACAACCACAAAGAGTCACGCAATAACTACACAGAACGTGACTGCAAGTCCTGCTCCAATGTAGGAGGGGTGGCGGTCCTTTTATATGTCTGTTCCCGGGGGCACATTGTCTCATAACCCACCCATGCCGGTAGCCACTGAATTTAACCAAATATCACATTATTTTACATCACACCCATTCCTCCAAAGGAATGAAGCTATAAATGAAAAGCATCAGTATTGAAACTCACGTCAGTAAGTACCAGCAGCATTATATTTTGTCTGGGTGTAATAATGTTCTGATCCGAAATGGCTCAGTAACTAGGAAGCCTGTCGGAAGGTAAAATATATGCTCCTTATTTATGGAACATCAATAATATGGACGTTCTGTCCACAACTTGCTCCTTTGATTAACTCACTTCATTCGAATCTACTCTCATGGGCTTGTTTCAGTCCCAACTCCAATCAATGCCCTCTCTGTTTGTTAAACAGTCACATGATCCTGAGTTGTATTTTTAGCACCAGCAACATAATCATTTATTGAATTGCCATGCTGATTCCTGATTATGTGGTAAATTCCTTATGCCTGCTATAAAATTCAAAAACAGCAGTGTCAGGCATATGGAATCAGCATTCATTATAATGAAAATTATCATGCTTTTCCACAGTCAGACTTCACATTTTCAACATTATACAACCAAAAGTGGCTTCATCATTTTACTTATATTGCATCAGTATCACTTACATAAGTGAAAGCTTCCCTACTCCAGTTTCCAGTTAGTTCATTTCTGAGCACATTCTTCTGTGAAATCTCATGTTTTTGGTCTTTGTATCCAACTCTTGAACTAGATGTCATTGCAACAGAGGAGAAGTAAAGAAGAACAATTACTTTGACAATCTATCTTCATTAAAAAGAAAATCCACTCTAATTCAGAATTGAAGAGTGTTATTCCCATGACTTTTAGACTGAGCTCACTTCATAATGATCCAGTCCTTCCGTGTGAATGTGGACCGCTTTTCTTTCATATAGCTGAAACAACAGAGTCACAAATCTCATGAGGACTGTTAAGCTGCTGCTCTGACAGTGATTGTCAGTTACAGTTAATGTGATGGATGAAAGTAGCTAAAGAGCCGAATGAAAAGGCGGCAGGAATGGCTAGGTTGTGGTTGAGAAAGTTTTTCCTCCAACAATAACTGTTATGGTTTTTACTCCAAAACTTGAAGCCATATTTCAAGCATGACTTGTATAAATGTAAATGTAAGGATAAATTAGTCCACACATGACATTAAAGACTGATGCAGCAGCAAAGGAATTGGATTAAACTTTTCAAACAATCTTAAAAGACATCAATATTCTGGTCTCCAGCAGTGTGCCATCAACTCTGTTGGAGCAAACTGACAATAGACCTGCATTGATCATTTATTCAGCCAGACAAACACGGGGCCTTTCACAGCAGAAGTCAAAATTTTTGCTTCATTAGTCATTTTTTTGTTTTCATTAATACACACTCAAATCGCATCTCCTGTTGAGAAAAACAGCCAAATGTTCCACATGAACACCAACCAAATGCAGCAAATACTTTATTCCTGACACAGGCGATTTAACACAAGCACATTTTAAAGAAAAATCAGCCAAAGAACTACATCAGCTTTCATCTAATGTTAAACAACCTTTGTAATTTTTCCACAACAAAGAGACAATGCTAACATTTGTCACTATTAGCACTAAAGTCAAAGTTGAGTGGGATGAGAATGTCACTATTTTTGTAATCCTTTGGACCAAAGAATTGGACAAATTAAGATTCTGACCTGAGGATGGCGTTGGGTGAAAAGTGTTTAGAACTTATCCTGGTCAGACCATTAATGTGTGCGACAAAAATGTTGTGGCAATCCATTGAATAAATGTAGGATTTTTTCACTGGACAAGTGAAAACTTTGACCTGCTGGTTTTGATACACAAAAAGTCAGAGATCAACCCATCCCATGGGATCTGTTCAACCATGGACATCTGTACCAAATTTCATGCCAAACCACTCAACAGCTGTTGAGACATTTCAGCGAGAAACAAAGTGGAGGACTGACCAACTGTCAGGACAGGAACAGGACTAAGTTAAAGAGACACAGGTTGATTTAAGTATTAATATTCATTGTATCACGTATGTGGCAGAGCAGCTGAACTAAGAAATAAGAATTAATTATGAATAGGCCCATAATGCAGGGGTTCTGATGCATCATGCGTAATGCCCACGATGTCACAGAAGACCACTCATATGAATAATAATAAGCAGTATGTACACTAAGTCTTAAGGACAGAGTTCACCTGCTGCATAGTCCTGTTAAATAAAAGAGCAGGAAATTTTATCAGAGTTTTTGTTTATCATGTCTCGAGTCCAACTAAGATTATTTTCACCAGGAGCTAAGATAGCCGACTTGTATTAGCCGACTCATACTCCATATTATCCAAGTGGCAAGAATCATTGATAGTCAAACTGCAAGTTTGAAACATAGATTATAAATGAGTTATGTGATTAGGGTGAAGTGATGTGAACATGCTGCCTCTGCTGCCGCAAACAAACCTCAAACTTTGCCGTGCTGATCCTCATCTATCCAAGATATAGTGATAGTGATATTAAAATCTATTTTTTGAGGCAGTCCTGGTTAAAATTGCAGCACAATTACATTACATAAACCAACACAATGTGAAAACTATGCAATAAGAGTGATAAAAAATCATATCAAAATGAAATGAGAATCTGAAGTATTTGCACCTGAAATCATATACAGTTGTTTACTTATTACTCGTGCAAATACAGGAGGTTCTTGCATGTACTGCATAAAGATATGTCACTGTTGTGCATGTGAAAGTCTCACATTATCTGGAAGGCAAGCTGAAGGCAACAAAAGACAAGGACAGGGTGACCTGCAAAATTATTATCATTTCATTTTTGCTGCCTTGACAATGGTGATTTTTCACTGTTAGTTTTCATTAATTTTAGTTTAAGACTTTATCAAAGAAATTATCCGGCGTCATTTTCTATCAGTGTGTAAAAAATGGGGGTGAGGCAGTTACATGGGAGTGATAACAGAGTTGTTACACATTTTACTGTGAGAGAACCAAGAAAGTCACATAAAGGGTGAACAGCCTTTAATACAGCATAATACATTTTCAAATGGAGCTGGATTGAAAACTAAGGATAAAAGAAGCTGATGAATAGATCAGTGTTATTCTAAAAGCATTACAAACAATATCAATCTAAGACTAAATGAGACTGAAACATACATGTTTATGTGGATGAAACATTTTTCCTACATCAAATCTACAGCACTAATATATGCATGTGATGCATATGCAGTAAACACATAAATGAAGACCTGGTTAATAATGTGTGTAGAAGGCTTTAAAGTTGCATTGATGTACCTCTATACAGGACTGGCAAAGTAGCATTGACTGATTTCAAAAGTACACTTTATCATTGCAAATTAAATGAGAAGATTGATACCACTCTCATGTCTGTGTTAGGTATGTAGATGGAAGGCGATTAGCGTAGTTTAGCATGAACACTGGAAACGGGGGGGAAAACAGCTAGTCTGGCGTAGTCTAAAGTAAAAAAAAAAAAAAAAAAGTAGTGGACACCTCTAGAGCTCATTAAATTGTGTTTAATTCTAACCAAAACAGAAATGTAAACATGATCATTTGTTGGCTATTTCTTGACAAACAAGTTTATCCAGTCAACTAGTACCTTCTCTGCTGGTTGCCAATAGCAACCTCACCGTGATGACAAGACTCTGGGGAGTCACAGCACCTGGCTGTTGTTCATCAAGAAATAGTTAGATTACATAACTCCCCCCAAAACCACAACTATTACAGTAATATTCAAAATAACGTATTGCTTCAGCTGTGTGAGGTTTCTGACGTTGAGTCGCTGAAGCACTGAGATTCTAAGCGTGAAGTGTGTGCAATCAAGCGTGACTGACAGCAGGTCTGACTCTTTAGTCTTCAGCCATGATCATTCATCACCACAGGTGAAAGGAGGAGGAGAAGTGACAGACTCCTCAGTCCATAAGCCTATAAATGAACACTTCAGTACACTGGCTTCATCACAACCAAAATTAAGACTTTAATTTAATTATTTCCAACACAGATTCTAATATCCAACTGCCCTTACCTTAAACACTTCATGTCTGGCTTTCCTACAATGATGCCCATGGGAAAAGAGATGCACAGCAACAGGTGCCAAAATATCAGAGGTGTTTTTTCAGGCAAGATGTTTTCTTTTTTGCTGGAGTTTTGCTCTTTCTTTCCTCTTTTACTTCACAAAACCAAAGGACCATGGCAAGGGATGTTCATTCATTTTACAGCAGACTGAGGGAAGTGGGTGATAGAGCAATTCTGACACAAAACCAGAACAATAAAATGGGAAACAAAGAGACTGCTCATTCTGCAGAGGTAGGGGAGTCCTGTCACAATGGAGAAGTTTGCAAAATGGTGGTTTCTGATGTGGCTCTCCTGCACCTGAAAAAGAAATGAAAAGGAAAAGACAGCAGCAAAAGACTATTTTCATAAAATAAAAACCTGTACAGCAAAAGATGAAGCTACCATATGGTGAGGCAGTGGGAATAGGTTATGACTGTGCAGAAGGCTGGGGACAGATATAGAAAATTAATGGGACTCAGGTGCTGCTCGTTGTCTCATCAGGCCGCCCCTCACCTCTCTCCGCCTTCTGACCAACAACCCGACTCAGCCCTGCTTTCCACACACATCAATCTTTTAGTGGACTTTTTTTTCTTTTCTCGATTTCATACCTTTCTCACTGATGTGTCTGAATATTGTGTATTTATTTTAATTCATTGCTATAAAATATAAAAATAAACTAATCTGAAGCTTCTTTTCTTTGCTTGCACAACAACCCTACAGAAACCAGTAAATTAACTTTATTTCTGACGAGTGTCTTGTGAACAGATTCTAATACAGTTCACTTCAAAGCCTTTTTACATGTTCTTGTGGCAATAACGCAAAACAAGAAACATCCCAGAGCAACTACTGTGCACATACAGAATATATTTTTAAATCCCAGTGGACTGTTTTCCCTGGAGACAAACACTGGACTGATTTTCACGATTCTGCAGAAAGATGATCATGAAATAGTTCAAAAAATAAATTAGGAAAGTCTAAATCAGATGAGCAGAACTGAAGCTTTTTTTTTTTTAATCGGTGTATGAATGATATGTTGTTTTTGTTGATAGTTTAATGTATGTCAACACTTATACTGATAATCTGCATCACCTCGAAATTGAAAAGTCCTTTAACACAGTTAACACAGTATCTTTGCAAATTATATGAATATTTTAAATCACAGCTTGAATCGACCAAAGCTCTAAACTGGTAACAAGTATAATTCAATCCTCTTGCATAACAATGAGGACATGTTTTTCCTCTACATTCATCAACCTCCCGTGGCTCACCACTCTGAGAGAATGTTAGATGCCTTGCCAAAAGTGTTGTCTTCCTCTCCTGCTGGTAGAATGACAACTCCCCCAATAGGTGAAGTTTTGCACCTTCCAGGAATAAGCCAAGTCAACCATAACAACTACTAGAGCACTGTGGGAGCTTGCAGACAGCTCATCTTATCTGTCTCCCATTCTGCTTGAGAAAAACAAAACCCAACACACTGCCTCTGGTCGTACAACCAGCTCTCCGTACAGTGCTGACATGAACCCAAGGGGCACCTACTGTACAACCATGTCAAGTCCTGCCTACAGCATCTTTAGAAAGATTAATGAGCAAGCGCACTCCAAAAGACTCCCCTGCTTCCTCTCTCACTTTCTAAGTAATCCAGGGGGGGTTCCAGTCATTACCTGAGATGCTAAGTAGGTGAATTTGACTTCAAAGTCTAGGATTTGATAAACACCCTTAATTTATATGGTTACAGCCTAGCAGACTTCCATGAGATGCAAATACAGGCAACACAAGTGTAATTTTGACCCAGCAACTAAAACATGTTTCAACACTAAATATAAAAAAAATATTTGCTGGCTGAGAAGAAAATGTGCATTTGGGAATAAATAAAGAGTGGTATGTTTAAATGATTTAATTTTTTTGTCCTTCTTCTTTTTTCTTTTTGCAAATCAGTAGCTTTAACATTTTGCTTGAGTTGGAACACAGATCATGCAAAGTCCTCTGTCCAATATGTAAACAGTTATATAAAGTAAGATGTCATACAATTACCCCTTGCACCATCTGTCTTCTGCCCAGTCTCCATTCCCAGGTGTAATTTCTCATTTTTCCATCCACCAGAAAGCAGATCGGCCCCATGATTCCCACAAGACAGCTCCCCACCTGTCCCATGACAAGTTAATTAAATAGAAAAGAAAAGAAAAATCCAAAATCCAATTAAAACCTAGTTTCCATATTTCTACTCTTTGCATAGAGTACTTGAACTAAAAAAAAATGCATGTATGAAGTTCCACTGCTGCCTCCTCTGAAACAACGATGATTCACCATACATTTTCCTTGTTTTGTTGACTTTGACCAGGCATAAAAACAAATTGTTTCTTATATTATGTACATGTATATGTACAAAAATGCCACATAACCACTAAACACAATTTAACATGTAAGCTAACATATAAGATAAAATTGCTGTAGTGCTGTCAGGTCAAGTTTATTTGTGTGGCCTAATGTCACAAACAATGTCAAAATTCCCCCAATCTTGAATCTCTCTGTGACACTTCCTGTCACCTCACTACTTTCCACTATCAAAATTAGGCAAAAAAGGCTCAACATCAGTTTGTCATCTAGGCCAAGCTGAAAGTTTAGCCTGGGTAAACTGCTTTTTTTTTTACTTTAGAGAATCAAAGGATTTCTGAAATAACGATATTAATGTTTAGAATTTTAACAGTATTTGTATTTTACCACTGAATACGTGAGCCATAGAGGCTGTGGTGGCACTGCAGAGCTCTGTAGGGTTTCAGGTTTGATTCCCTTAAGAAAGCATTTACAGTCCAATCCAACATTTTGAGCCTTGTTTGAACTGTTTGAGCCTGGATGAGTAGTCACTTCAGATCCTTGCAGCAGCTCCACCAACATTGTGCCAGTTTTTTTCTAAGATGACGATGATATGATTAAACATTTAGACTCTCACACTATGATAAAGTGGCATAATCCAAAATGGCAGCGCTTCACAGTGTGATACCCAGAACAGGGCACAGTCCTTGTCTGAAGATGAGTTGTCTTGAAACGTGTTTCTTTTATACTGGACTGGAATTACAACCTTCACCGTCTTGCTCTCCATTCATAAACTGCAAAAAGTTGTACATTATTTAAACTGATCATCTGAGTTTACTCTGATTAGATATGGACAATGTCTTCACAAAATCTCATTCATACCATCATTAGCTGATTCATAAGAAACAGATGATATTAAGATCTGACCACTGTAGGCGCTTGAAGTGTTTATAAAGACTGATGAGTGGTCTTTTTGGTCTTCACAGGAAAGCTGATGATGATGTTTATTCATGAGCCCCAGTGGGTTTAACGCTATATTCATGTTTAAAGGTTTTTTGAAGAAAAAAAGGAGCTGCCACCAACTGGCTAATGTTTCATGAGCTCAGGCCTTTCTCTGTAAGTATTGCAATTTATATGTATAGTATAGTAGTGAGTGGAAGAAAAAGCTGAGTGAGTGAGTGTGTTTAGGTCTATTGCAAAGACGCGGGTAGAAAACGATGGTGTTGAGATAAGACAGGACATGAAGAGGGCAGGACATTCATTTTTGTCCTTATGTGCTCAAACCATTTGTCCATTCTGGGCAGAAGCTTGGCTTTGCTAAAACCTTGTGAAGTGCAAGACTGACAAATGCAGACTTTACCTGGCAGAAATCCACATGAGCAATTACAATGTTAACATGAAGTTATGAGCTCTCAGTTTCCATATGCAGCCATTTTCCATTCCTCCCAGTAAATGTCAGTAGATATGGGGATGCAAAATGCTTTGTTTGTTCTCAATAGCCGGTGTTTTGTTTTTGCCTTGTCTCTTTAACCCTCCTCCCACAACCATCCTTCACCCCGTTTGCAATAATGTTCCTGACATTTTTCTGCAGGACTGCCGCAACCTCGAAAAAAGCAAAGATCAAGAGGAGATTGCTTGATTATTCACTGACATGTGTCTTTTTGTATCATAACGCCAGAGAGGCAGAAACAAAAATACCTGGAAGTTTTTAGCAGACTTGAATATGTCATAGTGTGAGGCGCACTAGAACACTGTGGCTGTAATATCATGTTTGAACAGGCATGAATATTTTAATTGCATGCTTCATTTTAGCCTCCTGCATTTTCTGAAAAACTCAGTTGTTTACAGGGAAATGTCCCAGTGTCATTATGTTGCTTGCCAAAACATCGACATCATAAACTGAAAGTGGCACCAATAAAAAAAAGAGTTGCAGTCGTCATACTGCCCTGAGATTTCAAATTCATTTATCTGTGAAGATGGTATGAAATTATCATCATAATAGCAGTCATTACTTTATGTCAGTGAATGCCTGCTTGGCTCAGTCTGCTAACATTCAGGGACAGGCTCGGGGAATGATGAATGTTGTCAGACGAGCAATTCATTTTGGCAACTCAGGTCAGCCAATGGAATGAATGGCACGATGGTTAGAAATGATATTACCATTTCTTTAATTTCCTGTCAATTTAATTCTTCCACTGTGTTAATATTAGAGGGATTGTTTGTTTTCATTATGGAGACAGAGCGAAATCTAAAAAGGAAACACTCCTTCTTTTCCAAAATGCAACAAAGTTTTGCTGCATCTCATAAACATCACTTGCTAGTGTGCATCTGAATATAATGACATTTTTTAAATCACTCCCAGGTCCAGCGGGCATACAGCCATTTTTATGAAAGCATGTGGTGGTAAAAAAAAAATCCGATTGAAGGGCTTTTCTAATTTTAAGTCTTCTGCAGGTCTTTTGACACCAGAGTGAATAACGGCGGCGCACACAGGAGGAGGCAGATGTGTATCTATTAAGGCTCGCTCTAGTTAACACAAAATTATTCATGATTTAAAAAAAAGAAATCCCTTCCTCCCAAAGACCATGTGTTTACGCGCAGAAATTTCCAGGTAACACTTTATTAAAGTGAAACTAAGCGGCAGCTGATTATATTCATCTTCATCCTCTTAATTTGATCACACACTACATCTTGTACATAATCTGACAGAAAACCAAGAAGGAACTTACTGATATCTGAATTTCACCATCTAATATTGAGATATGTTGAAATATGTTGTTATATTGTTAATCAGAAGTATATAAACTGTTATATGAGGGATATTAGCAGGTGTCACCTTTGAAATCCTGAATAGCAATGGACTACTGAAGTGCACACACATATTTTCAACGAAAAACAAATCAAAGCAGTTCAATGAGGTTTTAGTGAGGCAGATTTGTTTTCGAAATCCAAGTGATAACAGAAGCGATTATAGGACTCAGCATCAGATCTGAATATAAAATCTGTGGCTCTTCCACTGTTTTTCTCTCTTAATTTACTAATATTTACATTTGAACCTGCAGCTGGCCAAAGAAGAACGAATTAACCTGTGAATGAATCATCACTCATCCTGAGCCCGAGTGCTCGGTTCCAATGGAATTTACATAAATCCCACAGTAATTTTGGAATAATTTAAATCTAAATAGCAAAGGGCTGAATAATCAACAAGTAATGAGAAGTAAAATTGGTCATCTGTTCACATATTTCACTATCAGCTTCATCAACAGGCATGGCTGCTCCCATTCATTCCAAACAATCATCTTTAGAGGTCAGTCCCCCTCCTCTGCAGTTAATTTTACCGAGAGGAATGAATGTTTCAGTTCATACTGTATTACTCATCACTCTTGAGACAGAAAGGCCAAATAGCAACCTTATTAATTTATTCATGCAAGCCACCTCTTCCTCTGCAGCCATAAATGCAAATTTAGGCTTGATTGGGCTTCTAATTGTCATTCTGTGGAATGATCAGACTTTAAAAATCAATTTAGAAATAATCTGATTTTAATAACGCTGGTAATTTATCAGTAATTTGAAGGAGTTTATTTTCATGAGAAATTAATTTCGCTTTAAGGGAACGTGTCTGCGGATGGAAAAAACATCTGAAATATTTTTGCGACATGGGCGGCCCTGAAATTTAAATATTAAAATTTTAATTTTATCTAATCAGGTCTGTTATTAATCTATGAATAGCAGGGGAATCATAGCGTGGGGGAATAGTGGAACTAACTGGGAGCTAAACACGCAGCGGTCCCTCAAGAAGCCTGAAATTAAATTGTTTTTTCTTGCAATTTTCAAATTATTACCCTCATTAAATCATGGCTCCAGTGAAATCGTATTTACTTGTCTTTGACTATTAAACAAAGTAATCATTTCACAGTGTAGAGGCCAGGAAAAAAAATGTTTTTTTAAAAACATTTTCTTATGCCTACAGTATCAATCCCTCTAATATTAACACAGTGGAAGTATCAGTATTATGCCTACAGGTCAATATGTCCAGGTGAGCCTCTGTTCAACTCGCTTCTGAATGAAGTGAAGTGTGTTCCTAAGGTTTACTGTCTGCATTCTCACACACATCAGCATCCTCTACAGCAACTGTTATCAGAAATCAAAATATCTATATCTATAAAACTCATCAACGCTCTCTTTTAAAGTCTTTTTCTCAACTTTTAGGCTCTGCTGATGATAAAAAAGAAAGAGATCTGTACAAACATAAGAGATGAAGTATTAAAAGGAGAAGGGGGCCCACTCAGACTGCTTAGGCACAGGGCCCAAATTTTGGGTTCTACACCCCTGGTGATTGGAGTCACTGGGCCGCATGTCAAAGAAGAACAATTACGTACATGAGGCTGCAGACATATCAGCAAGCTCTATTTTGTGACTCCCTATACAGCTTTCTGTAAGATCAAATATATGACTTGTGCCTCTTAAATATCTAGCTCTGAGAGAAACATCCTTTTATTTCATTATCAGTGGTTCCTAACTGAGAACAGAACAAAATCGCTGAAACAAAACAAAGCAATCCTTTCCCAAGTTTTCAGCACAGTGATTTAGAGAAGGATCTCAAAAGAAAACCTGTCTACTGGCCTGAAAATACTTTCCCAGGAAATGGCCATCCCTCCACTGTCAGAGAGCAGAGCAGAGCCCAACAACATTTGCAGCATGCCAAGCTTCAGTATCATCCCACTTCCCATTAGTCATGCTGTATGTGACTCTTATGTATTAGGTTTTCCCTTCATAAACTCTCAACGAGAGAATGATTACATATTTCTACATGGCTGGCAGTGCAAATTATTAGCATAAGCAGCACTGGTAAATGACTTTCTGTAACAAAGCAAATACCAAACTGAGTGTGTAGAACAAACACTGTGGGGCAAACAATAAGTTCATAGAAATGCAGCATTGGGCTCTTGAGGAATATCACACTGGTGATTCTTGAATAGGTTTACATATTACTGATTCACTGATGCTACTGTGTTAAGTTTGCTGGGATGAAAAATCAGCACCAACAGCATGTGATGGGTCTGTGCCTGCAGCTGTGAGCCTCACTGATGCCTCAACAGTGCCACCTTTTGATCAAGGTTATTAAATGAGGCTCTTCTGCATGTTCAGGCTGATCACAAACAACAGAGCGGGCACTTCTGTGAATCTCGACAAAACCGATATATTGACCATATTTTTCATTTTAGTATACATATTAGAAAAATAAAAGGCAACTACCATCATTTCACTGGCTTTCTGTACATTCTAGCGAGGAAATATCTCTCAGCTGAATCTTTTCTGCTGGCGTTTGGCTTTAAAGTCCGCACGCTACCGAACACACTTGAGAGCTTCTCCTGGAGTTTCTGAACGAGGATCCCGTCCCAGTATTTGCAAACCAGAGAGCCCCCCGGCTGTAAAATCTTCTCAGCCAAGTCTATCAAAGACAAACACATCATGATGAGTTTCTCATGGTCCATCTCTCGGAAACCGCTGGCATTTGGCGCCATGTCGCTTAGGATGACATGAGCCTGGCCACTGGGGAGCAGCGTCAGCAGCTTGGCATGTGTGACCGGGTCAGCGACGTCATGACTGGACAGGAAGTGGGCACCCTCCAGAGGAGGTATGTTCAGCAGATCAATGCCAACGACTGCACCATGTGGTAACTCCGGATCTAGGATGAAAGAAAAAGCTTCCACTGTAATTTACAGGCAGATTTTTCTTTGTTATTTGAAAATGTTTATGTTTTACTTCCAGCATATTTCACATATATCACAGGCTCACCCACCAATATGGTTACAGGTACTGGAAGAAAATGTAAAGGCCTGGATAAGTCTGCATGGTACTGTATAACACCAAACTGTCTGACTATGAAAGACAGTCCATTCACATCATGTACCTCAATGTGCACCCCCTGGTCTATTCACACACACAAATTTAAAGTATTTAAAACATCCAATAATAAACTGTTCATGGAGAGATTTTACTGACACAACTCTAAAAACATTTTATGACTGTGGTAGCCTCTGCTGTCCATTATGCCGTTGTCTGCTGGGGAGCGGGCAGCATGGCCCGGGACAGGAAGAGACAAGCTGAACAAGCTGGTCAGGGGGGCCAGCTCTGTCCTGGGCTGCCCACTGGACAATGTGGAGGAGGTGGGTGAGAGGAGGATGTTAGCTAAGCTGACATACATTATGGACAACACCTCTCACCCTGTGCACCAGACTGTGGAGGCACTGAGCAGCTCCTTCAGCGGCAGACTTCTACATCCACAGTGTAGGAAGGAGCGCTACCGCAGGTCCTTCATTCCTACTGCTGTCAGACTGTACAACTCAACTGTTTAGTTTTACTCTGGTCTGGTCTAACTTTTCATCTGCTTATGGCGGGGCTGTGTAATATAATTTTCCCACAGTATCTTATTCATCACACCTCCATAATTGTGTACATATGTATCTAGCCAGTTTTTCAGTCCTATCTTATCTTAATGAAACAAGATGATTTCGAAAGGAATGCAGTTTAGTTCTGGATGATTTAAGTCAGGGTTGGCCAATACCACAAATATCCAGGGCAGACAGTGATGGAAATAAACAAAAGTCATATGAAGGGAAGAAAGAAGAAGGCAGCCAAGATCCACAGCGTTTTATCCCTACATTAATAAATAAACACACTGCAAAATGTGAACTCAAAAGTTGCCAGAGTTGAATCATAGCCTTTCTGACTCTGTCTCACTGAATTAACCGTCTGGTGTCCCGTCTCTCCTCTCACCTGTCCCGGCTGAGTTGACCCTCTGGACGGCCACCTGGCTCCAGGCTCCAGGTGCAGCTCCGCAGTCCACCACACTGTCTCCAGGCTTTAACACCTTGAACTTGTCATCTATCTCCAGCAGCTTGAAGGCGCTTCTGCACCGAAAGTTTTGGGCGTGAGAGGCTTTGACATACGGGTCTCTGAGCTGCCGAATCAACCAGCGCTGCTCCGCTGCAGTTTTACCTTTCAGCTTCTTCATTAAACATAAAGACGAGTGTAAACATCTCCTCTGCAACGACACACACCACATTGTTTTTACTGTGCGGGGTCATGTGTACCGCATTATCAACCGCGCCTGCGTGGAATCACAACTTGTCATAGGTCGAAGACAAACACTGTGTGTAATGCCTAATCATTTCACCGTACTGCAACACACTGACAGCAATAGTTCCTACCTGGGATGGCCGTGTCTTTCAGCTCAGTGTCAGAATACCCTGCATGTCCTTTACTATTAAAGCCCCTGCACTGGAAAATCATACCAGAGGAAATCGAGCACCTCGTATGAAAATGCATTTTTCATGTAATTTGTACGCCTTTTTAGAATATTGATCTTAATCTTATTCAAGAACGTTTTTATTTTGTTTATGTAGTACATGTAATAAATAACATATAATACAATCGTTGTTTATATGTTTCCTACTATTATTACATCGCGGATCATCTTGAATGAAAAGTGGGTTTGAGCATGTGGTTTGAATGGAGTCACGAAGCGGTACATTAAACCTCTGCAGTTTCCAGTCGAACTCATTTGAGGGTAACACATTTAGCTGATCTTTAAAACAACTGATAACACCTGTGAGTCAGGTCTGACGTTTATCAGACCAATCCACGCTCTTACGTATCGGCGCATCATGTAATGACGTCTGTAGAGCTGCACGCGGGAGCCATTCCGCGTGAACTTTTATACAGTAACCAACTATTTGTTTTTATTCACTGTTTTGTCTTTGTTTATTGTTTGTTTTTCTCTTTTCAGCAGTGTATAGGGTGGAAATCATTAAGGTAACGACTGTAACGCAGAGGTGACTGTTAAATAACTGTGGACCTGGGAGCTAATGTTGGTTAAGGTAGTATTTACATTGCGCTTATGTGACGTTATATTTCCCAACGTCCCCCTCAGACAGGTGAGATGTTGAGCAACAAGCTGCTGACCCTGGTGCTGGTGGTCCAGCCCGGCAGGGTGCTGCTGGGCATGAAGAAGAGAGGATTTGGGGCTGGGAAGTGGAACGGGTTTGGGGGCAAAGTTCAGCCTGGAGAGACCATTGAAGATGCTGCAAGGAGGTAAAAAGCAGTTTTATTCATGTTAAGGAATTTACTTGTTGGTTAAGTCCATTCCTGCAATTTTAAAGAACAAAGCATTTTCAAGTGGTTCTGTGAGTCACAAGGAGGATTGTCTTGCAAAGACCTGAGGTATTTCCGTGTGATGCATGATTAATTAGGCTGAAGGTAAAATGTTGAGCAGAAGAGGTGTGAAGATTAGATCTGAAACGATTAGTCGATTAATCGAGCAACTACTCTCTAAATAGATGAATAATTTCAGTCATTTTTTAAACAAAATTAGTGAAAAAAAAATTAGAGAATTTTTTTATGTTTTGCAGACTGAATGATTTATATTAATAAAAACAACGTATAGAGCTGTGTTCTTGCATTTGAAATCAAACATGTATTTTTGATGTAATGGCAGAGGCTATGAGAGTATAGTGTGAAGTCAAAGTGCTGTTTTTTTAGTTTATGTTGTTTGTAAGCTTGATAAATTAAATGAATGTTGAGCCTGGACAATGCGTGATGAGTCATCAGCAGGAAGTTTGTTTCTAAGCTAAAGGAAGGAAGCCCTGGAGGCAATCAGGCCCACTCCTACACAACGAGGCAAAATAATCTTGAACCACTCCAGTAGAGTTTCTGGAGCTGCCAACTACATCTCACTCTCTTTATCCGTGAATGTAGTTGGTGCAGTAGAAAAAAAAAATTGTGTCTTTTTGGATGGTCCACACAAATAGATACTCTGGGAAACACTGATATAATCATTTTACTCTCTCTGTTTGCTTGAAGTGTGCTCTGAGCTTATTTCTGAAACACACAAGATCAAAAAATTATTTGATGTTTTCATTTTTAGAGAACTGCAAGAAGAAAGCGGTCTCACGGTGGATGCTCTCGAGAAGGTCGGAAATATCAAATTTGAGTTTGTCGGAGAAACACAGCTACTTGATGTCCACGTTTTCAGAGCTGATGCTTATAATGGAGACCCAGCAGAGTCAGATGGTAGGATTCCACTGCACCACACTGAACTCTAGGTAGTGAATTCCTGTGTTTTATGTCCAAATGAAACCAATTCACCATAGTGGAATAATCAGACGACATAGGGAGAGCCAAGAGGAAGCAGGAGAGGGGCTCTTACTCTCCAAAATAAACCTAAATTATATTCAGCTGTTTTATGTTGTTTTGTATAGAGTTTATAACACAACTATACCTCAAATATAAATAGAAAATAAAGCTAGGCTTTGCATAACTGGAATTAGAAAACAGCGCTATCTTTTAATGGGAATAATTATATTTACAAAGTTACTTTAAAAACAGATGAGCAGTTTGTTGCCACGTTAGAAAAAAAATCTTGCACTTAGGAGGTGAAGAGGAACTCCTTGTTTTTGTTGTGCATACTTCCAAGTAACTGACATATACTAAAAAATACCCTGTAATCCTCCCAAAATTTTCTTTTTACTTTTGGTTCCTCTTAATCTTGACTTCCTTTTATGATGTTCACAGCAAATGACGTTTATCAACATCCTTAAAGGTTAGATAATGAGGCCTTTTGAGAATCATAAGTATCTGTAACATGTACTTGAAGCACTCATTATGCAGAAAAATGATTGAGGATGACTGAGGAAATTGAGGATGTTTTATCATAAATATTATATACATAATTTAGTACTTAAACCTATATTGTTTTTAAATGTGAAAAAAGTTTACCCTAACTGTTGTTTGGTAATATTCTGTTGATAAGAGTCTGTAGCTTGATACAAGAAAGAAAAACACTGGTTGCTGCACTAATTTTGAAAAATAAAACTGGATTTGAGAAATTGAGGGTAAGAGTGAGAAATGCAATTGTAATCTGCAAAATAACTACTGACTGCAGCCAGATATCAAATAAATGTAGTGGATCTAAAAGTACTGTATCAGGAAATACTTCTTAAGTATAGTACTTGCTGGGAGCGAGGAGAGTATATGAAAGGGAAGAATCTATCTCTCAGTAGTAAAGAAGAAATACAGTAAATACATGCTGCAGAGGCCCTGCACTGATCTGCGCTCCCTGAGAATTTAGTCAAGGTCAACTGGGTCACGTTTATAGACAAACAGAAATCCTCAGCTCGTGGAGGAGTCAGAAATCAGCAGTAAACCAAAGAGTCCGGAGGGAAAGAGAAGTCAAACAGCCAGTGGCTGAAGAGATAAGAGGAGGAAAAAGCTTGTTAGGAGTTTAATGAAGTATAAGGTCTGTAGATTCAGAGGCAGTCTGGGCAAGTGACTTGCTGGCATTCTCACTTAAAGGGTTCACAACAGGTTCACAATTTTTGAAGTCTGTTTTAGAACAATGCTCACGGGGCCATAAATACTGTGTGTGCATCAAAATTGTAAATGTAAGTTCTAATGAATCAAGTGGAGATCTTCCCTTTTTTGCACAGCTTAGCAGCAGAATGCACAGAGGAGTTTTTGTATTGACTAACTTTATGAGATACCTACTTGGATTTGTCTCACTCAGACTGCTGAAGCCTCGGATTAGCCTCAGATGAACTTTGAAAGCCACTTTTTGCACAGATTGGCAATGGTGGATTTTATCCCCCACCTCTTGCATTGGTGCTAAAAAGGACGCACATAAGGATGTGAGTATTGTTGAAGACAGACTTCAAAAAACACCAACCGTTTCCTGAACTGAGCTGGAAGTGTTTTCTCATTTTCAGTTTAAAAGCATCCTCTTTTCCTGCATGGAGAACAGATAAGATGAAGCAGGAAGTAGGAAGCAGGAGTCTGAAATTGCTTTTATGTGAACTGTCAGTCTATCAGCTACTAAGTACTTACTAATTTTTAAGTCCTAAGTCTTAATGGAACTTCATCAGATTCAATAATAATTTCCACTATGTACTGGACACAGAGTGGGGTCAGAAGTGGCACAGAAATAACTCAGCCAAGTGATGAACTCAGTGAATCTTGATCCTCCTGTAACATCACAGGGCAAATGATAAAAATTAGTTTCACTCCTGTGAGGTTGACTAATTATTTCTAATCTGTTTGGGTTTTTTTTTAGAAATGAGGCCTCAGTGGTTTGAATGTGACCAGATTCCTTTCAGTGAAATGTGGGCTGATGATATTCTGTGGTTCCCTTTGATGCTTCAGAAGAAGAAATTTGTTGGATACTTTAAGTTCCAGGGTCACCACGTGATCCTCAGCCACAAACTGGAAGAGGTGGACGAGCTGTGAGTCTGATGCCGTTTATGAACCGGACCAAAAGATATCAGCCTTAGAAATTTTGACGTTACATACCAACGATTTTCCCACTGTGAAATGTTCTTGTCCAGTTTCATTTCCGAGGACTTTAAAGAAGCATGTTAACTGTAGACGTAGAGTGTTTACATATAAAATCACATCAGGATAAAACTTTTCCTTTGTATTCATTAGAAATATTACTAGCTAAATATTTTGCATTCACCTTACACAATATAAAAAAAAATCAAAGCAGCACTGTACTGTAAAAATGTTCAGTTCAGTCATTTTATTTTTCAGGGTAACTGATTTAACACCATTCAGCAAGGATTTTTTTCTTTTTTAATAAAATATTTACAATATCTACTGTAATATGTTCATTGGGTTTCATATTTTGTGCAATCTAGCCTGATAACCAATATGTTTTTGTTACCAAAACCAACGTGTTTCATACTCCATTACAGTTTCTTCAATAAAATACCTGCTTATAACTATGTGCACATTTTCTGATTTGCATATTGGCACCATTCGTTTCCACAGTCAGTTCGGTGCATTTGAGATGAAATCAGCTGGTCACAATTTGTGAGGTAAGTCCTAAAATATAAGCCCAGATGTCTGTCAACTTATCCCTTTGATTTTTTTTTTAGAAAAATATAAAATGTTCTGATAAATTATATGTGTACAGACACATGTGCATCATTTTCTTGCCAAATATTTGAAAAACAAAGTTTGATTATTACAGTAATTTAAACTGATATCTGCAACTGCAAAGAACAGACCTTATGTATGAAGTGATATGGCCCTAAATATTCTGCTGAAATTAAAAATAAAGGTGTTAGTTATGGAAGTTTTAAATTAGGCCTGTGTAAGAATTCTGCTAGATGATTTGTTAAACAGCTGTGTATTTCTAATTACCTTTGGTAGTAAATCAGTAGCTTATAGTGTTATTACTGATATATTATGCCACTAGTGTGAGAGGTCATCATTTTTTCAGTAAATCTCTGCCCTGGTATTTCTGCGAGCTCTAGCTTTTCAAAAAAAAAAAGCTTATAAAATAAAAGGGAGTCTTGCAAACATTTAAAGCAAAGAAAGCAAAGATGTTGCTCTATATAAAAGTAAACGGTAAGAAATAGCACACTCCATAAAAAAGTATGCTGCTATACATCCTTATCAAACCAAAATCTGTATCAAAAATACATTGGTCTAAACTTATTCAGTAAGTAAAACCAAAAACTTCATGGCTAGGGATTAAAAAATCCCCAACCTTTAATAATGTAAAACTGTGTCCCTGTCAATGTTTCTCAGCTATCTTAGTGTCTAAAACTGTTGAGTTGGAATGCATGAATATACTGTCATCCTTCTTGTATTCCTTGCAAAACAACACCTCAGATTACTTTGCTTCCTTGCTGGCAGTTGTAAAAGTTGATTTGGAAATGGACATTATATCCACATCAGGCAGAGCATAAAATAACTCGTGAGCAACACGGCCCAGGTAAAGGTGATATGGTTGTCGATCAAACCAAAACACTAAAATCATCTTACTGTGAATGGAATGTATATTACGTCATAGAAGATGTAGGAGAAGGGAAAAAAATATTTGTGCATTAAAGGTTTTAGCTTTAGCTCACAGAGCAAGATATTTTCCAGTTTGAAGTCCTCATCAGGGGCAGAGTTTCTCCTTTGCAGCTCACTTAGGTTTTAGATGGAGGTTTTCAATCCGTTATTTCCACCAAAGAGACATCCAAGCTTTGGCTGGAGTTCATTCCACACCGCTCCCATCTGGAAAAAAAAAAGCAAAAAAGTCAATTTTCTTTATCTAAATTTCCATCATCAAACTCTGGAATCGCTCTTAACACAAATATCATACACGGCTTCTACTGCTTCTAAATATTACTTAGTGGTTTGTGTGTTTAAAACCTTTTGAAGAGAAACAGCTTAGCAAAATTATCTTCAAGAGCTCTGAGATTAACAGAAACCTTCTAAAAAATTGGCCTATTTGAATTTGAGTTTAAAAAAAAAAACTAATTTCAGGTCCAGGTATCTAACCAAAAGAATATACCCTGTGTGCTTTATTTGATTTTATAATAGACAAAGGTACATGGGAGATTCACTTGTTCATGTGAAATGTAAGCCAACTCAAATCCTAGATGAGAAGATTATCCGTTCAGTGATACCATCCATCATTATTAGTTCTTTTGTTGGACTTTAAAAGCCAATTTAAAACTGATTTGACCCTCCTGGAGCGGTGCTGTGTCGACGTAGAGGAGGGTCTGAAGAAAAATTATTTCCAGACGTGCAGTCTCACCTCTCTGTGTCCTTGGACCTGGGAGTTAACAAAAGCCCCGAGAATGTGGGATGTGATTGGAAGGTAGGTGAAGATAAGCTGTGTCTCTTGATGAAGGCAGAACAGGGAGAAGTAGTTACGCAGCTCCATGGTCTGAATGGCATTTTCTTGCTATTAGCAGAATGGAAAAATACAATGTGAAATCATAACCACTTCTTAAATGATGATAATAATCAGGGAAAAAAATGTTTTCTTTGGGGAAAACCTTCCTAAAAATTGTTGGTCTGTCTTTGGTAATCCCCTGACTTTTACTCCAGTGCCAGTATGAGGTTTACATTTGTGTTTTTTTACACACAGACAAACCACACAGACTAAGAGGAACTACAGTCACAAGATGAAAACCAACAACAGTACAACTGTAGGTGGTAAATTCTGCTACCTGTCAGAAAACTTCATGTGACTCAGCTTTGTTCACTCCAAAGTGAGGCTCTTAATCCTGACTTACACCTACCCTTACACTTAATATTTAAGTATTTCAATAAAACTAGATTGCTAGGAAAAAAATTAGAAAGGTTTAATCCCATCAGATATTGATGGTAGGTAGCACTGCAACAGGAAATATACTGCAAGTAAACACTGGCAGTATTTATCCAACAAAATGTGACACGGTTTAATAGAATTTAAAGAGAAAAATATCTTGTTGATTTCACACCTCAAAACTGGAAAACAGGAAATGGCGTAAGAATTTCTCACCTCTCAAGATATCTCACATCGTTTTTATTTATTTTATTTCTTTTTACCCAATAGGAGTAGATTAGTCACAGATACACTCAAGCCAATGCAAACTGCATTTTATTTATCAAGTACTAAATGAGTTAAAACTGAATGCAATCAGTAAGGAAGCAACCTGAGAACCCAAAAATGTGGAAGTGAGAGACTGAAAGAGACTGATCACCTGAACAATTCGGGATTCAAGCTGCTCCACAGATGCCTGCTCTTTTGGCTGAACGGTGGCGCTCATCATCTGCCTCTTCATCACACTGTACTTGTGCAGAGCTCTCTGGTGCTCATGGAGCACACCCTTCTCATGGCGCTCACAGAGATCCTAGAGAAAAACAGTCACAGTCACATAACAGCACTTCTTATTTGCCTCAAAATGGCAATATACAGTGCAACAGTAATATATAACAGCCAAAAAAGGTAGGAGAACTGTTTGTACAAATTATGAAATTACCATATATATTACAGTTAATAGATTTAGTTGAAGAGCTATGAAAAATGCCACTTTATCTGCCCACCAGTAAAATTTGAAAAATCCACCCACTACTAAAAACTACACTTCCAAGTGAGATAGACTTGTGTTAAAATTGACCATTACATAATATCCTGGATTTGGTTACTAACTGAACTTGGATTTATTGTCAATCATTACTCTTCTCCATCAGAAAACAGATACTGATATGATATTATTGCCTTAATGGATAAAAACTGTTTTGCAGTGCTTAGTACAGTAAGCGTCACTGGTGATATCAAAATCACCTGTCATGAAAGGTTGTAGACCCCTGGAGATAAACTCAAATTAAATGAGCACAGCAAAAACCAAAAGAAAAACTGACTCACTCTGTACGACTGCAACAAATCCAGGAAAAGATTCAGTTTTTCCACAACATCATCCTCTTCCCGTCTGCCCTGAGGACATTAGCAAAACAACATTTATTACCCAGTGCCAGTTTTGGACAAGTACAGCAGAGCAGGTGGTGGGCATGAAGGACTGAGGGATGTACCTGCTGAGTCGCTTTGTCAGAGAGCACAGCGAACTCCACAGACAGACTCTTCAGTGACTGACGCAGGGTCCCCCAGGTGCTTTGTGAAGAGGCCAAGGAGGGAAGAGGCGAAGCATCTGAGCCCAATGTACTGGAGAAAACAGCATTATTACAGGGACAGAATGTAATATTGAAGTGTCTAAGCTGCCAAACGCATTTCAAACTAACAACCATGAAGAGACACAACAACATGGAGGAAATTGAATCATATTATCATTTGTTTTTTCAGTTCAAAATCTCTCGATACTAGAGAAAGACTTTAACTTTATAACCATAATAATAAAATACCTGAGCTCTCTGCCAAACATGAGGAGATCAGTTGCATTCTCCTTAGAGCGCTCTGCCATTTTCTCAGCTCTGTCCCGCAGCTTGTGGAAGCTGTTGTGGATATTTCTAATCAGCTCTCTGCTTGTTGAGAACTGAGCCTGAATGTCAGCAGGGAGATATTCCTGAAGAACAGATCCAACAAAATATTAGATGCAGGTTATTCTTTGGGGGAAACTGTGTAAGGATTTTTCCAACGTACATATGTGACAAACCTTTGCCAGGGTTGCAGTTCTGTTGGTCATGAACTCATCGCCCATTTTCTTGTAAGCATCACGCAGCTTAGTCTGAACATCCTGTTTGGGAAGAGGGGTGATGAGTGGGTGAGGGGGAAAAAAGACACAGAGTAGCTGGAACAGGATGCATTTCAATGTCAGTCAGCAAGACAATCATTCTTATTGTGCAACAGCCAGCAACACAGAACCAGGCAGCAAGTTAAAGAAAAGACATACAGAGCCACTGAAGGTGAGGAAGGTCTTAACCAGCTCGTCCTCTGAGAAGAAGGGATGTCGTGCCACCAAGTTAATGAATCTGCCAAGAGCACGTCTCCTCCCCTCGATGAACTCCCGCTCAGAGACGGAGGTCAGCACTGTGGACAGATACAAGAGGAAACAAAAACAGAATTATTTAGGAAGGGAACAGAGCACGTTAAGCAGTTTGACCAGGAGTGTTAACGCTGACAGAGGTGGAGTGACGCCGAGATCAAACAGTGACTGATGGTATGCCACTCTCAGCTGCATGTGCCGATACTGTTTGGTACGCCACTGCTGGTTTTTGATATGCTGCTGCCGTTTTACTGGCTTGTGGCACATATAAATGGTATGTCACTCATGTTCCACTGTCATATTCCACTTATCATCAGTATACACTGATTCTTTTATATACCACTCCCCAGTGGATTGTGGTGATTCTGCATGTACCGCTGCTGACTGTTGTTATGTTGATACTGTATGTGACATGAAAACAGTATGTCACTGTTATATTATCACTGAGCGACCCGTTTCATCTTGTCATTGTTTTCACTTTGTCATTTGATGCCTCTTTATTATAGAAAATCTATTATAGCCACCGTAAGGTTTATTTCTATAACGTAGTATCCACTAAATAAATACAAATATCAATAGAAAACTCTGTAAAACACTGATTTTACACATCAGAGTCTGCTTACTGGTCTCGTCTTACAAGAGGCTGCTACACACCCGAATCTCTCACCAGACTGTTGATCAAGTTGCATTGTGGGTAATGTAGGTGCCAGGTTTTGATAAAGAAGAAGAACGCATGAGAATGAATGCATTTTTTTTTTTTAATATCGACGGTGTTACTGGAGTTCATTACTAAAATCGGTGGAGCACTGCGATTTACTGCAAGTAAATCTCAAAATTTTACTTGTCTCAAAATTTCTTTGCACTTATTTCTGAAAAAAACACTCGTGCAATATATAAGCGCTGAAGTAGATCTTGAGCTACATGCATCAAGAGAAAAAGAGCCCAGCTGGCACTATGGCATATTTACATGTGTGAAGTGAAACAAGCTCATTTTATGCATCGCTGGTTTCCTTGTTTCTTTCAGGCATAACTTTGATGGATGGCATTGACTGTGTTTGAAACAACACGATCTGCAGGAATAGAAGTGTGCATTGAACTTGACAGTGATGAACACTTATTCCTTATCCAAAAAAAAAAAACTGTTCAACTACCAGAACCCCCTGGATATTTACATGTTTGCAAACAACAACATTTCATTAGATTAGTAACTGTCTAGATATGGAAGCATTCGGCAGAGTAACATACCTCCCTTTAACATCCTTTTTGGTGGCAGTGCTGGCACCACCCTGTAGGCAAATCTCTGAAGCAAAACCTCATGGAAGACGTCAAAGTCGCTATAGCGTCTGTAAACTGATATTTTATAACGCTAAAAAACAAGAAGCAAAAAAAGAAAATTACCAGAAAATGGGAAAGTGAATACATTACTGTAAGTTTTTTGTAAAATAGGTTACGGGGAGCTAATGGAGGGGTCAGATCAATGATTTTCATCATGTAGATATTAACTTGACAAGAACCACTTTTGTAACTGGAGCCCCAGAGTAAATGATGCAATGCCTTTCTACATATAGATTTACTTTTTTTTCATTTCTGCTGCTATCAGTGAAGCCGTGTTGTTTCCTAAACTCAATTAAACTGAAATAAGAAAAGAACTGGTGCAAAAAAAATCATTATCAGTGTCATCAATGTAAGAGTAAGACAAACATTTTCTTTCTGTAGAGGTTATTCTAACACAATCATTTATGTGTAGTAGGATTTATGGGATGCCTTACCTGGCTGGTGACCTGGTACTCAACATGTTTTAGGAACAGGCCCTTCTTCTCAGGTATGAGCTCCACCTGGACTGTGTCTCTGACCAGCAGCTTGTCCAGCGTCTGGGACAGGATCAGTTCGTCCTCCTGAGCTGGCTGCATCCTCAATGCGTTCAGATCCTTCGGCTCCCCGAGCTGAGGTTTGGGTAACTCTGTCAAGCACACAACCAGAGCCAACATCTAATATTTGTTTTTCATGAGTAAATCAATACATTCAGGATGAAATGAATTTCCCAACTGGGAGGAATGCTGGTGTTAAAACCACTTTTCTCTGTTCAAAAGATTACTACGTGTCTGACACTATTTGTCTCTAGCTAGCACAGTATTGTGCTTGTGTTCTGTTATTTATCCCTTCCAGTACATTCCAAGGGGGCCATGAATTGAATGTAATGTACTGCGACAAATGCGGAAAACTTGTTCTTGCACAGACAAGGAAGTGGCATGCAGCAAGCTGCCATACTGGCCACACCTGAAATAACAGAGGAGGCCTTAAATAATCACAGAAAGTTGGGAATGGATGTATGGAAGTCAAGCCAGCATAATGGCCACCTCTATGAAAACCATAAAAAAAATTCCCCCTATCATCTTCCCACTCTGGGACCAGTGAAAGAATGCAACACTTAAACGTAGCTATGGGTTTTCTACCAAAATAAAATAAAACAAATGAAGCTGAATTAAATCAAAATTCTAGCTTTTCCTCTGTTGGGGGTTGAAAATTGAATCTAAATTTTACGTAAATACTGCCAAAGGTCCCTCTGTTGCTTTATAGCTATCACCATATTATGCAGTATAGACTGTAGAGGGATAGCCGAGGTTGCCTAAGACTGTCACCTACCTTGTATGCAGTTCTCCAAGAGTTTGGGGCTTGGCTGCTTTCCTTGCTGAGCAAGAGCAATCAAGGCGAGTGCTTTATAGAGGGACAACTTGCTCAGGAATCCATCTGTGGAGTCAACATGCTCAGCAATCTGAAAAGGACAAAGACAATATGACCTGAAGGTCACCGTTTTTCAGTCTGAGATCTAAATTCAACTGTGGTTTGCATTCCTCTGCGCAAAAACTGCTCACTAGACACAAAAGGCGATGATATGCTGAAAGGTCAGGAAAAGGGAAATTCTACTGAACTATGAGCTGTCTCTGGATGAGCATTTTTATGACAATGTGTTCTAACATTAACCTATATCTCAGCATTAAAGAAAAAAAAAATTGGCCTGTCTAATGCCTTTAATAGTTTGTCAGTCTACACAAAGCTTTTGCCAGCATCCTACTGATAAGACATTACACCTGATTCTAATAGAGCTATATTGCCTAATAGTAACTCCCAAAACATACCTTATCAGAATCAAGCAAATATTTGAGCGGGGATGCCATATACTCAAGTGTTTAATTTATCCATTTGATTAGAACAACACAGATCTCAGCCTTTTTAATACACACAAATACCAGTAATTATTTCATATTCATTCATAAATGAATGACGGATGGATGGATGGGATACACCTTCATTATGTAAATTCAAGGTATATTCTGTTATATACATTGTAACACACAAATGCCAGGTAAAAGACAAGAAGTGGAAAGTTATTCATGCTGTGGGCTGTCTCTAAATCCATGCGGTTGTTTTTATCACAGTATTTTTATGAACTGTTGCTTGCTGCTGCATCTTAATGATTCCCTCCCAACAGTAAAGTGTGGACTCCTCACCTGGCCTAAAACAGCCTTGGAGAGGTCGGCCCTTTGGAGTAACCGCTGAAAAACTTCAACCTGCACTCTCTCATCTGTTCTGCAACGGATGGCTTCATATACTTCCCTGTAATAGGCAGGAACTGAGCCTAAAAGAGGAACAACACCTACATAGCATCACAACCACTCAAAATACACAGTCACTTAAATGAAGCAACATAGTTTACATCTATGGTACCCAGAGCGGAGATTACGATGATCATATCACCTTTTATAGATCTACTCGTTTTATTTTCTGTCATATGACTTTATATTATCCCAACACAGATTATGCAGTTCTGATCTGATACCCAAAAACTGAATATATTCAGAGACACAGAAAGGTTTAAAGATTCAGTATATAAAAAACCTTATCAGAGCTTTACAGTAATGTGTGGCAGATAAGATAAAGATAGTAAATCTCAGGTAATTTCCCTTTAGGCCTGGTTATGTGCTGCTGAAGTATCCGCAAGTGACCAGCTGACAGTTTTCACGTGGCAGAAAAAAAAAAAAAAAAAAAACATCAAAACTTTCGTAAACCTTTTGCACGTCTGACATTATCTTTAACAGTAATATGCACGGCAACAGTTGCTCAACGGGTGTGAACAAAACATTAACAGGTGATTTCAAATAATTAACCACATGAATGCTTTTAAGATGGAGCGACTTCATTCCGATCTTCACGTACCCAAAAGTTCTCATTGGTTAGTTCACAACGTGACTTCAACAAGCAGAAATGTCCACATTTTTTACCCATCTAATCAAATATTTCCAACTGTCCTGACACTGCAACGCCAGACAAAACAGCGAAGTAACTAGGAAATGATTTGGCAAGACTGCGTTAAGAAGACTGTAAGAAGTTTTCGTACTGTACCTTCACTGATCTCTCCTGCCATGGTTCGGAGTGTCATGTGAGCGCAAGAGCACCTCCATGTGATTTCCTGAAGAAAAGAAAAAACAAGTAACTTATTTCTTAAAGTTGTAGTTAGCGCTGGTTAAAGTCCAAGTCTGGAGAACAGCTATATAAACCTGTAAGTTAGGTGCACTGGTGGATAGTGAGTGTCATAATAAAAGCTGCAGAAAAAAAGAAAAACAAAAAAATGAACTGCTCCTAACATCGGCTCTAATGATGCAATATGTGGTTCACTTGATAAACTGGGAAATATTGTCTTATTTAGACCAGGTTATTTCCTGGTTTCACTTGTACAAGTTAATTTGGTTTAATTTTCTGTTCCTCATTCTTCCGTTTCAAACGTATATATAATGTTGCCTTCAGGCAATCCTCGTAAATTCTAGTTTTTCAGTTTCTGAATTGGCTTGTCCTAAATGTAAATACCAGGATCAGCGTAATTACAGATTTGAAATCAAGAGGCACGGCTACAGAATAGACAAAAGCCTTTTAATTTACCTGTTTATGTTATATACACATCGCTTTTACCGTTTTTGTTGAGACAGCTTCTTGTTTTTAACCCGCATCAAATTTCAAAAATCCCCTGTTCAGTGGGATTCACCAAAGTGGCTGGATTACCAACCGGGGAATGCCTGTAACTCCCCAGGGGGCCCCAGGTTTATCATTTGGATTCACATATTTTGACTAATCAAAAATTATTTAGCAATTTGTATTACTCCAATATAATATCATCTATTTCAAGTCATCCAGGCCCTTGAGGGACTCTATCTAAATCTAGTTTTAAGACATTCTCTGTTTTAGTTTTTCTGGACCTCTTTTTGTCAAGTACAGACAGAAAACCTCAGGCAAGGTATAAAGTATCAGAAAATTGTGAAAAATTTCCATCGGTAATCCCTGAAGCTCAAGTTAAAATATTCTAATTATGTTTATGTTAAGTTTACTATCACAGAAAACTGGGAAAACAAGCAAATGTGCACATTTGAGAAGCAGGTACCAGTGACTTGTTGGCATTTTTTGCTTTTGAGATTGACCTTAACAATTAATCAATCATCTTATCAGAATTGCTGATAATTCATTTTCTGTCAATCAATAAATCACCTAATCATTTCAGCTCTGGGATGCCTGTTGGTTTATTTGTGCCTGGAGAAATAATAAACTGCCATATATAGTGGGGGTCAGCAGGGGCCCAGGGACATTTCTTTTTTTGTCCCGGGTCTCCTTGGGAGGTTAATCCAGCCATGTTCAACCCCTGTGGTTCAACAATGCAGACGACAAGAAGTTCTAATATTTTAGACATCAGTTGAACCTCTCAATGGCTCGACACTGGGGCGCCTCCGGGCGGCGCTACTGGGTTGTTTTTGCCGGTGAGGTGGGCTGTGTGCGGGCCGGGCCGGGCTGGCTGCCAGCTGGGCTAATGTCGTGAACAGTCGCCGTGTTGGCTCCCGTCTCCCCGCACTCCAACTGTAACTGGATGGAGGCTTTACTCGGAGGGGCTTGTTTGAGGTGCTGCGGTGGAATAAGACTGCAAGACACGAACTGAGGAATTACCAGCCAAACAAACAAACAAACAGGATGTAATTTTAACAAACCGCGGAGGAGAATGTCAAGAGGAACAAAGGAGACTTCTTGTTGTTATTCGAGTCTCAGCGGACTGAACTAACCATCGGCTAAACGGGCTAACGTTAGCTGAGTTAACGCTAGCTACATTACGGGTACATTTAACGATCTTAAAAAAAAAAAAAAAAAACATTGATTGTTTTAAAGCAAATTTTAAATGGGCCAAGACACTCGGCGAGGTTCACAGCTAACATTACAGTAGGATACCCGCTAGCGACACAACTCTGCTTTAAGTTGACAAGTTAACAAGCTAACTAGCTCTGCTAAGCTTCAGGTCGCTGGTGTTAAAGCTAACTACTAGTTTTGGTCAGTGAGCAGTTGTGCTTCTAACAGCCAATACTAAATCGTATAATACAGTATGTGCAGCTTTTAAATTGTGTAACGATCGTCATTTAGTTGAATAATGAAATATTTTTGATTGGCACAATCTAAATAACACTTTCAACTTTATCAGATATGTATAATGCAAGCTAGCTTCTCATGCCTGATGAGCAATAATGCATTTTGTTTTTGTTTTTTTTTATTGCTTTCATCCCGGATATAGACAGACTTTATGAAGTGGATTCCCCTGCCTGTTTACAGTTTCAAGCATCCTTGCTTGTTTGTGTGCTGAGCGGATCTCACTGACATTTACTCGCCATGGCAGCAGTGGTTAGCTACTCTCCACCATGGTGGGTGAACCTGCTACACAGACTCCCCCATTTCAACGTAAAGTTCGAGCAAACTAGCAGTGATTTCCGACCAGAGGACTGGACATATCAACAGGTAAAATCCCCTCACTGACTCCTTTGCTTTGTCTCAGATGACCTTTGATATCCATGCAGCCTACACACACCCACAGCAATGTTTATGGGTAATGTTTGTTTCATTATCACTTTGATTTGTGTTCACCTTCAGAAGCAGGATAATGAGGACGGTATGGTGGATAAATTTGATCAGCTTTCTCAGTGACAGATGACCTGTTTCCACCTGTTCTCTCTCTTCACCTTTTTATCCATGTCACCATCTGTGTGTAGCTGTTATAACCATGTCTTGACCTTTTCCAGACACCAGCCAGCTGGCATTGTGTAGTGTGAGCCAAGCCATCTAAGTTGACCTAAGCAACCTCAAATATTGTTTTCCTTAAGATCAAATCATAACCAGTATTTGTTATACCACACGAGGAGCATTCTGACTCTGAAATGCCTTTGGAGTAAAAACCTTTATGTTCTCAGATTAAAGAGGTTAAACTGATAGCAAGGGTCCATAAGGATTCTGCACAGCCTGGTGAGCAGCTAAGACTGGGGGAGGGGAGATCAGCACATTTGTTCACATGGTTAATATTAAAGAGAATCTCTGAATTTAGGTCAAGTAATACTTGTTGTTTTTTTTTTTATTCTGAAGTGGTAGTTTTGCCAGATTTGTTGCACTTACTCAGTTATGATGGTGCAGTTTGTTTCTGTGAACCCTTGGCTTGTGAGCAGGTCATGCCTCTCTGTTCAGAGACTGTATGTGCATTCTGTTTAAAAATCTGAGAAACTGAATAGTCTTCTGTCTCAGATGGCTCAGTATTAACTTCAGATTACATTGCCTTCTTTTTGGTTTTATGTTCCAACAAAGAAATCCTGTGGAAACAGCTGATTCATCTGTTTAATTAACTTAATCCCTTGTCTGGTAGGATGGGAAGTTCTTTTGTTTGTCATTGGCATAATAAAGAGCTAAATGTACCAATGTTATTTGATCCTAAAATGATAATTATTATTGTTAGTTCATTTATTAGTTGACTTTGTTTGTTGTGTTTCTTTTTGAAAATGAGTTGTGGTTTTTAAAAGGCACTGAGAGATTATTGAGGGCAGGGTGACTCACAATAGATAAAGGATAGCTTTTAACAGAAGTGAAAACAGAAGTGAACCATGGTTGCTGAGAACAGGGAAGTCATGTTCCAGACATGCATCGTGATCAGCTGCCTTCATCGTTGGTGATATACAAAAGCTTGTCCAGACATTCATGTTTGAAAATGAAAGTAACTCAAGAGGAAAAAGTATGTACATCATTTTTTCGCTTTGACTAACTGGTGTAGGTAACTTGTTGTTTACCTGAGGTGGCACTGGAGTCCATCTGATGAGAAAAAAAAAATCACTGTACCACCTTACTGTTGTCACTCTGTAGCTTTCTGAGGTACGATCAGGAGGCTTTTCCTGCTAGAATAAAGGAAGGGTTCATTGCCTGGATAATGGTTGCAGCTGTGCGTGTGTGATGCCCAACATGAACAGCGAGTAGTTGAACACAACATCACTGTTAAAATGAGGGTATTCAGAGGAAACTTAATAGGTTGGATCAAAGTATAATGCACATTTTATTGAAATGCACGACTAATTCAGCTGTTAAAGCACATTGTCTCACTTCCTTCGCCCATTTATTACGACATGAGCATCATGAAAGGGGTCATCATTAGGCTAGCTCGCTAAACCATGATTATTAACCTACTGTGATGACAGGCTGTTAATTATTGTCAATGACGTGCTCTTGCTCAGGCTTCAGGGGAAGTCTTGACATGTCCAGATGGCTGAGCTGTCAGTGGTGCTCACTGTTGGACTAAGATTATATGGAAGTGATGCACCAAACCTTACATGCAGTAGGAGTGTAGTTTCTTACTTGTGGATTGGTGTTGCACTTGGTGAACCCAGTTTGGCTGAACTATGCAGAGCAACATGCAGGAGCTGAGTCATTCAGTTTCATTTGTGTCTGATTTGTGGCCAGTTTTTCTGGTTTGTTTCACAGTCAACATTGTGGCTTTTTCAGTTGTCTCTAGGAGATCAAGTCCACAATTAGCTCTGTATTTTTTGTGGTTAAATGGTACTTCAAAATTGAAAGCAGCCTTTTCTTTTTTTTCTTTTAAAATCACAGGGAAAGATAAGATCTTGTTTTATAGATGTTTTCTCCTGATTATAGTCTTCCAGTGTACTTGCGCACTAAACTTACCTTCAGTTTCATTTAGGGCCGAGGGTAAGCCAACTGTAAGCTCCTTTTTTATTTTGCACATGAAAGTGGTATCAACAGTGAGTTTTCCATAACCCACTTCTTCTGTCCATCAGTCCATCCTGTTATTGGGAGGTGTGGCGCTTGCCTGTCTGGCCCTGGACCTCCTGTTTCTGCTCTTCTACTCCATTTGGCTGTGCTGCCGGCGAAACAAAAATGTGGAGCAGCCCAACGCTGATTGCTGCTGCACGGCCTGGTGTGTCATCATAGCAACACTTGTCTGCAGGTGAGTACAAAAGCAGGATGACAGTGGCGAGGAATCAGTGTATGTTCTTGGATCCCCAAGCACACTTACTTAAGCTCTTCATCTGACATATAGTCGTGATTCCTTTTATCCTGAAACTGAAAAGTTATTTCAATATTTCATCAGACAAAATTTGGTGCAGCTTTCAGAGAGTCTGTACTTGTACAATATATTGTTTGAGTTTGACAACCTGCATGCAAAGACAGGAGTGGCAGGGGAGGAGAGCTATACAGAAGGATCTTGCTGTAGTTCATCTGCCATGTCCCTCTGCATATGTTTTATAAATGTCAATATCAACAAAGTGAAGAGGGCAACCGGATCTCAGGAGTACTTCATGTTTAAGATGCATACTTTCTGCATTTTCTGCAAATGGCATTCACCAGTTGTATTGTTGATGCTAGCTACTTCACACTCACCACACCCTAAGACAAAGATACAGGAAGAGGCATGACATCAGACGGCAACTAGCTGAATGTTTAAATTATGTGGTTTCCACTAAACGCAAGAACCAGCCTGAAACAGCCTGCCTCTCTGTATCCTAAGGACACAAAAAACAACCAACAATATGTTTGAATGTTTCTACAATAATGAATATTTTTATTCAGTCTCACCATTTCACATGAAATTGCCAAAAGAATATGTTCGCAAAGTTGGAAAATGACCGCGTTTCACCACACAAAATGATCCCATGTCAAATTAAATCACATTTCAGTGAAACGGCTTCTTATCACAAACCCAGGGGACTTAATTATTATTTTAAACCAAGCATCTAAGACAGAACTAGCATCTAGGCTGACAGCCCTAGAATTTTATTGCAGAGATCAACAAGTAAGTTTAAACTATCTCATAAACATATATATTGGCTTCAGTGTTGTGGTTTGTTATTTCTGTTTTTGAAGTAGTGTGAGAACTGTACCATCTGGACATACTTTCTATCCTAGAGCACGGCATTTGTTTCCTGTTTTCCTCCTCCTGTTGATGGGCCACTAGAGAGCCATCACGGTTGATTCAGGGTAGCACAAAGAGCTTGGGGACCTGATGAGTACAAGAACTGCATTACAATCACTGTATTGTATGTGTGTGTTTGTACCCGCGCACAAATGTGTTTCAGTGAAAGCAAGTAAAACCAAGTTGGCGATGTCAGACATTTCTGTGCCTTGTTTTGCTTTTGTCCTTTGACAATGACCCCACGCTTCATTGCACAAAGTACTTGACCCCTTTTAAAGATATTAGGATCTTTTTCTATCTTTGCGTAGTTGTTTTCTACAATATAGGATGAGCAGTGCAGAGTTTCCACAGGTGTACATCACAACAGGGAGGTTGGTTTTATTTTTGCTGTGAAACTGCTCCTGTTCACCTTTTTCACACTGCAGAGTGTGAGAGGAAGAGATTAGCAGCCCTTCAGGAAGAGGAAGACCCACTGATGCCTGGCTGAACACTGTTGGACTTAGCTTGGAGTGATTCGCTTATCATCTTCCCACTTGATAAAATCCACTCCGGCATCAGATGGAAGTTGTTCTCTATATTTCAGCAGCACAGAAAAGAAGTGTATTCTGTGCTGCAGAAATATAGAGAACACACAAAGCTGTATTACTGTTACTCTACTACATTTCAATATAAAAGATTTCCAATTGAAGGCAAATAGATTGTCTGAATATTTTAGAATATTGTGAAAATACTTTTCCTGTCGATGCACCAATAGGAACTGTTGCCCGTGCAGCTGCCATAACTGTTTTTCTGCAACCTGAGACCTGTCTGTGCAAATGAGAGCTGATCTCCTGCCTCAGTACAGCCTTTGTCACCCGTAGTGTGGGGTTTGGGACATAGCTGGTCCATTCCTCTGTGTTTCCATGGCTCTGTATGGAGGCTTTCTGCCGGAGCTGAAAGGAGCCTGTTGACTGGGGTCTGAGTCGACAGGGTTAATGTAGAGTTCACACGCCTCTCTCACTGCCTCGCTCGCACTCTTCTCTGTCTCCTCTCTGTGTCTTTTTTAGCTAATCCCTCCTCCTCACCACCCTGTCTCTCCCCTGCCTTCCTTTTGTCTCCCCTCAGCGCTGGCATTGCTGTCGGTTTCTATGGGAACGGCGAGACTTGTGATGGAGTGAATCGGCTGACGTATTCCCTGCGCCATGCTAACCGCACTATCACTGGGGTGCAGAAGCTGGTAAGACTGAGAGCACAAATTATACCAACATGTTTAATAATTCATTGCCCTTCTGCCATGAGCAGTGCTGGTTTCCTCTACCTCTACCATCTACAGTTGTCTAGTGAATCGCCTTTTCTTCTCTGAGCTTGATCATGACCTTGTTTGTCCCTGTGATGATTCCAGGTATATGACAGTACATCCTCATTGAACCAGACAGTAGATGACAATCTGCAACAGCTTGAGACCCAGTATGAGCAGCATGCGGACTACCTGTCCATCATCCAGAAGCTTCAAGGCCAGCTGGACGAGCTGGTCAAACAGATGGTGGAGATTCCCTTCTGGGACAACACCAACATCTCCCTGGAGGAGCTGGCCGTCAAGATTGAGCTTTATGACTGGTACAGGTAAGTCTGAAATAGTGGAGTCCAAGCATCATTCAAATAAAGAGTGCCATACAGAATAATACAACAAAAGTAAAGCTTATATTCAGCTCCTGTCTGATGCAGCAGAGGATTGACAGTAGGAGCAGCAGCAGTGTTGATAAACACGTACTGCACTACTCTTTATTAAACTTTCTGTGCAAAACTCACACACTCCTTCAGTAATTTACACCTCGGTGAAGACTTGGCTGTTGCTTATTTCTGACTTCCTATATTGTTGAAAGGTTGAAAGTTAGCTGGTCTTTTCCCTAGAGAGACAGTCTTGTCTCACAGTGTTCTGTGGGTTATGTGTCTGCATTAAAATGTCTGGGTGAATCCAAAGCAGGAAGAAGAGATGAGAACAGACAGCTGACTTACCTAGAATTGCAAACAAGTATTGAGTTTCCTAGTTTGTTAAAAAATATTGAAGACAATGTCGTGGCAGTCCCTCTGGGCTGTATTGAATTTGCCTACATGTACGTCTAAAACTATTATATGCAAGTGGCTCACTATGTTTTTAGTTGTGTCACAGACTCATTGTTTCAAAGCAGGAATGACATGAGATACACCTTATGAATGCAAATTGAGGCTGCTTATGTTGTCTGTGCATTTCCTCTTGTAAAGAAGTCTTAAATTAGGGTTAATTGTTTAATACACAACAGAAACCATTTTTTGGCATCCTCTTGGACTTTGTTTTCAACGGTGATAAAACAAATTCTTGAAATGGTCTATGTAGTGATTTATATGATGAAAAAGTTAACTTGTCTGAGTTAAGATCATTGTGATTTCTTTTTAGATGGAGCTCTATTTAGAGATGGTGTGCCGTGTTGCTCTTGGCCATTTGTTGTTAATGACATTTGTCTTCACAGGTGGTTGGGCTACATAGGCCTGCTACTGTTCGACGTCCTCATCTGCCTTCTGGTATTATTTGGCCTCATTCGCAACTCCAAGGGAACACTTGTAGGGTGAGTCTCATCACGAGATCATGGCGACAAGAGCACTTAAGGGAAAATGACTCTGTCCTGGGAAATTATTTTAGTTCTTGTCACAGAGTGAATGGCAATTTCTGTACACGAAGCCCCCGGCTCATCAGAACCACCTTGTCATTCCAGTTTAGCCAGGACGAATTCATGCTCTAAAAAATATCAGCCCAGTCACAATTCATTTAGCACCAGCACCAGCATGATATCTTCAGTATTTTGATGATTACTAATGACAGGACACTTTGTGACATGCTCAGTTCAGACAGGTTTGGCCTTAATTTGTTGGTTACTTCCTTATTTTTTGTATTAAATAGAGGAGCTATAAAATAGTCCTCTGGCATATCATAGACATCAAAAATACAATGAAATAATAACTCTAGTAAACCTGTTTACACAATGGCAGATATAGGCAAAAAAGCATCTCTATGCCAAATATGTGAACACACAATTAAGATGCATATAGTAAGCTACAAATGCTGTAGTAACAGTGCTTGTAGTTTATTGCTTTCAAATATGTTTTTTTTTAATTTTCAACAGCAGTTAATCTTAAATTCCTCTGTGGGTGAATCAGTAGTTTATTGATCTTTTTCCCTTTGGGTTTCCAGCATCTCAGTATTTAGCTGCATTTAACTTAAATCATTTACTGGTCTAAAATGAAACACCACAAGGCTTGACACATGCTTAAAGACCAACTTAATTAGCTTAAACATATCTCCCACATTGTATTGGAGTGCAGATGAACATACAAGTGGCACCACAGGTTAAAGGCACTTAAACTTCACACCTCTTCTTGTCTCCCCAGGGTGTGCTTGTTTGGGGTAGTGGCTTTGGTTATCAGCTGGGTCTCCCTGGGGCTGGAGTTAGCCGTCTCTGCGGTAAGTGTTTCCATCAGAGCATGATGCTGTTTTCCAGGTAGAGCTGCACAGTTCATTGCGTATAATTGGATAACGCAAGTTTTGTGTGCACAGCCAATGACTACAGAATTTGGCCTCGGGGGGGAATTTGTTTCACTTAATCAGTTGAAGAATTTTAATATTTATAAACTGTGTACTGAAATACACTGGGTGATAATTAAAAAAGAAACACTTGTTTGATGCTATTCATTATCCCTGCAGTGAAACTAAAGTAGGAAAAAAAAGACCACCTTAGATAAAATATGTTTTTTTGTTGAAACCACTGTATTTGTGGAAATAATGCACTAGTAGAAGTTTCACAGATTGTTGTATTGGGGAGGTTTATCTTTCTGGTCACTCAGCATTTTCCAAAAATCCTCAAGTCTAATGATGATGATTAAGATCTGTGATCACAAGCAAAATAGCTGGGATTAGCTGTAGCCATAATATTGCAGCCTTTGTTCTCAGAGGAAGGAAAGGAACAAATTTTGCTGCCACATGGAAGACAAAAACTCCTTAAATCCAAACTACAGAGGCTTAAATCTAACGTGTTTACACATTGTTTATTTATTACTTAATTCAGTCATTTTTTAAGTTTATTTTCCAGGAGGATGAAAAAATATAGATGAATATAAATCTTTATTTATGCAAATTAAATATTCATGTAGAGGATTTCCTCCCCTGCAGATGAATCAGACTTCACACCTAAATGTGCTTAATTTAGTTTGTGTGATTGCTCTCAGCTGAGACACAGTCAGCCTGTCACATTGTAAAAGTGTCTTTAAAGCTGTGATCAGTTGCTCGCATGTTACATCAAAGATGACGCTGCATTTTTATGCAGTCGCTGTGACGCTGCTTCACTTCATTGTTGTTAACATGACGTGAAGAGTCACTGTAACTGTGTCTTCGTCTTTCTAGACCTCCAGTGACTTCTGTGTCGCTCCTGGCACGTATGTCACAAAAGTGGCAGACCAGTATGGAGTCATCAATCAAGGTATGAATCACACATACTAAGCATCATTCATGCATGTTGTGAAGAGATGGTTTTGTATTCTCTGCCAGCTCTTTAAATCCATGAATATTAGTCATCTGCAGTTGTATAGGACATGTTATTGTGCAGCAGTCTGACAACATCGTTCTGAAGAGCGGGGCTTGGTCCTGTTCATGGCCCATGAAAAGCCTGTAAATTTACTGCCACATCTGCAGTAGGATCAAGAGGGCAATGGGTTGCCTTTTTAAACAGTAGCCTCTCTGACGCATCTCATTTTAGTAATTGCCCAATCTGTCCCATGATGGGATGCGTGTAAGAGGGGAAAAAATTGTGCCTCGCGCTTGTGCGAGTGTGTGAGAAGCAGAGTGCATGGGGGAGATAAGAGCGGTGGAGGGGAGGATAAGAGACAATATATTTCCTGCATCCCTCTTCAGTACTTGGAAAAAACCAAATGAGAAAATGGTGCTTAGAAATAAAAACACAGGAACTCTTTGCCTACTTGGAGACCCTTTTCAGCAAGAGCTTCACAATTTGTCTTTTATTCCTCTCTTCTGCTAAAATGTGGTGATTACAGAATCCAAGCTCTTGGCCAGACATCAGAGCATCAGCTGTAAATGTTGCGCTGTATGGTTCATCTGATCTTTGAGCACCAACTTATTCTATGCACTGGACTGTATTATTCTGCAGATATGAAGCCGTAATTTGCCCTGGGGCTGATTCATACAGTATGGGGGTTCTGTATCTATCTGTATCTGTATCTATATACAGTTCTATTTTTTCCCCATGAAACACGTTAACTATTCAGCAGTTCAAAGAAATCTTTATTTATTTCAATGAATGAATTAAGTGTCTAATAATCCCTGGATATTATGTGCCATTAGATTTTGATTACTTTTACCCACAAATGTCACCCTTGGAAAAATAACCTCTTACTGAGTTCTTGTATATTTTCCTTTTTTCAGCTCTTGCCTGTCTGAAAATGCACCGGACAAATCTCTTGATAGTGCAAAGTGTGTTATTCCTACACTGGATTTATTGCTTTCATCCCCCTGGATGCCTGTTATATTTTCTTGAACATTCATCATTCCAACACCCATTGTTATTTTTCATTCCTCTGCTTTCTTCATATTGTGTAATTACATGAGACACATGGTCTTAATCCAAACGGAGAAGGAGAGTTTCTTATTTCTTTGGTATTCTGCTGGTTTCGTTTGTGAAATACTTCACACATGCAGCAGCAGTGACAAACATGAGGTGCATCTCAAATCAAAATATCCAAGCCTTTATTCAGACATTCAGACAAGCATTTATTCAGTCTCTCTGTAGAACATTTGCTTGTTCAGTTTGGTTGACCTCTGATAGCCAGCAGTTCCTCATGCCTGGAAAACCTACGATAACAAAATACTCAGAGAGCTTTTTCTCTGAAGCTCCAGGGACCGGAACCAGATTTGTTTTGACTCCCTAACCCTGCCAAAATTTTTAACCTGCTGGGATAATGTGCTGCCAAATCTCTGTCCAATAAGCAAGCTTCCCATGTGACCGTAGCCGTGGCTCACTGATAATCAGTCTGATTGTAAAGCAGAACAATGCCCCGTCTTCTTCACTGCATCGAAGTTTTATTCTGAGGTTTCATCACTGAGTCATGAGCAGATCAAATTCTTCATTTTCTGCTACGTGGAAAAGTGGCAAAAGAAGTAATAGAAGTGACGCCAAGCGGCACAAAAACTAACCCCCGCCCTGTGATGAGGCATCAATATTTCCATCCATTACCAGACTCCAGGAAATCTGCTCTTCCTGATATTAACATATGTGGGTGTATGTGTGAGAGCTGGATAGACAGAAGCTTGCTCGATATGCACTTTTCTGCGCCGGAAATTCTCCTCTCATGCTCAGCTGTGTGGGAAACAGGCTCCTGACGCAGCAGTATGTGGGGACGTCACTTGCACCATGTGTTAGGTCGGTGGTGGTGTTCTCACAGCTTGTATTTGTGGCCACTGCTGCCGCTTTTTAGTCACAGAGAAAGGATTCCTCATCGACTCCCACTCACTGGCGCAGTTTAGAAGAAATAACAGAAGTGGGTAGTAATAGCATGTGAAAGTCCAAAACCTTGCTTTGGTTTATGGTGTACTGTGAGCATTGTACAAGTTTGGTCTTGTCATGATTTAACAATACCTCCAGAGATGATGTAACCGTTCTTTGTGGTGTTTCACAGGAGGCTCTGTGCAGTAAGAAGGGTTATACCTAAGCCTCTCACCGGCTGTGTGTTTTGTTGTTGCTGAGGGGTTTCGGCGTCAAGGGAAAAACACATTAATTCATTCATACTATTACAGCACATGTGAACTTTATTCTCTTGGAACATTTCACCTCAGGGCTCAGGATTAGCTCAGCGGGTGCACAGTTGTGGCAGCAGTCAAGCTCTAACAGAGCAGCAGGGAACATGACAAGACAGAAGCAGAAAATAAAATAAAATTTCTCTTGGCCTCTTTCCTAGAACAAAACAGTAGTAGCTGAAGGAGTACAGTGCAGTGTGAAATACGAGATACCAGAATGAATGGACTTAACTGTGTTTTCTTAAAGCAGCTATAATCGATCTACAGGGAGATATCACCTGAATCTGTAGCTCACCTCGGCTTTACAGAGCTTTATAGTGAGTTTCAGCTTGTTGTTTAGCTGTCGAGCCACAGGTTTACTGTTTTGGTGCACTCTCACTGCTCTCATAGTGTGGATTTCGACCTCAGCAGGCAGCTGTTTTCATAGCAAAAACCAACTGTACACTACCTGCCCAGCCCAAACAGCAGACAGACAATGTTAACAACCAGCTGGTGAACATAGTGGTGCATTTGGCAGCCAAAGAGCCAGATATTTCACAGGAATAGGGCTGAAATGATTGGGCTGTGATGATTGATTGATTGATTGTGAAGACATAAAAACAATGGAGAAAATACTGAGCAGATTATATGATAATGAAAATAATTGTTAGTTATAGCCCTGCATGTGAGTTTATGTGGCTTTGCTAACACATTCTGTTCTGTTTGTACTGTCCTTTGTTACTCACAGAAATCCTGCAGTACTACCTTAGCTGCAGTTTGGAACGAACCAACCCCTTCCAGCAGGTTTGTTTTCATCATGTTAAATCAAACCCATTTCCTATTTTAAAGCTATGAAGTTCTGTCTAACTTACAGCTTAAACATCAATGTGATACTGCTCAAATGTCCTTAGACACAATATTATAGACATATTCACTGGATGATGTGTGACCTTGTAACTAGTAAGATTTCAAGTGGGCACAGTGAGTCACTCCCATTGCCTCAGAGCAGGACTCTTTTCCCATGCAGTAATACAATACTTCCCATTCTGCCAGCGGGAAAACTGATGCAGAGCAGCTTTTCCTGTGGGTCTGTGCTGATAGCATACGCCTGCTTCAAAGCACGAGTTAGATGTTAGTGATTTTACATTGAAGTACAATGTCACTTTTACTGTGAATCCATACTTTGCTTTAATGGACTACCTACATTTCATTTTTCAAGCTACATGAATAAATCAAAACATCTGAGTGGTGCTGAGGTCCAGGCATCTATTGTTAGTACAGCTGTATGGAAAAGCATATGTACAGAAAGTCTTTCGGTCTTTGAGCTCACATCTATAAACTGTTAGCATGCTTTCACTGGACCTCTACATGGCTGCAAAGGGAGACAGCAGCTGAAGCTTCTTGGTAATGATTAAAAATGAAAATACTGTTGAGATGCGCTGTGCTACTACAGTATTTATACTTTATTTCAGAAGCTTTCCGGGAGCCACAAAGCGTTAGTGGAGATGCAGGATGATGTGTCCGAACTGCTGCGCTCTGCCACCAGAGAATATAAACAAACTAAGGTATGTTTCCAGCCCCATCAATACACTCTTTACTAGAAATGGCACATTACAGGGTGTCTGTTACCCACCCCCACCTGCCCACACCACCCCCAGGCCACAAGCTGTCCTGTACTATTGTACCATTTGTGATGACAGAATATCCCAGTGAATGGGACCAAACGACTGACCTGCAGAGAAGTGAAGTGCACCTGTCCACATAAAGATCTGCTGACCGCCCACCTGGGACATGCATTATGTCCATTTAGCTGCATTAGGCTTTTGCTGGCCCTTGTCAATACAACACTGTGGTATTGTCCAACACTGGTCCTTACACTGTGTTGACAGAGGCACAAATGAGAGCTGACACTGGGCATAGAGGGAGGCATATTTCACTTCACATACCCACACAGAGAAATGTGCTGAGGTTGTGGAAATGTTTCTATCAGGCAATCAGACAAATTTTCTGCTGAAATTGTAATGAGAGCAGGAGGAAGAAGGGAGAGAGTCCATTAAAATGTATCAGACGTGAAAATCTGCTTTCTCAGCTGGAGCTGCTGTGCCCTGTTGTATACTGATGAAAGACACATCCCTGATAAATGTGCGTAGAATGGGTAATCAGTGAATGAATCGCTGTTAAAAATAATTTTTACCTGCTTCCATTTTGCAATTGTTCATGTTATTGTTGATTTTTGTAATGTAGACAGAATTGTACATTTATTTTGTTTTCCAATGTCTTTGTTATGGTAAGTCATGGCATACGGAGGAGCCAAAATTGGATTTCAAGTTAAGCCTTTTTCAACAATGCAAATTTTGTTTTGTTCCTCATTCATTTACAGGGAAGTTTGGAGGAGATCCAGGGGATACTGAACACCACGGAAATCAGCCTACATCAGCTTACTGCACTGGTGGACTGTCGCAGCCTGCACATGGTGAGCAGGGTGGAGAAAACTTACAAGAAAAGACTGTAGGGTCGCTCCATGTCTGATGAAAAAGGGCCTGGCGATTGATCTGTTGCGACATCTTCGTAGTGCAGCTTAGTTGCATAAAGCAACCCCTCTTTTGTGCTTGTGCAGCTGACTACTCCTGTCACCATAAATAACATTTGCTTTCCTGTGTGCGAGTTCTTGTCCAATTGATGCTGGCAATGTACCCATTATGAAGCTGGCTGAATGATAACTTCTTGGCTATTGCTATTCTTTGGAGGATTTTCCCTCAGTGGTTTCCAAATTCCAAGTGCACACGTGCAAGTGGAGTTCTTTTCTTGTTGCTCTCGCCTCTGCCCCTTTATCATGCCAAAGCTTATTATTTCATGAAAATTAGAATATCTTCAGCAGAATACGAAATGTGTTTCTGCTGTGCAGTGCATACAGAATGGAGATTCTCAGTCATGATAATGTGGAGCGTAGTGCTTCTTTCCAATACCTAGGTAAAACTTTCTTGTAGTTCGCCAACTGTGAGCTCATTGGTTTGACCTAGTTTAAATGAGAAATCACAGCGGATGCATTTTAAAGACCCTTGAATCCACATGAAATTTAAAAACAGCAGCTCTGGCTTTTTGCTGCTTATGAATTTTTGCTTTGCTCTTTCCTTCTTACATTTGTCAAAATGCTTTAGATGTTTGAATGTAGACGCTGTTTATACAAGCCACAATAAAATCTTTTGCAGGACTATGTCCAGGCCATGACGGGTCTGTGTTATGATGGACTGGAAGGCCTCATCTACCTCGTACTCTTCTCCTTCGTCACTGCTCTCATGTTTACCTCGATAGTTTGCAGTGTGCCTCACACCTGGCGGGGCAAGAGGTAAGACATCCACTGCAGCCCTGTAGTATACCCGCTTCAAGTCATAACCGCATAAAAGCTTTTAAGCTGACTGTGTGTGCAGGGCCGAGTGTACACTGAGAAATAATTTAAGAGCAGAAGCCTGTCAATTAATTTTGGTTTGAGAGCAACTCTTCTGCTTTTACTCAGCCTGGGAATAATGAGTAATTCAGTAAAAACTCCACACAGATAGGGAAACATGAATAATTTTGCGTAAGAGTTGTTTGTGTTTGTTTTCTGTTCAAAGACCGGCTGTGTTTACCGCCGGGACAAGTCCAGAAGGCTCCAGCTGCTTCCTCAAATAGATTACTTCCCGTTATCCCCCCTAATTGTGCCGAGTTGGCCTAAATCTATCATAACCAGCTAGTGTCGTTTTCAGCAGCAGAGGGGTGAAATCAGAATGATTTCTTTGTCCTATCAGCACCAGATAAGGTTTTGCAGGATGGCTATGAGGAAAGTGGTTTCCCAGGCACAGCCGTCAGCTCAGCTGCACCACATAATTAACTGATCCCTTCTTGCCATAGGGGGGCATGTTGATCAGTTTGATCTCAGCTGGAGCGTCCAGTTATAAAGCAAAGGCTTACACGCTAACGGTCTGTTTTTCTCAGCGGTTGCAGCTAAGCTTGTTCTGCTGTACTGTTGTAATGATGCACTGAATCCAATTCCCTTTACCCCGTCTGGAATTACTGCTTTAAATGCCAAGTTATCATGAAGATATATGTTTTACATTGAACATTACATTACTTTTTCTCTCATATGCATATTTAATTAAAAATGTGTTGTAATCTGCACTAAATGTAATCCTATCTCATGGATTAGAATAGATTAGAGCCTGTGTGTACCATGAACACTAGAGGGAGACAGGCTCCACCATGTCAGTGTTATTGTTATCTGACAAAAGCTATTGAGCCTCATTGTTTGAAAAGAAACAAGTGGAATCACATTATTTCTGCAGAAGTAGGCTACTGTCTTTATTTAACAGTAAGCAAATGCATTTATTGTGCTGATGCAAAATTAGGGCTTTTAATTCTCCTGTTGAAACTGAGCCAATTACATGAGTCTATTTTTACAGTCTTTGTTCAGTCCCATTAAGGTCAGTGGAAAACTGTCTCTTCTTTGCTTCAAACAGCAGAGAATTCATCTTGTTTCCTCTCCCCTCAGGCAGTGGCAAAATTGAATCAAAATGTGACCACGTGGCAATTTTTTATGCTCCTTTGTCAATCGTCAGTTAGGACAGGGGTCCCCCTGGTGGTGGTGGCGTTACATTGTTGTGTTGTGATTGCAGGAGCGAGGAGGACAGTGAGGACGAGTCTCTGAGCCATGGAGGGAGGCAAAACCATGATAACCTGTACCGGGTCCACATGCCCAGCCTGTACAGCTGTGGCAGCAGCTACGGCAGCGAGACCTCCATCCCTGCTGCTGCCCACACCGTCAGCAATGCACCAGTTACAGAGTACATGTAAGTCACCACCGCTTCACACTACTGTGTACTGGGGTAGAGAGCAGGACTAAGTGAAAGGCAGAAGTGGCTGATAATTTATTTTCACAGCACAGGCTGTGTTCTGCTCAGTGAGGCTGATACAAGATACTTGATGTACTCAGGAGTGAGCTTATACGTCCCCAGAGACAGGCTCAGTTCTCCTATAGAAAGTCCTGCAAGGTCAGCAGATGCAGCTGTTGCTATCCAGTTGGGATGCCTGTGAAACCCAAAGCTCTCTGCCTCATGAGAGAAGCCCAGTGTTAGGGAAAGTGAGGGAAGGGGATCCCCCAGTTTCTGGCTCTGTGCTGGTATGCTGAAAACTGACATGGAGAGTTTCGTGTATACAGGATACTGTTTCACATCTGGAAAGCAGCATGTAGGGATTTACACTGTACATGTGTGCTTGTTGTGTTTGATCTCACTGCATGTTTAATTCAACAGGGCTCAGAACGCCAACTTCCAGAACTCTCGCTGTGAAAACACGCCTCTGATCGGACGAGAGTCTCCTCCCCCCTCGGTAAGCTTTGCATTCCCCGTAAAAACATGACACCTATAGGAGCACCTCTGGGTCATTTGGCAGCCTTTTGTGAGGGACCGTCTGTCTGCCCTTTTTGATTAAACTCAGGAACTGAACTTCAAGCTTTGCTTTTCCAGCCCATCTGAAGAACGAAAGATTTGGTCTGATTACCTGACAGTGGCATCATCGTACAGGAGCTAAATTTCGTCTTGGGTTCTTCCAGTCTAAACACAGGTTTAGTTCCTAAGTTGACATCCTTTTCCCAGGGAAAGTTCCAGCATTGGAAACTCCCATTTTAACAACACAGAACTCTTAAGAAAAGCATGCATATTAACTTACCAGCCAGAGACGCATACAAGTAGAAACATGGATAAACATGCTTTAAGCGGTATTTACCACTATGATAGTAAGACAGAACACTAGTTTTACTATTGGGCATTTAGGTAATCAGTATATAGAGATAAGCATATAGAGACCCTTTTTATGGAAGGGGGAGGTGAAACAAAAATGTATGGATCAGTAAACTGTCACATGAAGTAATACATGTCTTGTATGGCGGTGTTTCCCGTCCCTTAATTGACACAGTTGGACATTTTGCTCGTCAAACCTTCATCAGGCAGAGTTTGTATAGAGAAACAGCACCATTCATACATGCACAGGCAGCAAGCTTTCACCCAAGCTGAAGTTCGTATCATGGTTTTGTATTTGAAGTGTGTTTCTGAGTGGTGGCTTTTTCCCGGTTGCTGTTTTTCTGCATAAACTATGTCTGATATTCTTTGTTTTCTTCCCGTGTCCAGAGTTTTTGATCCTATGCAGCTGTCACTAAGATTTTATGGTGTGTAAGAACTTTTTTTTAACTAGTTGACACAGTTTGCAGATGTTGAAACAATGTTAGAGTAAGTATTACGAGCCAACCTCAGTTATTCCCTCCTGCCCCTCTCCCCCCCCGGCCTGAAGGTCTACCAGACATCCTGCCCTCCCTGGTGTCTGTGTGTCTCCTTGGACCTAGACTCTGCTTTGTGTATCTTCTCTATACTCTTCTTCTTCTTCTTGTCGTCTTTTTTTTTTTTTTTCTGCGAATCCATACAGTTGTATTTGACTGCCGCGGACAGTAACAGCGGTCACTGCTGGCAGTTAAAGCCCTCGGACAGTTCAAGATCGTTTTGGTAACCTCATCTGCCATGCTAACAGGTACAAAACATGCCCGCCTCCTCCACCTGCTGGCCTGTTCCTCCTCTGTACCACCTCCCAAACTCCCAGCTCTACTCACCCTCTATTCAGGTCCCACCAGGGCTGCTGGACCCCCCCTCCCTCCCTCCTCCAATTCCCACTCTCCCCCTGTCCTGACTCTTGTCCCACCTGGTGTCTCACCTGATGTTTGTTTCCTGTGGCCCCGGGCTGCATGTTCCCCTACACCCCCTACACCACAGATGGATTGGGAGGAACATGTGAAGCTGTGCCCTGAGGCTCACTGTGATCTATGAGTGAATGACAAGTTAATGTCAAATTATGAAGCCGTTAAACTGTTTCACTGATCAGGTGGAACTGCTCTGTCTTGGTTCTTGAATAAAATATTACACACTTTTGCATTTCGCATTTTGAAAGAGTTTAGGATTCAGTTACTGGGTGCTTAAAAGGGAGAATCCCACTCAAAATCTCTCCTCCATCCATTCAGATACAGAGGTTTGCTCTGTGTTGAAAACCTGTCGACAAACAGACAAAACACTCAACTAAACATTTCGGTGTTGGAGGCTCGGTTGTCTGGGTTTTGTCTGAGGGGAGGCCCGCAGTGTCAACAACTGTTGAGAATTAGCTTATTGCTCATTGATCTTTTTCTTTAACACCTAAGGTAAGTTGTGCTGTTTAATTTAGTCCATATTCTCAGCATTCAACATCCTCAACAGGCTGTCCAAATGGCTCCGAAGGTGAACACGACATAAGATTAATGTATTACAGTTGAAAAGTCAGCATAGTGTTTCCACACGAGTTTGAAATGCAGCCTTTTTGTGCTTGTGTTGCCTGTATTTAAAAAAAAATGCATGTGTGCATCCTAAATGTATATGAATGACCGGCCCTACCGATGTGCACGAAGGTTAACAGCAAAAATAAGGGAAATCATTTCAGCTAGAATTGGTGTATATGTATTAAAAACTCCTCGTACTCTGATGTCCTTGTCCTCTTTAGCTGTTGCTGTGACGTTCTCTTTGTGTTTGAATCGTTTAAGATCCCTTTAGATTTCAGTACAGTGGTACAGGTAACCTGTGTAGGATTTCCTCTGAGCTGTTGAGTGAATGGCGTTGTGTAGTGCTTTGCTATACAATCTGTATATTTTCATGTTCCTTCACTGGTGCTTTTGATCATTTATTTACCAAAAGGATTTTCTTCTTACTTAAAACGCCCCGAGCCTTGTGTCTGCCTGGAATCTGTTTCCAGCAGACACATCTCTTAAAAACTTTAAAACCTTTCAGTTTCAGTTCAAATCCTACATGGAGTTTGTTGTTGTAAAAGACAGGAGTTTTCATATTTTATGTACCACTTGTAACTCACACTTTGTACTACAAACAGTGAAATCATAATTCACCTTTTCTCCCATGTGTCATTTTCTGCTTGTCATCGGCAGTACACCTCCAGCATGCGGGCAAAGTACCTGGCCAACAGCCGACCAGACCCTAACAACCCTCCAGCGCACTAGACAACACTGGACTCGTCCCGTCCTCAGCACTGACGTCTCTAAAGTTACATTCACTCTCTCATCCCAGTCAGTCACTCAGTCTTGTTCCTCCTGATTTTCCCGTCAGTCGCTCCACCTCCTGCTTCCCTCCACTGTTAACTGTCTTAATCGACTTAAAACGGAAAACCAAAATTTGCTCTCGCTGGTTGGTTGCAGCAAAACGTGAGGACATCCATCAAATCTCATCTCGTGAGTCTCATGCAGTGGTGCTGGGAATTTATCTGCACTCTGATGTGATGGAGCCTGGACTGATTTCACTCCAGTTTTCTTTTTTTTTAAAAACATGAACGCACCAAGATATGTACAGTTTCACACATAACAAGGCATTGCAGTGTTGAGGACTCTGGAAGTGCTCACAGACCAACACTGATTACTACTGGTTGTTGTTGTTTTGTTTTGTTTTGTAAAGTACTGAAGTACTGTACTGCAGCCTCTCTCATTACTGTGTGAGAGTGAGAGAAATGCCTTATGTATAAATACGGGAGGAATCAACTGTTTTCTTCACACCTGAGGAGCAGATGTCGTTTCTCACATTACACACTCACCATAGATCAAACCGTCGGAGTTTAGATTCATTTCACAGTGCAGCATCTCAGTTGCTCAGGTTTTCTTTCTGCTTGTGGGACTTAAAATGCAAACATGATATTTGCATTATTCTCCTGTTAATGTTGACATACCGTAAATCACTTGTGCACATTGGCTTGTTTTGCATCTTATCTTAAATCTGATGTCTGGGACCAGTTTTGCTGCAGAGTTGCACGTCGTACAGGTCTGAAACTGAGATCTTTTAGTTTTCTTAGGACACTGTTATTTCCCGTGGCATTTTTTTTTAATACATTTTTTTATGAGCCACTTTTCCACAGCAGTGACTGTAACTTGTGAAGCTGTGAACTTGATGCTCTCAGAGGATTTGATATAGGACAAAGATGAGCTGCGTGACGGAAATGCAGCTGGGATGATGATGTTCATCAAAAAAAAAAAAGATCGAACCATAATGAGTTTGACAAAGGAGAAAAGATTTTATACTACTGGAAATAGAAGCTTGTTTTTTGTTTTTGTTTTTTTTACAGCCCTTTGAAGACGATGGTGAAGCACTGGAATACAGAGGAGTGTGTGGTGTCTGCTATTATTACTCCAGACTTTTCTAAGATAATTTGCAGTGCCCTCTCTTCACCAGACTGCTTGTAATTCTCTCCATGTTTCTGCTAAGTTGTGAAGCTTCGCCTTCCTTCAACAGAACTGGGAATTGTACACTTACACACACACACACACACACACACACACACACACACATCCTTGAGTCTTTCCGGCAACGATCACCTCCACCAAGTGCAGCAGTTTAGAAATGTTAGAGTTAGAAATGCCACTCACTAATTCTCCCAACAGGAGTTTTAATGCACATCTGTGTGAAATGATGCATATCACAGTTTCTCAGAGACTTTCCAAGAGAAACCTTATGCATTGGCAGTGCAGTGTCTCACAAATGTGTTTTAGCATTTATGACAGTAGGTCAGGGTGAGTGGATGCTGTGAAGGGATTGTGGTCAGAACTCTTCCCTCTATATAATCCGGAAATTGTTCCTGTTGAAGCATGTCGAGCCTTCAAATGTGGAATGAGACGTTTGTGCTTCTGCAGCTTCGACTTTCTTCTCTTACAGTAGATGTGCTTTGTGACCAGTACAAGAGGTGATTTTTGAGACTGTGCCAACAAGTTAAGCACAACTCTTTTACTCTCTGAATATCTTTTTAAATGTCTTTACTTTAGCCTGTTGGTAAAGTTGACAGCTCCTGGTTGCCTCCGCAATCGAACAAGACAAATGAGCCTGACTTTTTCCGAGCATTTACGCTCTGTTAGACATTATTACACTGAGGCGAGCTTTCTGTTCTTCGTAGTGGTCATATTCTCTTTGTTGTTTTTTCTGCAGAGCTGTTGTACAGATTGTAAACATTTACAAAATGAAGAAAAAAGGCAAAAAAAAACAAATACTGAAATTGACATTTCATTTTTAATTTCTTAAAAAGCTTCACACTTTTTATTTTTTTATTTGATTTGCTTGTAGATTTTTTTTTTATTTTATAATCTGTAGTACAGTGTGTTGCTTCACTAATGTGAAAATGGTAAATAGATTGTAATTCACCGTAGATGTATTAAAAAAAAAAAACTGATTCCTTCATTTTTGCAATCTCTAAAATGTGTACATGTAAAACCTGTGGTTCTATTGAGCTTGAATGCTGTTTTAAAATTAAACAAACCCTAACTGTAGTCCGCCAGCTCACTGCATTTCTTTGTTAGAGAGAAGCTGATGCGTCCCAACATCCTGACCAGGACCAGACACTAGGTAGCAGCAAACCTTCACTGTTGTTCATTTACCACAGAGACACAGTTCTTTATGAGTGAAGCAGTATACAATTCTAACAGCTAATATATGTGATATAGTACAATTATACAAAAGAAAGGTTTTAGCCCATGCCAAATGTTTTTTTTTTTGTATTAAGTTTATTAAGTATATTTTAAAGCTGCCCATATGAGTTTAATTCAAAAAAAAAAATATGATATGAATGTCAATACAATCTGTAAATAATTCTACACCTTGTTGTCCATACTGGTTTGCACTAATATATATGCATGCTAATATATATACTTTGGCCAGTATGGCTTTGAAAGAGGTATGAAAATGCATCCTGTGATGTGAAAAAGCTTTGCAGTTCAACTTGATGAACCCTGCAGAAACACTGAGAATAAGATAGGTATCACATAGTTACACAAGAACACACACATTTAATTTACAATAATTGCATATAGCGCAACAGAACTGGACCTGAGAGAGATTAATATGCCTCATGAAACATTTTCTGAATGTCTGATATGAAGGCAGCGTTTCCAGAGGAAGTTTATCTGATGAATTATTTCAAGTTCAGGGTGAACAGTGTGAGAATGCGGTTTTACCAAGTTCTGAACAGACTCTGGGGACACTGAAGATTATCTGTGTAGATGATTTGAAACTGGAGGACTCATTTTACTAGCCTTCACAGGAAGTTTATCAAGACTGGTTATAAAGTGGCTATAATCAGTATTTCAGAGAACTGTCACCTGAATCTGCAGCTTGCTCTAAAGTTCAGCAGACTGAATTTGTCTACCTTTTGTACAGACTGCACGATTTCTGGAGAAAGTAGAAGTGCTATTTCTGGTGAAGATTACGTGTGTGTTGGTATTTATTTCTGTTGCAGTGCAGCGACAGACCACAGGCTTGCATGCAGATCACTTTGAGCGTGGCAGAAAGGCAGTTTTGTGTTCCTGACCTCTCTGGGCTGACAGCAGACGAGAGGTCAGTGTCAGCACCGGGCCACCAGTCTGGTTTTGTCAGCTTCCTTCATACCGCCGGCCAGCTGCTGTCACCCCGAACACTGACTTCTCATGTGGGGGCCTGGGGGCTGGAATGGGATATGAAAAGACACAGAGGAAGTGGATCTTCTGTTTTTAATCTTCTTATCTCCACATATTTGGACCAGGCTTTGCTATGTTTTATAATTTGACATATAATTGAACTTGTCATTATTTACTCAGACTATGTCTTTTTAGTGTAAACTACAAACTCAGACTACTAAAATATTAAAACACACCAATTTTGGGCACAATATTCACTCATTTTTGTCTAATCTTTTGAGGCATTTTCTGTCTCCAAAGATGAGTATAGAGATTACGTCATCTCCTGGGCTCCCTGCTGTTTATTGTGGGGGGCTGATCTAAACAAAGCAGTAAACAAACAAAGCATGACAGAGGCTGAGAGGTTTTTACAACCCATCTTACACACAGACCCAGAGATGCAAATGAAATTTCACATGGTCTCACTGTCGAGGAAATTGAATTACCCTGCTTGTTGCTGGACTGGAGGAATGCATTACTAATGCTTTGAGGTGAGAAGCTGAATGATGGAGGGAGGGGGGGAGACCATGGGGAGGGAGTGCCTGCACCCTTTGACTCCCCCCTCCATCCCCAAGGATGCTTCCTGAGTCTGGCTGGGCTCTCTGCCAGGCAGTCAGACCACAGCTCTCTTTCTAACTCTGTCTTCTCAATGCCAGGCAGCTGCACGACGGCCAGGACACACGAGAGAGAGTTGAAACTGCAAAGGGCAGGACTTCCATTTAGAAATGCACTTGTTTTATCAGCCTGAATAACAGAGCAGGCAGCATCTCAAACCCTGCTATAGATATTGTGTAGGTTCAAATGCAGTTCTAGTATCAAACGCTCAAGGTAAATAATGTAGCAGAACATAAACCAGTGGTTTTGCATGTTTCAGCTACTTCAAATAATGACTGCCATTTTCCAAAACATACCATAAATATTTAGATTGTTTCCCTGCCTTCCTGGCTGCATGTAGTTTCCATTCGGTCCAGTACTGTATGAGTGACCATGACGTTGACTTTATCTACTTAGCAGGGAGTATTTTAGAAATCCTCCTCGTTAGTGCATTCGAGGCACACCCAATAATCTGAAATATGTAGAAAAATTCAATTTAAAAATTTGCATTAAACCAATACAAAAGAAGTTTGAAAACACTGCCTCCTCTCAACTATATGACCACTTTCACATGTTCACTGTGATGGACCACTTGTCTCAAGGGTGTTGATTTTCAAAAAAAAAAAAAAAGTGTAAATATGAAAAACAAAATTTTTTACAATGTGTTGCATTTTACTACCTTCTCATATATTTGTGTGTGTGCAAACTCTCTGCTCATAATGTTCACTTTTCCCTCTCATTTCACACCTTGTCATTGCAGGACAGATGAAGTGTCCTGTGTAGTGAGCACCTTTGTGTTCTGCCTCTGGAGGGAATCCTGCTTCTTTGTTGCTTGCGATTTAAAGGGAGTCAAGGAAACAGGGTGCCTGGTTTGTCTCTTTTGTGGCCGGGCTCAGAGGGAGGCAGCTGTGTCCTGGGAGTCAGCGCTCACGTTATTCACACCTCACCTCCTCCTTTGTGCACATCACCCGGACCCGTCAGAGGGAGCACGTACCCAGTGAAGGATTTACGGAGCCGTCTGGTTATCCCTGTCCTCACCTTTTTACTCCACACACACAGAGAGCCTCCTGCTCACCGAGATGCTTCATGGCTTTCTCAAAGCACTTCCCTTTCCTTCCTGTTCTTTTAAAGTTATCTTTTTTCATGATCCAGTGGATCACCGCCTCCTCTAAAACGAACCACACTAGAGTTTTAACCACATTATCTCAGCTCACGGCCAAGAAATTTCTGTGTCCTTGTTACTGAGGTTACAGCAAAAACACAATTTATACACTGCAGAGAAGTATTCACACTCTTAAGTGATTTTGGTAAAAATAATCTAAAACTTTTATTTGTGTTTTCACCACCTGTCCTACACCTGAACGTGTGTTGTGATTAATCTCCTTACCCTAAGGTTACTGAGAAACTGTCACTTTCTGAGGCGTCACAATTTCCATCCTGTTTTGCATTTGTGCAAAGTACCATGAGTCACTTATTTTGCTTTAATGCAAATTACCTCATATAGTATACTGCAATATGATAAACTGTATACTCCTGGTCAGCTCGAGACAGAAATGCAGGTCCTCCTCCAAATTCCTCAAGTCCTCCACTCAAGTGCTTCCTATTACAAAGTTCAAGTCCTTCTATAGCAGGGATATGTGATACCTGGATTATACTAAACTCCCACTTGGTGTACCTTTAGAGCACACGTTGAGCAGGATTAAGGCCTGTGCCAGTTGCTGTGAGATCTCTCTCTGGGCCAGTGGGACTTGTCCCACCGCTCCTAATCCCACAGACAATGCAGGCTGTTAATTGGAGACCGACTGATACAGCGAAGGGAAGTCATGAAGACAATGTGCGAGTGGCCAGTGCCTATGTAATCCCCTGCACTCTGAGGAATGTCCCCCTGTGGCAGCCATCCATACTTCACCACATCTACTCAAAACTCCTCGCCTCCCTCTCTGGGGTTTTCCATTTTACTGGCAGTTAGACGCGCTGTTTTGTTTTTGAGTCAAACAAACACAAAGAGCGTGATTTTACTGTGTTGTGAAATTTCACATATTCCGCTCAGAGCACTGATGGGAGGCGTGAGAAAGCACACCCAGGTGTTTGGGTTTTAATCAGCAGGGTACAAACTGTCAACAGACTTACTAGAGTGTTTCTTGTCATTCCACCTTAAGATAGGATAGGATCCTCCGTAGTCATTTTGTGTCTCTTTGTGATTGTTGTCTTTCTTCTTAGTCATTTTGTGTCACTTTGTGTGTCTTTGTGGTCTTTTTAATCGTTTTGTCTCTTGTTTTGCACCTCTGCTGTCATTTTGTCACTGCGTGTCTCTTGTGTGGTCATTTAGCGCCTCTTTGGATCATTTTGTGCATCTTTTATCTGTTTGTAGTCTATTCTCGACTTCTTGTTTGACTTTTTGACAGTTAACAGTCACTGTTCGTCCATTGACTGACAGAAAGGCACCAAGGGGCCAACTATATTCCAGCAGGGTGGGGGGGTGCAGGGGGTATGTTATCCCCTCCCCTGCTCTGCCACTGTTTTTTTTTTTTTTGGTACTGACATAAACAAATTTAGATGTAATGACAGCATGATATACAGAACATCCTGTTGTGGGATTAAAAATTAAAAGTTAAGCTCTTTCTCATTCAGAGATGGATGAAGCAGTCTCATCAATCATAAAACTCTTAACTGCCTTCAGCTCAGACTGTGGGGTCATTACATGGGTGAACAGACAAGACACTCCATGTTTGTGTGTTTGGTTTTTCCCTGTGGGGAAAAAAAAAACAAAACAGAGAAGCTGCATTTCTTCTCAAGTATGACTCAAACTGAGACAGACCCAAGTCATGCGGGCTATTTAAGATGTGTAAACAGGAGATGGTGACATTTTGGATACTGGGTCTTTTATCTGTGGCAGATAATCAGCCACAGCAACAGCCTCCAGTCATATATCAGCATGGTACACTGACAGGCAGGTGGTCGACCAGCCGTGGATGTCTGCAGTTGGATGTTTGTGTTCTTGTGATCTCTCACCTGCTGCCTCATCATACATATATGCAAAACAGCCACCGGGACTGAAATCACTCGCTCTGCTAAGAGTTGAGTTTTGGAGACGTTTCACCTGAGTAATACTTCCAGTCGTGACACTGCTGCAGCCCGTTAGCTTTGCATAGCACAAGGACTGGAAACAGAGGGGAAATGGTTACCCTGGATGTGTCAAGCGTTAACAAAATCCACCTACTTGCACCTCTAATCAACACGCTATGTGTTGTTTGTTAAATCAGTATAAAAAACAACAGTTTGCTCTGGGGTGGGTAATATGCTGGACAATTTCTTTAGAGTCTCCAGTGTTTGCTGCCACATTTAGAGTCCAAACTGTTTCTTCCTCTCTGAGGGATCCGTCCAAACTGTCTGTGTGTCTGTGTGAGGCTGAGAAACTTGGCGTCACCTCAGGGTGCAAATTGAAATGCTAATCGCGTACACTTAAAACACAATGTATTTATTATGCTGCAGCTGCTGGGATGGGAACAGACATAACTGCAACAGCAAATGCTAAGGAAGGATAAACAGTGGGAAACCACTCACATGTAACGACTGCCATTCATTCAAAGTTACTCACAGATGTGACAGATTGGTATGTTTGAAGGGTTACTGATTCAGAAGGATTACAAATGAGCTGGAGGAAATGGTTTTAGCCAAATTTAACTCGCGTACTTTATTTCCTCTCATTGCACTGCAGCACACACAGACTTCTTACTGAATTAAAGTTACCTTTTAAAGAACAAAAACACTTGTAGCACCGCCAATGTACATTTCTCATCTGTAATGACTTTGAAAATATCACATACAGCTGACAGAACTGAGAATCTGAGCTTTGAGAGATCAGAGACAGATTGGACCAACACTCTTATGATTTGTTCTTTATGTAAAACCCTTTCTCTGTTGTAGGAGAAGATCAAACTGCTGCTGATCCAATTACTGTTTGCACATTCACAGCTTGCCATTTCAATAATACAAGTGTTTTACACTTAAGCCACATGCCCTCTTTTCCCATGGGTGCAGTGCCAGAGGAGGGATCTGTCTCTTCCTCTTGTTAGCAAGCGAGAGAAGCTGATCAGCCGTTTGCCACTGTATAAATGACTGAAGCCACCAATCAAACTGCTTTGACTGTTCTGTTTCATGCAAAGTGTGATTTGAAACTTCTGCACAGATTTGGGGGAAACATTTTATGAGTCAACAGAGAGAAGAAAGCAGGCGCAGATGACTGATGTCTGTTTGAACATGAGATTTAGACACATAAAAGACTGCAGTTTTTCCCACTATACATCTCTGGAAGGCAAAGCTATGATTATGGTTTGTGGTGGGGATGTTTGCTCTGAGTAATTTGTCTCCCATGTGAGGATTTTGGGATGGATCTTCTGCTACGGGGCTTCCAGAGTTCAGCTAGCGTGTGCTTCTGGAGGCTGATTACTCTTTATTTAATGCAGATAATTAGGATTTCTGTCTTTTTATCAGAATTGATTTTTTACAGAATGGAATAAGTAAAAGTAGCAACACCTTAATGTAAAACAGCTGAAAAGGGGCTTCTGACATTGTTACAGTGTTATCTTGAACTCAAATCAAAACACGACCAAATACGTAAAGTTTCTCAGTGGTTATGCACTTTTATTCAGAGTTTTAGGTCCCACCGTGGGTCCCATGGTAGTTGATACCACGATCAGCTCCTAATCCCTGAGAAGCCAGTATTGGGAATGAACTGTTTGAACCCTCCAGATACTGGAGAATAAACACCACAGTCATTTAGTCACACAGTTCAAAGCAGTACAAAAAAAATCATGTCCAGGTCATTAAAAGCATATGTAAACCACAAAACGGGGGGAGATTACATTCTAAACAAACAGTATGCAATAACTACGCATTTAAACAAAAAGGCACAGTACACAATACTGTAATCAAGCTGTACAGCGAAACCCAATATGGGTGAGAGACGACACAGAGGGAACAAACTCCTCCATGTGGAAACGCTGATGTTGCTCTTGTTAAGTTCTCACCTCACAGGCCTCAACAGTAACCAGCCAATATTATGTGTAAATAAAGAACATTCGTGTTAACAATAATAATAACAGAGAGGCTCATCAGTCTTTTGTGCAAACTATTATAGACTATGGCTCAGATTACACATGTGGTTATTATTTAGATACCATAGCTCAAACTGCTTTTTTTTGCTATTTTGGGTTCTTAGTCCCAAGATTAAAGTTAGTAATACTGCACTGCTGAACCTTTGGAGGTGAGCATCTTCTCAGGAGCAAACATCAGCTCATTTGAAACTCAGCTGTGCAAATTTCAAACAAAATTAAAAATTAAAAAAAAAATCTTTTCAAAGCAATTCAAAAGCTGATTGGAACCCCAGATCAAAATCTCTTCCACTCATTGTTTTTCCCTGATTGTAGCAAATGCAAGGAGCGTTATTAAATACATAAGAATGAATAGATATTGAGATTGTGAGGGGTTAATATTCTTTTTTTGTTGTTAGTTTGGACACAAATCTGAGGCATGTCATCAGAGGATGTAAATTAGGTCAGTTCACCAAAGAAATATCAAAAAGTGCTTTATCCTGATATACCTCAGATTAGGTCACCAAAGGATGCTTTTGGAAATCTGCCTACTGCCAGCTCATGTTTGTGGGAGAAATAACACTGTTAACCGAAAAGCAGAACAACACCTTCATATTACAACGTTTGTCCGGAGTCATCTGAATTAAAAGATCTAAACAAAAAGGCCAATTATATGTGGTTAAAGCCAACAAACCTACAAACGTAGACCTGAATGACTTTACATTTCTGAAAGCTAAAACAAGAAAAAGGTGTTAATGTAAAGCTGGCAAAAAGGCTTGAATATATGACAATACATTCTATGAGAATTGCAGATACATTTACAAGCAACATATACATCACAAAGCTCAACTGATTGCCTGCAAAGCTTAACGCTGAAAGCCACTTCCTGCCGAGAGCTGGGGTCCTCCGCCCGAGCATTATGGGGGGAGGTCCTGGCTCCGAACAGGAAGAAATAGTCCCATGGCGGGCCGCACAGCAGCCCAGTAAAACTACTAAAGACCGTGCACAACTGCAGCAACAATACAGCAGCCTCACGGTCTAATACCAAACACTGGTCCCCTTGAGCCTTTCAGATACCGAGGCACGAAGGGGACGAGGATGAGAAAGGAGCGGTCGCCCTAATAGGCAACCTGAGGGGGACACCACGGGGTGTCTGGGTACAGGAGACAGTGCACAGACTTGAACCTGGAAGAAAGAGAAGAGACGGTTATGAGTTTGATTAGTGGAAAAGTTTTGAAACTGAGATTAAATCTGTGTCATGTCATTGAATACAGACAGATCTCTCACCTGGATGGATCCTCCTCCACTGGAAAAGCCCCTTTCAAATTGATGATATTGCTCTTGTTTTCAAACATCCCATAACTGAGAGTGATCTGGAAGATAAAACAACATGAGCAACACAGCAAAAACACCACACTCATTCACCACACTGATTCTAGAGCACCAAACACTGTGAAAAATACCGTATAATAAAAGATAGGTTTCTCACCTGCTTGTGAATCTCAGATCTCGACACCTGTTGCAGGTTCTCCAGGTGGGAGTGGAACAGGTTGCTGCGGGTCAGCGGAACCCCAAGAACCGACTCGATGATGTAGCCAATGGTGCAGTCATCGGGCAGACGGATTTTCTCTGCTGTGTTCATGAAGTGTCCGCCGCTGGAAAGATGAGAAATTAGACAAACACCTGGTCAGTGCTGGTGTGACAGCTCCATTGTTTTTCAGGTATGTCTTATTTTCCAAAATGTGGTATTTGTTTGACTATTGAGGCATTTTTTGCTATTTTCATCATGCAAAAAATGAGTTACAAATGTGAAGTCCCTGTACTAAAGAATTTTTAAGTGTAAGTGTGTGTGTAAGTGGATCTTACCTGGCCCACGGGCTCATCTTCAGTGCCAGACCCCGGCTCACGCAGAAGCCTGCTCCGCCAGTAGCAAACCAGAAGTTGACTGGTTTCTATAAGAGGAGACAGAAAAGTGTGTTGATATGGGTTTTATCTGACAAATAACCTGAAAGAATGACCTTGAAATATTACAGTCATAATAATAAGAATCTTCCACACACCATTTTATTGTCCCCCAGCCGCTCTGTGGCCTCTATGGGCCGGTCCAGGCTGGGTTTGCCAATATACATGTCCTGGGTGTGGGGGTACTGGGACAGGTGCTTCACCAGAGTCCGAACATTCACGTAGTTGTCATCGTCAACATGACAGAACCACCTGAGAAGCAGAATCAGAAGAATAATTAGATCCTGAGATATTCAGACTAATGCAACAATTACTAGCAATCAGAGAGTCATACTTACTTTTTCCCAGACTCTATGAACTTGTCATATTCCACCGCCATCTTGCAAGACAGAGCTTGTCGGCTATGAGCTGCAGAGCAGTTGGTGTTGATTGCATGACTCCCTGTGGCAGCAGTGAAAAGCAACAGAGATGGCATCATCAATGGAGGCTCTATGTGTTTAAATACCATCTTTCACAGAAGCAAAACCCTCAAAGCAGAATTTTTATGACCTTCAAAATATAATTTGGTCTCTCATAAATTCAGAGTTGGCCCCTTTTCCAATAAAACAAAGTGCATCTCTGTTCCCAAGATGAAATTCCCCTCATAAAACTTACCAATTTTCTTTTTTAGCTCCTCATCTTCTCCATCTGTGAAGATATAAGTCTGTAAACAAACAAAGGAAATCACACATAAGTGGACTTGCGCTTTAAACCCACTAAATCAAAACCACTTTGGTCAAGCTCATCATGTGAAGCGGTCACACGATCAAATTGAACAGTGAACAGTGCGTTCAAGGTCCCCTCTTCCTCCTATGAAACCTGGTGTGATTAGCATCAATCAGCATGTCTTTTATGCAGTGGAAAACACACTCAGTTAAACAACCCCCTGCTCTAATAAAGGCCTTTTGTCCTGTGTTTCACTCTCTCCATGGCAACTATGCAGCCGCCCCGAAGCATCCCAGACATAGAACAAAGGAGGAGGCAGACTGTCCGCCCCCACGCACACCCCATTCATGTATCCCATCCCCCGGCTGAGCCCGTGCACTCTGCTGGACCTGCTGCCGAGCTTCAACGTGTTGAATACAGCTATAATGGTAGCACAGAAATGTTACAGTCAACGCAGATCTGATAAACCGCCAACAGAGTTCACTTTGTCCTCGCTGCTGTAAGACTGACAGATTCAACAGGTCAAAAGAATCAAACCATAGGACTGCAGGCGCTTGTTAAATGTAGCAGTTAGTCATAAAAGGAGTTAACAACAAAGGGCACCTTACAGGAACACACTTTAAAGAAGCAGGGGAAGATTAGACCCCTCTTTGTGATAGCTAACACTGAGCAGGTGCAAGCTGGTGAATAGTGATGATGAAAAGGCTGCCGGCCCCGGGCTTTGTAACTGCCAGTGGTCTGTTTACTCTTCACCTCAGGTGAGGCAGCACCTGCCGAACACCACGCTGCCTTATGCACGCCACGTGTCTCTACATGCCAGGTCGTGGTGCCTTAACCCTCACCGACAACTGCTATAGCCCACATTCCTGCAAGTTTGCTACCCTGCGGCCGAGCAACTGCGATTCATGATCTGCATCTATAAAAAGGCCGCTGATGTTACTAGAATGAAACGACACATCTTTCAACTCCCCCTTTTTTTCTTCTGCACGGAAAAAGCTGCTTGAAATGTTTGTGGAACAAACTCTGGGCAGATGTTGCTCGATGCTAAAGCCACGATCCTGTATTTGTTTAAGGAAGGGTGGTGGTTTCACTGGTGAAGGGATCAGAGACTGGCGCTGTTTGCTTTAAAGCCCGTTGTATAGACAGCCTAATCACTGAGGCAGCTGCCAGAGCTGCCAGGGCACTGACAGAAAGAGAGGGAGGTGGGGGAGGATGGAGGGGGGTGGAATCTCACTGCTGATTAGTAAATCGAAAACCGTGTGTGGCCATTCACCCCCTCTTCACCCCCCATCCTGCCCCTCTCCTCCTCCTGCCCCCTCTGGGCCACATACACGGCCGGAGCCTCTTGAATAGAACAATGCTGTGAGTTTTCATGCTGGGTAAAGTCTCCACTGGGTAAATTCTAAATATGCTTGCCAGCATTTGCATACAGCTGCAGGAGTTAACTAAAGAGAAACCTCCCAGGGAAGTTTTTTTTCTGCCTTTGTTTCTTAACTGAAACTTAAAAGAACAGTTACTTTCAGGGAATACTAATTCACACTAAAAAAAGAGAGAGAAAATGGCTGTGTGAAGCAGAGATAAGAGGCGAGAGGGCATGGGGTGAGGAGAAGAGGGAGATGAGAGCAAAGAGAGGGGGGAGGCTCCAGTCTTGTCTTGACCACAGGAAGGCCTGGCACGGCCCTGTCTGAGCTGAACGTGGTGCCTGGCTGGCTGTCTCCAGCTCTACCGGAAGGAAGGGCATCATGCTCCCCTCCTTCCATCAACTACATCCACCCTGACTCCTTCCCACTTCTGCCCCAGACATTCAAAGCATTTTCAGCACTTTTTTATCAGGACAAGTGACTTGGAAAATAGCTCACATGGGGACAAAGTAGTAAAAGATTAGGTAAACGGCATGTAAAGTGCACAGAACGTTATCTTCTAGAACAACAGGCACAGGTTTGTCCTCTTGAATGACGCCTGCTCTCTTTCTGACCACTTGTACTTTACTACACTTCAGTGTGCAGCCATTTAATTCTCTCAGATACAGCGCCAAGTGTTTTTTTCTAAATGCTAAAAGTGCTCTTTGTTTGAGTGCTGGCTAATTATCATACTCTTAAGACAGCTGTCCAGATACTCGCAAAAATGAATTTAGGCTTTGATAAAAGCAGCTACTACGTGCCACTTTTACAAAAGGAGAAGAAGAAGGAGGAGTCTACAGCCTCTGGATTTGTAAGATTTAAACTTTAAACTGGTGGTTCTGATTGTGTGGAGAAGGAAACATTGTGATCCATTTTGTTCCTTTGTTTTAAGCCCCCTCTCCCCGTATGATGCTATATTATTCCAGTGTGAAGAATGGGCAAATAATAGAAAACAGGAAAGGGTACTTATTTAAAAAAGCCATCTGTTTAGAAAGCACCAGTCCACAGTTACCTGTTGGGTTTGGCATTTATTAGCCACAAAGGGTATCCATTTACCAAGATGCTAACTGGTTGGATTAACAAAAAAGTGCTATTTATCCTGTGAACTGGCTCAAAGATTAAGAAGGCCACTGTCCCTATTGTGTCAACACAGATATCACAGAGATAATCTTCCCTCACTGTGCTACAAGTAAACAGCAACTCCATCTCCATAAAGAGGAAAGGAATCTCACTTTGAGCAGAAAAGTAACAGCAAAGAAATAAAAAGTCTTCTAATATCTTCTTGCTTTCGTCCCTTGTGTCTACAGCTAAAAAACTGATCCAGGCTCCGCAGATGTTCATCAGCTGAGCGTGAGAATCAAACCTGAACAAGGAGGATGGCCATATGTACGGGGTGGGAACTCAGAGCATCATATGGCTGGCATTAAGGCAGTCCTTTGTTCTGTCTCTCCCCACCACCTGGCACCCTTCCTCCAGGAACTCCCTCCTGCATTGTGGTGCTCAGTCTGTCCTTTTTGTCCACACACTCACAGACCAGCTGCCTGCCTATAAGCCCTGCTGTTAAGTCTGTCAGATGGGTTAACTAACATCATCCAACACAGTAATTACAACCAATTAGCACGATCAGTTCGCATACAAGCAGATGATAGAGCCTGGTTCGGACATTAACTTGAGCTATGCGGATGATCTCAGTTTAAGTGACCGTGACAGCCTAGTATTATCATTATTATTATTATTATTACAATCCTCCTGACATCAAACACATCTCAAGAGAAGAAACCTCTCCCCAGACTTTCCTGGTGCTTCAGATTAAAGAGAGAGACAAGGTTTGAAAAAGAGTGTGTGACAGTGCCCGAGGCAAATTAAAAAGACTGTTGGAAAAGCACATGTGACACCCCTAGGTGCAGGATAAAATCACTTTGACTAGCCAAAGTTTTCTACACACTAAAGAAGCTTGGTTCTCAAGACCACATATTCATACTCAGCGTGCTACTTCCCAGCACAAACTTGCCTATAGATGCACCCCTTTGTCCCAGGCATCCCCTTAACGAAGCCCCCGTTTTCCCATCCCTCCAGTAAGCTTGACCCAGACTCAGCTCCCACGTTCCCATGGAGAGAGGGGAGACAAGGGGCTGGGAAAGCTTTTCTTCCCCCTTCAGAAAGACGCTTTGTTAGTCCTGGAAGGGGGACAGCGCTGGACTCGGTGCTGTGAAGCATCCATTGCACCAGGGGCATTCACAGGGACACCCAAAAAGAGGAGGGATAATAGAGAGTGGGGAGAGAGGGGGGCTGAAAGAGGGAGAAGAGGGAGTCCTGAAACTGCTCCCTCCGTTCTCAGGGACATCAGTCAGATGAGAATAAAAAGTGACAGAGCCGAGGAAATTCCGCATGGTTAACAGGGGCTGTGCGGCTATTTCACTGTGGCATCTGGTGACAAGAGGAACAATACAGCACTGTAAGCAGCCATCAAACAGGCATCACCTGCATGTGTACTCTGGCTTATTGTTCAGCTGTGTACAGTCTCAGTTACAATGATATCAGCCCACAAACAAGCAGATCGTCCCCCTTTAAGTCTCATTTTCCTTTTGATAAAGAGCCGATAAAGCACGAATGAATGGGAACGAATAATACATGAACAATATCAAGAATTAATATTGCACTTTTCTTTTACCTGTTGCATGTTTCTTGAGATCCACGTGTCCAGAAGCAGATTCAGTCTGGACCGGTGGAACTTCTTGGTGGTCTTCACAGCGATGAAGATGTCATCGGCGCTGATGTCCTCAGCTGGTGGCGGCTCAGCGGCGGACGCGGAGGAGCGTGCGGGCTTCTCCACCTCCCTCCGTCCGCGGGTCAGTTTGGTGAAGTACGCCGAGAATCCTTTCTTAACCTGCGCACCCCCGGGTAGTGCGTCCTGCTCGTCATCCTGCGCAGCATCTTGGAGAAGAGCGCGCGTCCCGGCGTCCTCTCCGCCAGTCTCCTCATCCACCTGGACCCAGTGATGCTGCACAGCCACCAGGAGCAGCAGCAGGCAGAGACATGCAGTGCTGGCTACAGTGATAGCTGTCTTCTTTCCGTTATTCTTCAACATGATTAAGCCTAAAAACGACTAAAAACTAGGAAGCGGCGCGAATCTCCAATGCAAAGTCCATATGGTATTTTTTTAATCAATAAAACACAAAAAGATAAATGAATGGTCCTTTACAAATCATAGCTGAACAGCAAGTGTGTGACTTGTTACGAGGGATAATATATAAGCTTGCATGCTGGCCACGCCTCATGGGAGGTCCTTGAATGCAGCATGGCAGTCGGTGACGCAGCAACAGGGCGTGGTTAAAGCTCTGCGCGTGTGTCCCCTGCAGAGTTCAATTTGGCTTTTACAGATAATGCAAGTTAAAGATTGACCCAAAGAAAACAAAGCTGCAGGTGGTCACGAGGAAAGGTGTGTTTCAATCTGCACCTGAAGGCAAACTGCATCATTACTCTGGCTCAAGCACACAACTCTGGCTCATTTTGTAAAAAAGTTTATTCTCCTACTCAGACTCATTCCTCTCCTTTTCTTTTCTTTTTTTTTTCAAGGTGAAGTTATTTAAACTCAGCCGAGTGTGAGCCGGGTGTTCACCAGAGAAACAGGCTCTATTGTTCTTCACTGACCTTGTGAGGACTCTAAACAGTTGGCCATTCCTGAACACTTGTTATTCAAATTCTGGCTCTCACAACTGAGTGCCGTCTGGTGCTGGGACGCTGACCAAAAGACATGAGTTCCATTTAGACCAACACGCAGCTGCTGGCGCCTCAGAAACACCCAACTCCCAGCAACCATCATGTTTAGACACTTTGGTATCAAACAGATGTCCAGTTTTACTTTGGTTCAAGATTGGAGCCAAAATCATCTCAGTCTTTTGTTGCACAGAATGTTATCGTAAGAATATTAACAATTTCCAAAGTTTGAAGATAAACAGGTAAGTCAGGCACAATTATCAGAGAAAGTCACGTTGACAATTTTGGTCCCAATCCAGATACTGGGCAAGTTCAGCTTTAGGACAAACTCCCAAATAATGAGAGTTGTTCTTTAAGGTGTATGAGGAAATGGCTCAGTCAATCAGTCTCTACTTCTCTATGGTTAATTCCTCTGTCTTTACTCACAGGAACTAGAAATGCATCTTTCCAAATCATTTGCACGAGAAAAAACTTCTTTTCCACTGCAGGTGTTGTATTCATTTTAATTCCAGGACACACTGGACATAAGTTACGTCTCTGCTTTGTTGCTTCTGACAAGGCCCTTTGTTCACCTTTTAAAAGTGTGCACAGAAAGGCGTTTAAAAGCAAGTATAAGAAACCAGGCAGAGGGGGTTGTCTCTGTGGCCTTCATTCTTCTTCGATTAACCGCCTCTTTCTGCCGTTTAATAAAGAGTAAAGTTTGTGTTAGCTCTAACCTCCTTCTCTGTTCAAAGTTCTGGCTTTGTGCTCCCTTTAGAAAAACACTTTCTTCTCTCTTTTTAAATCAACCATCATCTTTGGACCCCCCTCCTCCACCAAACATTACCACCGAATACCAGAGATTAAATCCAGTTTCTTCAGACAAGCCCACTTCCTCAACACAGTGCCCACAAACCCACTATTAAACACCACAGTGTGTTTGATTTTTTTCCCCCCTGATCGTATCAGCATGTTGGGGGATCTGAGCGGCTGGAGAAGCCTCAGTTCAATGGTAAAATTTAAGACCTGCTATTTATGGTTCCTGCTTTTAGAGCCATGATTGCACGTGATACACAGATAATACAGCAGGTAAAGAATCCCAGTACACTCTCAGTGCAGTGGTATTGCATGAATACCAAAGTCCAACATCCCACAACTATCATTGCAGCACTAAGTATCTCTTTTTGTTGGCTGATACACACCACAAAAACAGAAAACACATGTGCACACCCAGCTCTGGAAGACGCCAGCTACAACTTGATACTCTACATTGTATATGTAGATCTAGAACCCCAACACAACATGGAAGACATTAGCCCAAAGCCACATCAGTCTTTTTAAGTCATAATGTTTCCATTTATTTTATACTTTTGTTGCTCAGGATAGTTCCCTGGATGTTTCTGTCCCCTGGAGCTTTTGTTTATTAGTGACAGATTCAAATGTGTGTCTACTGAATTCCAGCTTTTCACGTTATAATCTGAGATGCTCCTGTGCAAGGTCTTAGATCTCCTTCACACTGACTCTGAGGATCAGTCGATGAGAGCCGGGCGGTGGGATCGGTCTTTAGTTGTGTTTATTTTCCCATCATGGACACTCTAGCTCTGATGGGAATACAGGTCACACCAGAAGTGAGAGCCAGGGGACTGAGCATCCTTCTCAGAACTCAGCTTCAGTTTCCCTCCTCATGCAACATTAGAGGAAACTCTCCAAGGACCAGGGCTGAGAATGCTTCAGCTGCTGGAGAAACAAATAAATACGACCCATTTTTATTGATATGCAGAGAGAGTTCCCATAGGTCTGAATGGATCTGCTTCAGGTAAACACAGTGAACTGACAAAGTAGGATGTGAGACCAGATCTTTAGTTCAGATACAGGATTAAACATTGCTATAACACATGAGACAAATACTGATAATGTAAACGGCTGCACAAGTCTTTCTCTCTGTTGTCCTTTCCTCATCAGGTTAAGGTAGAGGAGGTCTTCAGATCCTTAAATAAAGGTAGTAATACTGCAATTTAAAAAATACTAAATTTTGAGTTAAATGCATTGAAAATGTCATTCAGTTAAAAGTATGTGCACATTATCAGATAAAATTAGATGTATAAAAAAAAAGCTCTACTATCTCTACTATTATACATTTTATAATTGCTTAATTGTTGTGTATCCATATAGCAGCATTTTACTGAGAGACAGAGATCATGATAAAGATAATTTTAACAGTTTTATATACTGCTGGCTGATTTAATTTACTTCATGTTCAATTCAATTATCTTTTATTTTCTTTATTTTTGCCAGAGCAACTTGGTTTTGTCAAACTGTGGTCAACCAGGAGCTAACATGTCAGGTTACACGCTGGCAAGCCTGGACATGTTGAACATAATCTGCTCAATAAACCATCTTTTATTTGTGAGTCACTCAGAAACATCAGTCTTGTTAAATCAGATCAGCTTTTGTCACATACCAGTCTCCTTTCTTCCACAGCAGCTTGGACTTCTCTACACTGTACAAACCTACTCACTGTTACTGGAAACTAGATATACATCGGAGACCCTTCAGGTTTATATTTCCACTAAGAGCTCAATAAACTCATGGGACAAATACTTAACTCAAGGGACTTCTAAAGGCTGTTGACAACTTTGAGTTATTTCTATATCAAAATGTAAATGTTAAGAGGAAGGAAGGTGGTGGTTGTGTAACCAAGAAAGAAGAGGAAAAAAAGCCTGTGAAAAGGTCCCTTGTGTTGAGGTAAAAGGCCATTTTCCCAACCAGTCTCTCTTTGTATGTGGCCTGTAGCTACCTTGCTGGGATGTCTAATGGGAGGTCCAGAAGACAAAGAAAAGAGTCACTAAGGTGCTTTTAATTGTTGTGTCCTTTCATCAGGCTCTTTCTCATTTAAATACAAATGCGTGAGCCATTGCAGAGGTGGTGTGCATAATCTGATTTGTTCTTCTCTGTAATCACAGGACATCATCCATGAAGAGTTAGTTGGCTTCTTTTTTTTTTTTTAGGGGACGTATCAGTAGCAATGAAGTTTATTCTCAGTTTATTGGCTAAATAAACAAACTACTCTGTGCACTAAGTGAGGCGAAGGAGATTTTTGCTGCAGAGGAGAAAGACACGACACAGCAGATCCAACCAAAACAGGAAACTCACGGCTGGTGGTTGATGGCCTATTTTAAAGTGCCCCCCCCCCCCACCCCCACCACCAATCATAATTGTTCCCTTTCACTGTCCTCTCCATAACCAGGCGAACACAAGCTATTTGCATAACTGTTCAGACCTGCTCGTCACCCCCTGTTCCTGGCCTACTTCCACTCTGTTGGCCTAATGCTTCCCAGCACTCTCTCATTGTGTCGCCTCTTGCTGTTGTGGGAACATCAAATGACTGACACATTAAATTGGGAGGACTCTAATCTAGTCTAGTCTTCACAGCCTCACAACTGTGGCTCCAAACAGAAAAAAAGTGGATTGGACAGCCTAAATTATGACTGATGGGGGAGAGTGGCACGGTTTCCTATTTGTTGTCTGCTTTCTCACCAGTGTTACAGGGAGGGCTTTTCTGTTGTGGAACATGAGGAGGTGCAGAGATATGATCTGTGTGTGTATCATGGTGGAAGAATAGGGCTGTGGGATCTGATACTGTGAAAATGACAGATCAGTCTGATGTGTCAGACTCTCACGGGACGGCAGGCAGAGTGGAGCTGCAGTGAGAGAGGCTCTGATGGGAAAACTGCTGAGGTTACACTCCGGGGAGTGGGAGTATTATGTGGGTGTTGCACACATTATGTAATTTCTGCTTTTTTTTTTCTCCAGAAAGAGATCTGTGGAAAACTGTTCCTGAGGAAAAAAACGTATTTGTGTTTTGTCAGAATTCTAAAATATGAAATCAAAATCTTGACATTTCAACTCATGAGTCTGACTCCTCTCACAACTTTGTCTTTTTAACACAAACCCTTTACGTTATAAGTAATTTCTACTCAATAACACGAGTTTAACACTCCCATGTGATTTCTGTGAATGAACTGTTTTTCAGTGATCACAGTAAGGGGGTATAGCTCAGTGGTAGAGCATTTGACTGCAGATCAAGAGGTCTCCGGTTCAAATCCGGGTGCCCCCTTAACTTATGCAGTGCTAAAATGTTTAGAGAAAGAACAGGTGTTAAAAACAAAAACTTACTGAGCCGTGTTCAAGTGCAAATGATGTAAATATAAACTGTGTTTGTGACAAAACATGTAACAACCATTTAGCCGTGGCATTTATGCTGGTAACACCGTGCGATTTTAGGTTAAATGGCATTTTTGGACTTACTGTGTATGTCTTTAGTATGATGTCTTCTTCACTCACTAACCTAAAAGTCAGTGTGTTTTCTCAAGGTGTCTCATTCAGTAGTTGAATTAATAGTTAATTGAAATTCACACTAAGGTAAAAAAAAATAATAAAAACCCTATAAAGGCAAACCGGCTGAATACTGAAGCTCTGGAACTAAAAATATACAATTTGTTCTCCAGTTGTTGTCAAATACAACTTGTTGATCATCTAGACAGCAGCTAAAGCTATTCTAAAAATCTCCTTCAGCAAGACCTTTATGATTCCTTCATTTACACTACTAGTGGTCATGTTACCACACTTAAAAAGGTGAGGGGACATGTTACTCGATCTGTTTCGAAAATGACCAAACCCTCGTGTAATCTCCCAACAGGCTGAAACTACCGCAAATATTCCCCATCAATCTGTTGGTTTAATGAATGTTTGCTCTGCATCCAGAGGTCTATTAGCAACTAGAAAGATTGATTACCCCACCTCAGTTTCACAGTCTCTGAGATTTCAGCCTTTTACTTGTTGTTTTTATGACTCCTGAGGATTTCAGTTCATGTTTTTTTAATGCAGAGTGGCAAAGTTCAGTCATGGCTTATTGTTTACCAAGAGTGCGCTTTGCAGGGAGAAGGGTGATATACAGCAACATGAGAGGCCAGACAAATTAAGGAGCCATGACAATGAAAAACAGATGTGACTGTGGCAGATGTGGCAGCTAAATTACTTTACTCCCTTGTGAAAACAGTGAGAGACAATATAGTAAATCCTGACTAATTGTCGAAGACACTCTGGTAATTGGTCAAACAAGCAGTGCTTAATATAATGCATATAGAACTGAGTAACTTATTCACTTTCTCACAAAGGTACATGAGAACATCAATGCCACTCTCGTGTCTGTACAATGAATATGAAGCTATCATCAGCAACCGATTAGCTTAGCCTAGCATAAGGAGAGCAAACAAAGGGAAACATCCTGGATCCATCCAAAATCCACCTACCAACACCTACAGCTCACTAATAAATAGGCTGGGCACTGTATGTACAATTCTTGCCTTGTAATTTTAACTTTATTTGCTTTTTGTATTTTCTTGTTTATTTATTACTCACTTTCCCTATATTTATCTGTGCTTACTTCTCTGTATCTGTACAGCTGTTATTTATTTTCATGATCCGTTAATTGCTATTAAAATCAAGGGAAACTGGTGTTAGATGATAGCAGGCGGACTCCGTATTAAAGGATGAAGGCTGAGCAGGGGTGGCCACATGGCGTATATTCAACATACCACCTGTCAGAAAATCCCTCATCATTACGGCCTCCACCTTCTTCCCAGACTGTCCAACCTGGTCAGCTGAGGGAATCCGTTCTGTTTGTTACCGGGATTAATTTCTGGCACCGGCCTTGGCCCAGCTCCAGCCAGGGAATAAGAGCAGCTTCCATCCCACAGAGCAGTGGTTTATCCCTTGTGGTGGATCCAACTGGGCTGATCCTCTCATATTAAATGGATTAGCAGAGTCCTTGTTCTACTGTCAGGAGCTTATGAAAAGAATAGGGATTTAGCATATTGGCATTTTTTTCTGACTAAATTTCAAACTGTAAACGTAAACTCCAAAGCACTCCTAACCTGTCCACACTGGGACTTCTAAAATGATGATGAATATTTTTCTCTAAACCATTTCTGCAGACTGGTGCCAGAAACACGATTTTTAGCTGACCTCTCCGAGTATCAGCCCCCTTTTAGATCTTGTAGTATCCGTGGGAAACTGTTGCATTAGCACTGCTTACAAGCCTTTTGATTTCTAATGGGAGACATCCATGACTGGAGCAGGTTAGGTTGGGATCCAAATGCTGCATGGCATGACTGGGATAGAAAAGATCACGTTACAGATACTAGGAAAAATCACATGAAGAGTGTGAGTGTAAGGTTCACCCTGAACACTGACTTCAAGCCAGACACCATTCATTCTGAGACAACTTCACTCTTCCCGTTTGCTGTATCTTGTGAGCATGAACCTAAAATTTATCAAGCGATTATATGTCATTTCCACTTGTGGAAGACTGCACTTCAAACACAGTTACCGTTAGATCTCATGGTCTGCCAGTCTTTGAGTAGACGGATGGCAGGTGCTCCTCCCTGCCTGCACTCTTGTATTAATCTCCTTCAGAAGGCAGACGACCCCTCATCCTCACAGGCTTCCATACGGGCGCCACACTAATCACACTGTTTAATAGGAGGTCGTCTGTGGCCGAGCCCTCAAACTGCACTCAGATGTGCCGAGATCAGGCTGGGCACAAACAGCCCTGACCCTGGATCAGCTGCTTGTCCCTGCCCTGTTAGTCAGTTTCTGGTCACCAGCCATAGCATGGATCTTCATGTTGATGATGTTGATGCAATCAGGAATACTTACTCTGTTGACTGTAGCCACAAAGCCTTCGCAATCTATGATTAACATGTTGTTCTTGGGTTTGGCCTTGTTACTGTCATTTGTTTGTGCTCCAAAGTTAGTTAAAGCAGTTCTTTAAAGATTCAAAGATTTAAAGATTCTCATCCAGTCAAAAATGCATTTTCCTAATTGTTGCTTCTCTCTGCAGAATGATGTGCAGAGTTTGACACTGGTGTTTTCATATTCGTCTGTTAGAGGGGGACAATGTCGGTGCTCACCTTGTTTGTCATCACAAACAATGATTGAAGCCAATCGTTTTCTAATGTATGGAAACTTGAAGCCTTCATTGCACATATACACTGAGAGTAGACTTTTTAGTCATGTCTTTTAAAATGTTTGCATATTCATAGAATTTTTTAACTAGGTAATTGAACCAGTGCACAGTACATCCTGAGTGTTTTTACACTGCATTTGTCTTTCCATGAAACATAATTGCACTAAAAAAACCAAGTATAACCACAGCTGATCAGTGGAGATGAGCATTGCTTATATTCAATTAAACCAGTCACCATTATATTATTATAGTCATTAAAGTCAGAGCTCACTGATTTGTGTGCATATCTGCGTGTTTGTGTATTTATGTGAATGTGTTTTTGGGGGTGGGCTTTTAGTTAGGTTACATGTCTGTTTGAAACCACACACACACAGTGTTATAGTTTAGTTATCTCAGTTTATCTGTCACATCATGTTTCTGACTTTCGTGGTCATGTGATCTACAGCGAGCCGTCGCCACCCGCTCAGCTCAGCTGGACTCTGCCCAGTATCATTAAGGTCTGTGTACTCCATTCACTGAGGCAAGAACGGCCCCCAATTGAGGCCACACCTACTCACTGGCCCTTTCCCACAACCTCCAGGCACCTTGGAGGAAGTCATCCATGCATAACTGTGCTCCTTAATCAAAGCCTGAATGTAGAGGTTGTCCCGGAGGTTGGCTGCTGCAAGTGCGGCATTAGCAAAGCACATGCTCTCCTTTCACAGTGAGACAATGCTGTCCATTGTGTCCGGCCACAAGTGTCTATTTTGATGTAAAAGAGAACTCACAAGCAGATAGACAATGAAGAGGGAATACCAGGAATAACACACAGGACATGTTGAGGACTGCACACCACCAGAAAATTATAGAGCCCTGCAGCACGCCAGCATCATCCCTGAGCTAAAGAGACACTGTATGCTTTACTGCGACATTAAAAAACACAACCACACTGAACCACAGTGACATCAAAGATCATCAGCTGCCTGAGCTGCAGAGTAATTTCCTCTGTAACTGCTCTGACAGGTTGAATTTATCTCTGTTATTAACTGATGTAACTATTGGGCCTCACAGAGATGTCAAAATAAGAGCTCAGTATGACAAATGGACGAGACCACCAGATCCGTGGGTTTTCTCTGATAACAGCATTAGACAAGTCATTAGCAAGAGAAAGCCTGACACACAAAGCAGCCATGCAGGTCGGATACCTGTCAAGACATCACCTGAAAATAGTGTCAAATGTCCAAGAATAAATTGGACATATCCTGAACAGACAGCGTGAAATGTTGTCTTCATTCTCCATCCCACGTCCTCTGGCCTCTTCACTGGTTTATAAATAGCAGTGACCCATCTTTAAATAGGACAGTGTTTTGTCTATTGTCTCTCCATCCTCATGCTGTCCCAATCACTGATGCTGAAACACTGCGGTAAACATCCTCTGACCCTCCACTCCCAAGGATGAAACTCGGACCTCTATTTTCTTAAGCCTCTGTTACACTATCCAGGCCTTTGTGTCATAAACATGTGGCTGCTTTAAACACAAACTATTGGTAATAGAAGTCTGAGGTGGAGTATATAAAATTTGTGTTTTGTTAAAATGCCAAAGAATGAGAACATAAAGTTGAAATTTCCCACTAAACTGTGACAGCACTTAACCACACACTTCTTTTTATGTGCATTTTCAGTTTTGCGAATTGAAAAAAAAAAACTTGTGTGAAAACACCAAAAAATAAGAAAAAAGTCTTCAAATATTGCAGAAAAAAGTTTGTACACTTGGCTGTGGTGGAAAAGTTGCTTTGTCAGTAAAAGCAACATGCAACAGAGGGCAGTGGAAACAGACTGAGTGAACAAGCAAACAAACAAACTTCTGATGTGTGCAGGATTCCTGAAATTAACACATGAAACAAGCATTTCCACATCCGTTTTTTTATGTTTGAGGTTTGGCTAGTGTTCAACTCCAAATATGGAAATGCACATTAATACTGATTTTCCTACTGACGATTCTTGACAAATTTTGTTAAAACTAAAATGAAAACTTGACTTTTCTTTTTTCTTCATCATCACTTTGATTAAAATTTGGTCATTCTAGACCAAGTTTACTTTCATAGAACTTTTTCTTTTTGAATTGTTGAGATGCTAATAGAAAAAGCACCAGACTGAAGAGGCAGGAATTCAAATTTGCTTAGACATGGTTTCTCGTTTCAACATGATTAGGCTCAGCATCAGACTGTTTAAGAGGAGCCCTTTAAAAGGATGTTTAGGGGCTTGGAACAGGGGGTGTGCTGGAGTGGTGGCTCCCCATTCTTCCCATTATCCGGCTTTCCACTTTCATTGGAATGAAGACCATCTATCAGGAGCCCCTATAGGTCCTTTCACAGCCGAATAAAAGGATCACTGTGAACAGACCTGTCTGTGGGTTGCTCAGACATGGGAGACAACAGATGTGTTAAACATAGCCAGCCCCCTCACAAAAAGCCTGGAGAGCTGGGGCTGCATGCTCTCTGATGGAGAGGCAGCTTTATGTTAATTGCTGAATGGAGTCAGTCCTGCGAGCTTTTGGTGACACATTCAAGGAATCCCACATCATAACGACGACTTCACTTCCCTCCACTTTCAGGAACAGAAGAGAGCTGCAAAAAAAAAAAGTGGGCCATAAAATTGTTACAAGACCTTTAACCAAACTGCACCTTTAGATCCCACAAAGACCCACTGTGTAACTTAATCTGGGTGTAAAACTTCAACTGAACTTTGTTTCCGAAAGGTTAGTATTGTCCTGACTTCAAATTAGTAGTCCTTGTTCTGAATATTGATACTATAGCGTCAGTAGGATCAATACCGAAAAATCGATCCTCTATAGACCACTTTCTTGTTTTCCTGTGGGAATCAGGATAATCCAGAGAGCTCACAGCTTTTTGTCACAGCACATACGTTTTGTTTTATTTATCCACTGTATTTTTACATAGAGTTAAACCTCCTGCATGCAATTCTGCTTATATCAAAACATGCATGAAATATCACACATATTCACACATTTATATCACCATATTCAGAGTGCCTGAATTCAACTTCTGCACCCCAGTATCCTCTTGTGACACTGGAGGAGGAGGAGCAAAGGTCCCAGCATCAAACCCCGGAGCCTAAACAATGGGCGCTTGGCGTGGACAGCCCAAGGCGAAGCCATCTGCCGCTGAGAAAGTGGAGTCCCTTTGTCAGCTATTGTGGAATGTGGAGGCAGATTGATGAGGACAGGCTGATTCCTTTAGGGCCTGGTGAGGCAGCAGGCGGCACAGCAAGCCCAAATAGACACCACAGGGAACTCCCTCTTCTTCTGTCTTCACATTCAGCAGTCACATGACACAGCAACCTGGGAAAATGAAAGTTTTTTGTTTTTGTTTTTTTTAATCTGATGTATGTGTTCTTAGCAGACATTCAAATAAAAGACGTTTATCTTTTTCACTGATAGCTTGAAGCAGGATGAGAGGAAGGAATTTTCTTTCCTCCTCCTCTTCTGTTTTCTCCTTTACTATGTTGCACAGGAGGCTGGCACAGGCCGGAGCCCTGTTGGTTCATGGCAGTATGTTTCTGCTTGGTTGATGACCTTTAACCCTCTCAGCAGGTGTGTGTGGATGGCCTTTACTGAGACAAGCCAGTCCAGAAGCTCTCTGGCTTTTAGAGTGGGTGGGTCAGAAGGAGAGGGGTCGGGGGGGGACAGGGCAGATGTTGTATGTGAAATCCCCGGGGGAAAGTGTGCCGCCACAGAGGGAAGGGGTCAGGGCAAAAGGGCGGATCTCTGACACAACCCACACAACAGACAACTCTGGTTTCCATGGCAGCTTGCTGCATCACTAAGCCGTCTGTTCTCTGGGACATAAAATAGGACTTTGGGCTCTGGGATCACTGACAAAATGTGGCTTTATTCAGCTCCTGGTTGCAAACGAACTGCAGAATCTGGTTTAGAGTCAGAGCCAGGTTGCAGATTTACTTTTGAGTACATTTGAAATTCAACTTTGTAAGAGTAGCAGTTCAGCTAAGCTAAGCTAAACAGCCAGACAAACAAGCAGAAATTACGTTTCATGAATTCATTTCAATTTTAAATTAGATAATAAAATCAACTGAAAGTGCACCAGTGTTGTAAAGTAAGCACATTTACTCAAGTACTGTTTTAAGCACAGTTTTAATGTATTTTATGTGAGCATTTCCATTATATGCTACAAAATACTTCTACTTCACTACATTTCAGTGGGAAATTAAACTGCTTTGGGTTCCTTCAGATGTCTGTGAGTTATTAGTTTTAGATGTTTGTTTTTTCTTTTTTTTTTCTCCCATTAATTGTTTCCTAACCGCTGAGATTTGTCTTTATATTTAAGAATAATCAGCAAAACATACTTTCATTCAAAAGTAAAAAAAAAAAAAAAGTACTCATACATTCCACCACTGACAGTGTCTCATCAAGGCACAGTATTTTTTTAAGAACAACGTATGTGTGTCATTCTTATCATTCCTTCCGTGCTGTGTTTTCCTGGTTTACTCTTCCACAGACAAGACAAAAACAATACTAAATACACAGAAACTATAATAAGATACTTTAATGTTACGGGGATGGTTTCAGCTGCGGAGCCTCAAAGCCACAGGGTGCAGCAGAAATAAGACAGAGATAAAAAGCACAGCTTGTTGTCCTGACTGTTTACTGTAGCTGGACTGTGACTCACTTCCTTTGAGGTGACGGCTGCAGAGGAATGCGACTTAATACTGATGCCTTTGATCAAACTCTGGCTTCAGCAGGTTATCTCAGCGTGCACTAAAGAGACGATAAACAGTCACTTCAACAGGCTGGAAGAAGCTTACTGTAGTAAGGCTGGTCACATCCTTGCGGCAATAAAATTTGAAGAGGGCGTGAAGTGAAATTTTTTTTATTCAATATAATGCTGAAATTCTCACTAGACAGGATTGGTGGTATCATGTTATGATAACACAATCCAGTCTTAAAGACAATTTACCACCTGGAGCTTAACTCAATTACAATATTTCATCATCTGACCTTGAGCATCAAAGTACGAGTAGCCATAAACAGTATCAATCTTTAAAAACTCTTGTAATGTTATAATTAATAAACCACACTGCACTGCCACACAAAGACCTTTGCTCCTCTTAAGCATTGCTTAAAGGAAGAGCCAACTCGAGTAATAAATAGCTTTAGGGAACCAACAGAGATTACGAAACATTCTGCAGAAGAACTTTTAGGAAGAGTCTGCAAGCAGAAACTCTGCCTCACAGTCTTTGTGCTTTTTTTTTTTTTTTTGCTTGACGTTGTCCATAAGACACCATTGTTCTTTTTGCCAAGGGTCTCTGTCCGTCCACAAACGGCCCTCTGACAATGTTCGCAAGCCAAATGCTTGCCTCTTATACGGGAGCTGTCAGTCCTGTGACGCATGACATTTGTATAACATTACCGGGGTCACAGCCCATGGTCAAGATGTTCAGGGTGAATGAAAAAAGCAGGTCAGGGGCTATGGACAAATGTTGAACTTCAGCCGGCACAAAGACAGCACAGGTCAAATGATACTTAGATACGCATCTTCAGCCAGTGCTCGGCCACAATGTTTGAAAAGAACTCCTCAAAGATCCCGGTCACCGCTTTGTAGAGTTATTGTTGAAGAAACTGAGGGAACAGCTCAAGAGGACAAAAAGAGTTTCATATCAGTACAGACTTTCCATCAAAGGATTCAAAAGACAATGAGCACATTGTCATGAACACACTGAATTCATTCAAAGCTATTTTTCAGGAAATTGATTCTGCCTGTACAACGTCTTTAATGCCAGTTCATCCTATAGTTGTTTGAAACATTTCAGTCTGGATCAAAGCGATGAACTGATGAACTAGAAGAGCCATCTCTAGATGTGCTAGTGTGGCTAAAACAGAAAACACAAGGGAGGAGATGAGTAAATGACATGGAAATAGATCGATTTGGGCTTGGATTGCTTGTATAAGTGGAGGTTACAAGAACTTTGTTGATGGATTAGATTATACAAGAGTGTGGGCAAAACAATGTGAAAGGAAACTAAATGATTACAGTACTCCTTAAACCTTGACAACTATTTGAGCACCATTCCTAAACAAGTCAAGCATCACCTGCAGAAAGGAAGTTTACCCAAAATTTAGGCGACGATAAACAAACTTGACTGCTGAAGCTTACGCGTTCGTCATTTCCATTCAAAGACAGAAGATAAGTCTGTCTTTGTCCCTGTCTTCTGCCAGAAAGGATACAGGTAGCTTCATATCACCAAGAGCCAACACAAACATGAAAAGCTCATCTCTGCCAGAGCAGAGGTGGAGGGAGGGGTCCTTTCCTCTCCGCAAATGTCCCTCTGATTAGCAGGAAAGGGTCATCGTCCTCTGACATCTCTTTGTCTCTGTAGTATTGACGGAAAAGATCCTGATTTCCCAGGTCATCGCTGCTGCTGCTGCTTCACTGGTCTTTGCCAAAGTTTGCCTGACCTGCTCACCATGACCTCGGTGGAGACGACGTGAACGTAGTCACATCTCCAGGAAAAGTCCTCATTGTGATTTTGCCTTTGTAGTCTGCATGTTGTGAATACCATCCAGGATATTTTTTCCTACAAAATAACCAAAATACTTGGCACAATGACACATTAGGGTAGCATTGGTGTTTTATGAAATAGCTCTATTATTTAGTTGATGTCAACAGTCAATACGATAAAGACCTGACCAGTGTTACTATGTAAAATGTTCCTTAACAATATTGTTCTGTCTCAAGAAGTCGCTGTTAAAGATATCTGCACAGATATCTTCAACATCTGAGAACGCTTTCCCTGTTTGAGCCATAAAAAAACATTACATCAGCCAGTTTTAGCTTCTGCAAGCCAGCCGCAGCCCGGAAATAACATAATAAAAGCCCTGTAAATAAATCACAGAGGGATATCATATATGAAAATGATGAACATTAGTTGGAGGGTCTTCAAAGCCTTCAAGGATATTACATTTGCCAATTCAAGCTGTAATGTTGCATCTGGCGTCCTTTGTAGAGGACAAATGGCAGAAAAAAAAGTTCTAATTATACTGCTTTATGAGACCTTAATGAGATTTCATGGCAAGTTTACCCCAATGACCACATTTTAAAATTCTTCTTAAAATCCTGTGGTTTAGTATGTGTCATTTCATGCTTTAATGTTCGTGAGTCAGTTGTGCTGACTGTAAAAATCTCATGTGGAGCAAAAGGTTTTTTTCTGAGATGATTCCCTGAACATTATTCCTCATCAGGATCCTGCCTGTGTGTTGGCGGAGATTGGAATAACAGGACAAATAGTGAGTAGGATGTGAGCCACCCAACTCTGACCTCCATCTGCACAGCTTCCTCTCCAGTCTCTCTGGGTGGGACTCCCCTCGGGCCGCTAAAATTCACACATATCTACTGTTCCCCAATCATGTCTCAAATTATGCGGTGCTATGGCTCTTTATACTGGCTTTATAGTGTTTCTCAGGGTGCTGAGGTTAGGGACCCCTGTAGTGAAGGGTTTGTTGCAGTTGGACTGCTGCCACCAAAGATATTAATCTGCAGTCATGGAGCAGGAAATCAAAAATAAGCTGTAGAACACACTGAATTAGTGGAAACAGCTAGTTAATCCACTTTCTCCAGAACAATAAAGTAACAGACATGTTTCTCAGAAAACATCCTTGTGCTAAGCTCATTTATAAGAGAGGAAAATCATCTTAACACAAGACATTGTGGGAAACTGAACCATGGCTGCGCTTTATTGTCTGCTGGATTTCAAGATGAAACTGAAAATTTCCCATGACAGTAATGTTTGAATGCAAGTTTTTAGCCATGCTACTCAAGCACAGTGGTGTGCTGACCTGACATGCAGCAAGAATAATGCCAATCCTTCAAAGAGATGTTTCACTGAATAAGAGAACATTTGACCTGCTGGTGGTGCTTGAGGAAAAGTCAGAGGATCATCAGTCATTAGAATTTATCCCCTAAGAACCATGGGTATTTGCCTCAAATTTCACAGTAGTCCATGAATTAGCTGTTGAGATCATTTCAGTCTGGACCAAAGTGGTGGACCGACTGGCAGACCTACATTGCTGGATCAGCAACAAAATCTTTTTATTGTTCAGAGAAAAATGAAGCTGGAATTTCTGAACACTCTCACTCAGTATTCATTTGAGGAGGCTCACACAGATAAAAACATCCACTCTGGTTTTTACCTACAGTAACATGAGAATAGGGAGACAAGCGAGAGCAGCATGTGGCTTGAATTTGCTTGGTTGGCTCAGTCGCCTGTTGGGTGAAAACACTTCCAGCCTTTATGGAGAACGGGGTTCAGTCTGATGCATCGCTCAATCCCCTCAGGAAGTGTGTGCACCAGTGCAAGCAGAGGAAGTTTACTCTGCTGCTCAACAGATCACTGTTTATGTTGGGGCCACTTTGTGAGGATGCAGGGTAGCTTTGGGTTGTTTTTTTTTTTTTTTTTTTTTCGTGTGTGTCCTTAAATCAGTCACTTTTTTCCACATGATAAGTGAAAAGCAAACACACTGATTCTGCTGTTATTGATGTAGCACCGGATGTGGCTCTTGGATAAACTATTGAGAAAGGTTTATGTGTAATACTCACAAACCGGTGTTGAGGCATTTTGTCATTACTGTACAGATACTGAGTCTGGACAGTCAGTTTTTATCACAGCCTAGTTATCTACTTAGTTAGTCTACTTAGTCATTCATCCTCTGCCTGTTTTGCCATGATTCACTAACTGTCCTGTCTTGTCCTGCCACTACCATCTGCCCTGCAGTGAGCCCACCCCTGATTACCCAACACTCACCTGTGCCCCATTCCCTCATTAGCTCCTTGGTGTATATGTCATGCCATGGTGGGACTCAAACCCACGATCCCAAGAGATTGAGTCTTATGCTCTTCCAGCTGAGCTAACCGGGCAGCTCCTTGGTGTATATACCCTTTTTAAATACACTCACACTTCCACTCAATCAGTAATTTTTATGGCAGGTTTTTGGTTTGTCTCTTGAGAACACGTTGTGTCCACGACTATAAACTCAATGCGCTCTCTTGCATTGTGTATGGCAAATAGAAAGGAGAAAAGTATGTCACACTGGGAAGATAAATCAGCTGAGCACTTAGACGTCTATTTTTGCTCTCAGATTTGAAAATCAGCAAAATACTCTTTGGTGATTATGGGTACAAACAAACTGTTCTGTTTAAATTAGCCTGCATCTGACTGATAAACTGGTTCATTATGCAGTTAATAGGCCATTGAGCAATAAATGGCATGCGTTTGGACTGTATTAAGTCTGTAAACACGTACACACAACAGTCTTTTCTCAAAGTATATTTTCATATAAGTTACAAAATGCTTTTTTGTCCCCAAAGGCATAACATTACAAAACATCAGAGTTTCCTCTCTTTGAATTGCGGTGGTCTTACAGATGCAATCTATTTCTAGATAAGGAGATTTGGTGTTTGTTTTAGTGGAAGAAAAATGTAGGATTTGTTTTTACTTTTGGGGAATGTTTGGGATTTGCTCTTATCTCCATCGTGTTTTACACACTGCAGTGCAAAAGAGATGCTCTGGCAGCCAGGCACACAATGGCACAGGGTTATCAGCGGTGTCACTTCAGTCTCTCGTGCAATGAAACCCTGCTCTGTTTCTCAGGGAGGAGGTCCTGCTCCACCGTTTGTTTTGCCTGCAGAAAAGGCATGTCAGCCAGGGCCATAATGTCCAGTGAGGACATGGAGGTCATGATCTCTGGATGTTTTTGAATAGAAATGTATATTTCAATTTTTCTCACAAAGACACCATTAAAATAAATCCCCTCAAATTCTTGGATTCAGAGTTGTAATGGAGATCTGCAACTTCAAGTCACCCTTTAATGCATAATGTTTGCTTCAATAAGAACATTTGTACCCAAATGTACCAACCGACATCAACAACTTTATCCATGTCTACAAATTAGAGCACTGAATTAAAAACTATGAAATCAATAAGAAGAAACTTTCCACTTACAGTGAATTGGAGAGTTTTCTTACAGGGCTGATTGTCATAAAGCAGAAAAACTCCAACTTTGCATCTGTGATGTCTCAATGTCAGTTTCCCTTTTTTTCAATAGGAGGAAAAGTTGCAGGATTTATTTGATGCCAAGACAGTGTCTGTTTTTTGAATTTAGTTAAGCCAAAATTTGATCAGAAATGAAAAATCTTCATAAGAAGATAAAAGCATTTTTACATTGCACAAAATATGCATACATGCTTGAAAGCCACAAAATATGTTCCAGATTTTCTAAACTATGAATCACAAAGTTCATACATTGAAACAGAAAGTCTGCCATGATGCTAAACTGTATTAGATGTGAGAAGCTTTCGTATTCTCTTTAAAGCCTACTGAAGTGGAAAAGTTGACTGTAAAGTGACCTTTACTGAGGCCAAATCCGTTGGAGATCTCATGTGAAAACCATACACTGTGCTTCTCTATGCATTGTCTGAGACCTAAAGAACTCCATTTCCTTTCTCTTGGTTACATATTGATTGTGTGACTACACAGGCAAAAGTGTTTAAGCGGCTCAGACAGTAATTGGGTGTGCTCTTTCCATTTGATCTCTTTTGTTCTCTCTTCAGTTGCAGTTTACTGAAGCAAGAAGATACTCTTTTCTGCTCATATAGAAACTGGTAGTGAAACAGTTTATTGTGAAACTCCCATCATTTCCTTCCTTCCTTGTTTGGAGCACACAATACAACAGGAGTTGAAATACATTATCATAAAACTAGAAGCAAAGACTTTAACTACTGTTGGGTCTTTTTTGAATCACTGTTGTTATTATTATTATTTGGTTGTATAATGTTTAATATGTTTTACCCTAAATAGACTTCCAGATTCCAGGAAAACCTCCAACGCCTTCAAGTTTTACTTCATTCTCTAAAAGGACACCCCATCTCAAAAATTAGTACTTCCCAGCTTGTGAAAACAATTGTTTCACATCTTCTGTTGAACTGCAAATAATGCTGATGATGACATCTTGACTTCAGACTCACAAACTGTAGGTGCAGCATTTTAAAAACGTGGGTATCTGAGAGGCAATAAGGCTCTTATGAAAGTCACTTAGTTGAATTATGGCAAACACAGAATCCTGTGTTTCATCTATTCATGTTGTCATCTATTTTATCTATTTATTATGAGTTCCCCAGCTACATGTAAATGCAACATAAAATAGTCAAACTAACCCTTAAAATGTCTATTATCAGATGGTCTATTATCCTGAAGAGGTATATATTCAAGATGAAGCAGTTAAAGTCTAATTAATGATCCAATGGGGTTCAGTGAGAACTGGGCCACTGTGACAATATCTGAAAGAGATGGTGGGAACCGAGGTCACACAGGAACTGGATGGTGTTTTCTCAGAGAAAATGACTGAGTGAAAATTAAAACGGTGGAGCACAAGAAAAAAAAACACAACAACAAGATTCTCCACAACACTGTGGTTTGGTTAAGTAGGTTGCGAGATTTGAGATTTCAAAATGCAACCAACTGTGGTTACCCAAAGCAGTAAATTTATGATCTGGCAGTTTATGAACTCATGGTGGAAGGGTAAAAATGTTCTCCCATTGTAAAACTACAAAGTAGAATGGCAAGACATGAACAAACAAATTAAATGTCATTGTTGATGGTAGATATGTGTGATGAATTTTACATTACACTGCTTTGTTCAAATAAGATATTCCCCCTTAAGTGCAGCAGCTACCACACAAAAGTCCTCTTTTGTTAAAGTTACTTCCTCTTTACATTCACAATAATGTTTAAGGGCAAATATAGTTACCAACCAAATCTCATATATAAAATTTACTATCAACTCAAGCAACTATAAGAAATAGTTCCCCTGAAAATCAAAGCACTCTGTGGTTTAAACACAAACAACACAGTAGCTGTCTGCAGGTCATGATAAGAAATAAGATCCACCAGAGGAGGCGAGATCGAGAGATCTATTACTCTGAGGTTTCCCATGATCCTACCTCTCTCCAGGGAGAACGAGCCTCTGCTCCGGGTCTGCGTGGGTCTCTCAACTGTCATTATCACCGATGGGAGCCACAATGGGTCAGGGAGATGAGATAACATTGTGAGCGGCGGAGCAGCAGGTGAGAGGCTCAACAGGGCACGATTAGATATCCGGGTCCCAGGGTGTAGCATAGCCTGGGGCCTCAGGGGCCTCGGCCACGCCATCTGCCAGGGTGAATTCCTCCTGCTAGAGAGGAACCACTCAATAGCAGCCCAAACTGTTGCTGTGGGGCGTTGCTTTGAGTTTCTCCTGTTACCTTTTCTAGAGAAAAATGTTACACTTTACAGTTCTTTTGTCACAGTCTCACACACAAGCTCAAAGAATTCAAGAAACCCCTGCAAACAAAGGACTGAAAGGGAAACCTCTGGTATTTGTGTAGCAATTCTTTCTTGTTTTTTGCCTTCGTTAATAATTGTCTGGTTTATCTGTTCTGCTTTTTGCAGCCTGAACAGAGCGTGTCTGTGTATATAAATATATTCCATCTGCAGACCAAGACACCTGGTAGCACACATGAGGCCCTAATAATAGTATGAGTTAGACATGCAGTCCAGATCCTGCTTGTTTTCTGGACTGCAGGTTTCGGGGCTCCAGTGTGAGGCCATCACTCAGCGAGAGCACCCCTCAGGGATGCTCCAATGACAGCCATGCTGGATGGTTCACACATGATGATGAAGAGCGCCGGTGCACGCAACACCCTGTCCTGTGACCTCCTAGCACCAGCCCCCACTTTGATCTGACAACTTGCTGTAAAATTGGAGATGCCCACCGTACTCACACATGCCAGACACGCAGTCTGTCTGACAGGCAGGCATGGACACGGCCAAACATGAGAATATTGAATTAGGAACTGTCGTACAAATCTAGGATGTGGTTGCAAGGCTCTCGGCTTACCAGACAGAGCAGGTGAGTGACGATCAATCCATGTTTTGTAATCGACACTCTTTGATATGAAGCTCTGGAGGAGTCAACCAGCAGGACTGAAACTTTACCCATCAGATCATTTTCACTCACATGTAAATAAGAATCAGCAGTGTAAATGATTCATGTATTCATAAAGCGCTGACAGACACATTCTCAGAGACACAATTCTGCAGTCTTTATGAGACAGAAGAAGAGTGCGAGTGAAGAGCCACATCTGTTAAACCACTTACAATCAGTTAAGATGCTCACGGTGCTGTTGTAGATATTAGACACTGATAACTGTGACCAGAGCCTCTAACCTAAGAGTAATAGATCTTGACATGCTCATTATCCACCATATCTATTTTCACTGACACTAAACCCTGACAGTAGACCATCCCAGCCCAGATTTAACATGTTTAAGTACAGTTTGGGGCCTATACACACGACCACTGTTTTTTTTCTGCTGAATTTAATGATGCATATTTTTATCTACAGGATGTTGTTGGACTCGAGTCTGTCTTTGGTCCAAGCACACTGGCTGCTCCTTGTGCAGATCTGGAGGGCTGATGACATGTCCAGATGTGTAGGGTGACCCGGTACTGACCCTGGGCAGACCCCACTGTGCTCCTGTTGTGCACCCCAGCAGAGAGCTGCCGGACACTGATGGGTTCAGTGGTTGCACATTACATTGCATTTTTAAAAGAAACTAGCAAGAGACAAGTGCATGGTGACAACACAATAAAAGTACACCTCAAAAGGTACAATAGATTCACATTTATTGGTTTTACAGTCATATTTTACCTTTATCCACCACTTTAGACATTTAATGAATTGTATAAAGAATTGTATCAGCTGCTCTACGAAGCTGCATATTTGGCTTAGTATGTGTAACATAACGAATGAATACTTTCATGACAGCTAAAATATCCAATCACAGTCATTGGAAATTATTAGTTAAGGAATATGTGACATACAGCAGCTGTGAAAAGTAACAATAAGAGTAAATGAACTTGGATATGTAATTTAACATACAATTTTGAGTTACCTGTACTTGAAGAATTCCCATCCCACTCTATTTCAGATCATTAGTCAATACATAGAAAATACATACAACTTAAAAATAAATAGCAATACAAAAGCCTAGTTCTATATCTAGCACAGCATAAGATGAGGCATGTTGTTCAGTGTTGACAGAACAGAGGAAGGGCTTTATCTGTTATAGCCTCGGCTCCATCACATAACGTGGTCTCCATCTGTTCAACCCATCAGGTCTGGTCTACTGCTGCTGTTTCTGCTGGAAAGCAGTTTGGGTGCTGCTGACAGCCTCCAAACAACCCAGAACAAGAGACCCCCGCCTCCTGCCCAAACCTCCCCGCTGAGCCACCAGAAGGCCTCTGTTTTGATAGTGGCCATTAACCTCATTGGGCTGACCCTCTGAGCTAACATCCCTGCCATTAGATACACAAGTAAGCATGACTGCAAGTATGCTCCATGACACTGGGTAAACATGTTGGCAAACTGGAGGAATGTGAAGTGAGGCAGTTCAAAACAGTGTGTGTGTGTGTGTGTGTGTGTGTGTGTGTGTGTGTGTGTGTGTGTGTGTGTATATATATATGTCTCTCTTCTTTCTGTGTTTTTGCATATACCACTTTTTCTGTGTCTTTATGTGTTTTTTCCTTCTCTCTCTCT
>JBBMJY010000010.1:5604387-5663069 GCA_037833715.1 Toxotes lorentzi | reverse complement strand
GTATGCTCTATGACACTGGGTAAACATGTTGGCAAACTGGAGGAATGTGAAGTGAGGTAGTTCAAAACAGTGTGTGTGTGTGTGTGTGTGTGTGTGTGTGTGTGTGTGTGTGTGTGTGTGTGTGTATAAATATATGGATCTAGTCTTGCTGTGCTGTTGCATGTAAAATGGTTTCTGTGTCTGGATGGATTCTTTCATTCTTTCTTTATGGAATAAATTTGGTCTGTGTACTCACCGAGGGTTATCTACTCTGACCTTGCTGGCCTGGATGGGTTGCCAGGCCTTGACAGCACTAAATCTCAGTCTACACAGTTCACCGTCACCGTCTGGTGATGGCTCCAAATGGAAAATTGAGAGTTGTTTAGCAGAAGCATGTGATGGGACAAGACTGGCTTCTCCATCACTGAAACTCACAGCACCACCTGGAGAATTACACACGTTTCTCCCTCAAGATGTGAGGGTGAAAATCTACTGTTTGAACAGAATCCAGCCAAAAAAATGTGGCATAAAAAGCAAAAAAATGTATTCCTTCTATATATCAGACACTTAGATAGAATATATGTCATTTTCATGACATATGTTGGGCCCAGTCTACATAATCTATGATAACATGCAGTTATGAATCTTTCCAGTAGGTGATTTGTTTTGAGACAGAAAAAAAAATCAAAGGGTTAAAAATAAAATTAGAAAAAATTATGTGGCTTGCCAGATAGTGGAAAACAACACCAATGTGGCTCAACAGTTAAGATTTACTAGAGCCAAACATTTGTTTTATTGCTTGGTAACACTAGTGTTTCTGTCAGTAAACTTTAAAAACACTGAAAATTAAAGTCTCACATCACTTTTGCAAGATTCGGTCCCATGTTTAATTTCATCAAGAAAAAAAAAGCACAGATTTCCTCTGCTTTAACGGTTCAGTGCTGTTATCGTTACTTTCTGATTAACATGCACAGATCAGCAGATAACCAGCAGCTATACTAAACAGGCTTCTCTAACAGCACACATCCATCACAGTTTAACATTGTCAGCTTGGGTTTATTATGGTTGCTGAGACTTTTTGAGGGATCAGACCCTCCAACAAACACTCTGTGGGAGCATGTATGTACTCATGTGGGCTGCGTGGCCTGCTGGGCCTTCATGCTCCCTGGGGTGTCTGCTCATGAGAGGGCCTGTTATTCAGAGAAAATCTTGAGGCCCTCCCAACCTCCTGTAGTGGAGCTGGGAAAGCCCCAGTACAAGAGAGGGCAATTTATGGATTTGAAGCTGAGATGCTGCTGTTTAGGTAAATATCATGACAGGGGTAGAGAGCTGGGATTTTTGTTAGAAAAACAAAAGTGAAAACAGTCACTGAGTCAATATTTGTTTTTTTTTTTCTAAATCAAACCTTCAGATTGAAGGTTGCTTACTCTGCTAATCATTAAATGATGAGACTATTTACATGGCTTAGCTCACATTAAGCACTTTCTCCTCTTCACGTCATCACCATATGGTCCACGTTCACTAGTGCTTTGGGAAAGAAACATGTACGGCATCATTATGTTAATAGTAATGCCTCTGCCATGGCACTCAGGCGACAGAAGGCTAGGCTGAGTGGGGGTGGGGGGTGGGAGGTGGGGGTCGGGGGCTCACTAATTCCCATACAGAAAAGCTGTCATCTTCTCAAGCAGAAATAAGGACACATGCAAATGACTCAGCTGATGCAGACAGGCCATGAATACACTGAGATCCATGCTTGATGTATTTGCATGTGTTTATCTGGATCTCAGACACTACTGAGTATTATCACGGCTGTTACTGTACAAAGGAAGGAGGTCATATTGTAGCTACAGCATCATTTACTGATACTGAAGCCATCGGATAACAGTGCCTGACCAAACATTTGCAAATCAGACAACCACAAGCATAGCATCTTGTTTCTGCAATAATTATCCCTCCTCCAAACCATAATCAAGGGTGGAAGTCATTTAAATCACTTCAAATTAGCTGTGGCTGGAGTGAAGTCGAACATTTGTTCTAAGATTAATCAGCTGGTCAGTTATAGCTGTAGTTATTCAGGTTTCCAGCATATTTAAAGCTGCAAATAATACTGTAATGCCACATTGTGCACCCACATAATGAGTTTCACTTATGCTGAGATTAAATTAATTCGATCACATTCTTGACCAAAACCTGAATTAAGTATTTGTTTAGATGCTTATCTCTTTTTTGGGAAATCATGAAATTTTCAGTTTTTTATTCATTAATGTTATAAATGAGAAACTCTCTCACAAAGCCAGCATTGTCAATACATACATACAAACCAGTTTAACCAGCCTCTAACTCTGGTTTAAAGGCAAAAAGTTTAACAAATGCACAAGTTAAAACAGTCATCTGTTGCCCTCTTGTGGTCACATCTATTTTATGTGAAAAACATGTTGGAATCTTCTCGACCATTGGGAGGCGCTGCAGTGCACACACACGCTTATAGCTTCAAAAATCCTTATTAAATGTCAGAGTATAACACAAAATGTATTCAGTAAAACTAATGTAATCCAGACGGAAGCATTTAACCATGGACCTCGTTTTTGTGGGGCCATGGTGCAGCCCCAGCAATGTATACAAACACATGTCCAGTTTCCTACAGAGAAGAACTATCACTGTATCCTATATGTATGATCTTAAATAGATTTTTAAGGTGTAGTTCAAAGTGTGCTATTGCTCACACTGAGGTGAATGGACCCTCTGATGAATGACTCTCAGTACTGTATGAGCATTTACTCTTCAGATGTCATAAATCTTTTCTTAATTTGTTACTTTTGCTCCCAGTGTGGAAAAACCTAATTACCGTGGGATGGTGTTTATCAGCTGTTGTCCTTCATTTTGCCCTAATCGAATCAGAAAAAAAAAACAAAAGAAAACAAGCTGTCCAATTTCCCTAAAACCGTAGTGATCATTTAGTGAGTGCCCCATATGATATGCATGACTTACCAAATTTTAGATATTACTTATCAGCAAGTCTTAATGTGATGTTCAAATTATCCCTAGGTTTGTTCAAAAAGATTATCTTTCACAGATGAGGCCATCTATAATCCTTCCCACATCAAATGGTGACATGCAGTGCAACGGCACATCTATTTATTACACAAAAGACTGAAAAGCCATAAGACAATAAATGGTGGATCCACTTATGTGCATGTATTATTTAGGTGAACATTTCTGACAGAGAAAGAAACAGTAAAAAAAGGCTATTTAAACAAGATTTTCTTTATTTGACAATGAGACAAGTTAGCCAACAGTAGCTTTCCTGTTCATGGTCACACGCCTAAAACTTCTGGAACTGCTTCTTGGCTCCAGCAGCCTTTGTCACTTTGAGGACGTTAAACCTCACAGTTTTGCTGAGTGGTCGGCACTCCCCGACAGTCACGATGTCTCCAACTGTGACGTCTCTGTAGAAAAACACATCACAGACAGATATTAACAGGCAGTTGGGGTATTTCTGTCCAAGGCCAAGCTGATGGAGATTTAGCTCTGTTTGAGCAGGAGGGGTCGAGCAGAGCTGCATCAGTGTTTGCCAAAGGCAGTGTCGTCAGAGCTTCTTGAGCTTGGAAGACCATCGTGAGAAAAAACATCATTTGCAGCGAACCACAATATACTTTTTTGGTGAGATTATAGCATCCCATGAACTGGCATTTAGACAACCAACAAGTGCTGATTTAGTCACATTAACTTTTCTGGGAGCAGAACAATAACACTACTCTTTGGAAAAAATAAAAGTGTAGGTTTTACACCTTTAAAAATAAATATAAGTCATATCAAAGTTGGCTGAGGGGAAACATTACTGCACTATTTCACAGATCTTGTGAACTATCCAAGCCCAGAAACCAGAACATCAATTTTAGATTGATCCATTTTTGCTACAACTGTAGGAACACTAAATTAACAACATGTGAGAGGTGTAGTACCTGAAGCAAGGTGACAGATGGACAGAGAGGTTCTTGTGCCTCTTCTCAAAGCGGTTGTACTTGCGGATGTAATGCAGGTAGTCACGTCTGATAACGATGGTCCTCTGCATCTTCATTTTGGTCACCACACCTTTAGAACAGACGCAGAATTAAATTTATGTGAACAGCTTCCTATTGACATTAAAGAGGCCATTCAAACCAGAGGTCAAAGCACCAGGAGGATCTGAGAAACTGCTCATCCCAGTTCTATTTAAAACAATTTGTCACTAGACTACATCAGTGTTGCCATTAGGCACTGTCGTCAGAACCCAGAGGGCTTGGAAGACCATCGTGAGAAAAAACATCATTTGCAGGATAGTGACAAAAGAAAAAGCTATCAGTATGCAGTTTATGTTAAGTCAGCCTGCTGGTTCTGGCTTGGATTGCTTCACCTGCATCTAAAAGTTGTACGCCTTGTGCTCAGTTGACATCAATTTTCACAGTGCAGTATGCAGTACTGTTCAGGAATTAGATCATTTTAGCTCATACACTCAAGACTTTGAGTATCTAAACTATACCATGAATAAAACCAAAATAAGGAACCTCCCACTGCCTGTAGTCCTCATATGTTCCTAATATGTTCCTGTTAACATATTTCTGGAATAAGACAGTTACATAAAGTATTTGATTTTGATTATCAATAGGTCACTTTGAGTGAAGTTTTATTATTATTTTTTGATTGCATCAGTTTGTTTAAATAATTGTAAATTCGTGGAGTTCATATATACTCTACTGCAGCAACTCAAGCCAGTTCAAATAGGCTAGTGTATAAGTTTGTCACTAAGCATTCAACTGACCAGAGAGGATACGGCCACGGATGGAGACATTTCCAGTGAAGGGGCATTTCTTGTCAATGTAAGTGCCATCAATAGCCTGGAGAAAGCAAAGACAGGGTCGTTAGTGTTATCACTCTAAACCCTTTCCCTAACAATGAAATCTGGCCATGGTTTTAAGTCTTTGTGACTGCATCAGTTTTGCCAAAAGGCACTGTCGTCAGAACCCTGCAGGCTTGGAAGACCATCGTGAGAAAAAGCATCACTTGCAGTTTAAAATTGAGAACAACTTCAGTTGGTCTTTAATAGTCTGAAGAAGTTTCTGGAGTACAAGTTACCTCTCTTGGGGTTTTGAAGCCCAGCCCGACACTCTTGTGGTAACGGGGGAGCTTTTCCTTGCCCTCCTTGCCACCATCAGCAACCAGAACACGCTTCTTGTTCTGGAAGATGGTGGGCTGCTTCTGATAAGCCCTCTCGGTCTGTGGAGCAACAAAAAGATCAGCAATATTAAGGCTGTGCAACACCGAGACCTCCTTAGCCTTACCCTCCGCACTCTTACACACAGGAACCCGTTTCACTCATCGCTGCCCGGCCTCGCTAGCTAGTTTAAGACTGACTTCCTCTTCTGAATAACGCAGATTGCCCTTCGGTAAAACGTGTTGTCAGGTAAATTACAGTGAAAATAATCTGCCAGGGGCCACTACCACTGGCTGTATAAATAAATCAAAGCACTGTTAACTGGGAGAGTTAATAGTAGCAGGCTAGGCTAACAACGTTAGCAGCCCGGCTAGTTCAACGTTACACGAGGGTATGCCGATCGACAACAACATATTTCAACTATTAAAGTCTGGGTGTTGTTTGAAATGGCTCAGGGTCGTGTATAAGTGGAACATAAAGGTACATAACTAACAAAACTTAAGTAATACGTTTACTGGAATGTATATATATCGACTTAAATTCACCACGCCGTTTTCCCGAACGTACTTGTGCATCCGCCATCTTTGCCAGCCGAGTCGTAAAGAGGCCTAAGCATGCGCGCGACGGACGGAAGACTGCGAGGTACGGGAAGTGACGTTTACCCAGTCTCAGGCCAGGCCAGTCTCAAAAATTTAACATGCATTTTTAAAGGACCTTTTGTAAGTGATAGATGCGGGGAACGAGGTAAGCGTTTTCAATGACGGTTCGATGAAAAGCATGAACTCTGAAATCAAGGGACGTGCGTTTGTTACAAAAAAAGTGACTCTGTTAATGACACTAAATAATGACACCAGCTCAAAATGAATAAATAAAGTGAAAGTCTTTATTGTTTAATTTTTACAGGCATCACTTATCACACTCTTTGTTTGGCACCTGTTTTCTTTTTAAATTATATCTGTACATATTCAGCTACTATTTCATTTACCTTTTTTGTTTTTTAAATTATTCTGTACATATGTAGCTGCTATTTATTTTACTATATGTCTTACTTTCGTAAGATCTATTTTTTTTAATATATAGCAATGTGCGGAGGGAGAGTGGCAAAAAAATATCATTGCATAGTGTGAACAGCTGCTTTGTACTGTGCAGATGAGAATAAACCTTTTGAATCTTGAATCTTATCAATTAGGGGCAAGTTAGAGTGGCCAGTAAATCTAATTTGCATGTCTTTGGAGTATGGGAGGAAACTGGAGCACCCGGAGAAACCCCATGCAGACACGGAGAGAACATGCAGACTCTCCACAGAGAAAGAGACCTCTGTGCATCTACTGTGCTGCCCTCAGAGTGAAGGTGAATCAGAGTAAAAAATCTAGGAACTTGTTGGAAAAATTTGTGTTGTGGAATTTGGAGTGACAGAAAATACCAGCAAATGGCCTGGTTCCCTCACACTGCAGTGAGGAAAGCCACATCTACACTGCAGCTTCTTTTACCTAGAAGTGGGGGAGGTTAACTGGGAGCAATTATGATGTACCTGCATTCACCATACTCCCCCTCCAGTTCCCACCCACCCTGTCCACCCTGTTATATTATGGACAATCAGGGATATAGTGCATACAACAAGAAAGGCAAACTGTAATTCTTGTAATGTATTAGGCCGTGGGTGAAATGTGCACGTGTTTAATTATATGGTGTAGTACACACAAGTATTTTGAAAGTCTGGACTGGGTCTCCTTCTGCATCGCAAAGAAATGTTCCTAGTTGAGTTCCTTCATTGTCTAAATTCTCCATTCCTTCACAGAAAGAAAGACAGACATCCAGTTAAACAGCTTGTTGTTCTCTATTTATGTGACAGTTAATTGAGTGGTGCACAGGATGCACACTGCACAGGATGTGTGCAGTGTTACTGATAAATTTGTGACCTATGTACATGGTAAATAGGGTGCTGGTAATGGTGCCAGTTGGGGACAAGTTCTTTGAAATGTGTCCTGGTGCCACATGGCTGATGGTGACTGGATTGGAGAGGGTGATGAACAAATGTCCCTGTCCACCGGCAAATGCCCAGCAGTGACCTGGAATCAGATGTGGGTGTGCCTGAGGAAAGAAAGAAAAACATAAAAATAATATAGTCCCATGGCATAGCAATCTTTGAGTGTAGTTCCTAGATGAATAACAGTCCTTGGGAGTATAGTAGGAATGGGAGGAAAACAACTCTGTACGCATTTGAATCAGCCATATTACGTATTTTTAATACAGTCAATGGGTGTGACAAGTGTGACTCTGTGGTGTGTAGATCTACAAATCTACAGGCGAAAGTGATCGGCCGTACCGACCCCGGTGTAACTGTATAACGTTACGTCAGTCACACCAGCCTCCGTGAAGATTTATGAATCTGATGACCCGCCGCCTCACTCTCGCAAACAAGTAAAACGTTGTCACATGGTCTTGTACGGAAGTAGGGACGATCTAAACAGACAACAAGATGGCATCTCACCCGGGAGGAGGCGATAAAGGTACTAGCTAGCATCAGCAATATTATAATGTTAAACTGAGCGTGTCAGCGTCGTCGGACTCTTTAACAATTAACTCTTGTCCTGTGGTTGTAGCGTGTTGGTTAGCTAGCGCTAACATTAACTGAACTGAGGTTAGCTTTACGTTAGCTGGCACACCGTGTTAGCTTGACTAGCTACAACAGTGAGTTAGCAAATATGTTGGGACAAGACCGAAACGTAGATATGACTAGGCTACCTCCTTTCACCTCGAAGATGGCAAAGTCTCTCTGTCTCCCTCGTTAGATAAAAAAATATTACATAGCCGCCCCAAAGTCTAACTGGAAAATTAACTTAAGCTAATTGATTTAGCCAACAACGAGGACTGTGGATGTTATGTTCTTCCTTTGAATATAGTGTCTTTCACGGGGTTCTTTTACGTACGAACACAATGGATATCAAGTGAAAAGCACGGCGGTAAATGTGAAGCCACGGGAAAATAATCAACAACAATACAAGGCCTTCTTATGTTACTGTAATGGTAGCTCATTTAAACAAACTAATTGTAAAGTGTGATCTGAGATTCAGATCGAACTACAAGTGAACACACCGTTACACGGGCACAAATTCTTCACTTATTCCATAATTTATTTCAGGTATGAGATAACTGTGCTTCATCGGCATTTGGATGATTTAAGACGGTCCTTTGTCTTTCAGGAAATACCAAAGATCAGATATTGGAAGTTGGATCTATTTTGTTAAAGGAGTAAGTATGTACTTATACACCTTGCCTCCTTTTATCGATCTCTTGATCCAAATAGTCAATCATATATAATACTGTGTATGTGTCCCCTTGTCTAGTTTTATCTATGAGCGGGTCCGGCGGCATGGAGACAGTAATACCGTAGTGACCAGGGCACAGCTGGGTGGAGGAGAGCTATGTGACCCCAACCACAAGAAGCTCGCCCAGTGCCTGCAGCAGATTGGAGATGAGCTGGATGGAAATGTAGAGCTCCAGAGGTAGGCTACCAGTTTGCGTACCTACTCCATCAAAGTCTAGTATTATGAATTATAAGGTTTTATCAATAATATTTGAATAATTAGCCTGTCACTAATCGCTCAGTTTTGGTTTCTCCAGGATGATAAATGACTCTTCACTCAGTCCCACAAAAGACATTTTTATGAGAGTTGCCATTGAGATCTTTTCAGATGGAAAATTCAACTGGGGCAGGGTGGTTGCACTGTTCTACTTTGCCTGTCGACTTGTCATCAAAGTAAGTGCAGTAGCTGCGCTATACATTATTTTATTATGAAAACAAAATAAAGAGAACATGTCTGTTTTGTGGAATTATTGTTGAACAAAAATCCTTCACACCTTGTCAGGCTCTTCTCACCCAAGTTCCTGATATCATCAGAACCATTATCAACTGGACCATGGACTATCTCCAAGAAAATGTGATCAACTGGATCAGGGAGCAAGGTGGCTGGGTAAGGATCCACCTCATTAAATGCAGTTCAGTCGCAATTACAACAGACTGGTAATCATGTTAATGGTTGTCTGTTTTTGATTTTTAGGAGGGTATTCGTTCCTACTTCGGCACTCCTACGTGGCAAACAGTGGGGGTTTTCTTGGCTGGTGTTCTCACCACTGTACTAGTCATTCGCAAGATGTGAGGGTCACATGAAGTGCAGACAGGAGAAAGGCAGGAAAAACTACGACAGAAGGATATAGGGACAGGCACAAATACATAAAAGGACAACAGAAAGACGTTATGGGCGTCTGAACAAGTTAAACAGGAAGAACTTGTGTTTGGATAAGGAGCACCACTTCTGCCTCCCATTAATTTCTAAGGACTGGGAGTTCGACTGAACGCGCTGTCATACCCGTTACCTGTATGCCATTGATGAACTGAGCTTTGCATGATTGCGTGCACAAAATGTGGTGGTTGGAGAGGTTGTCAGACTTGAACAGGGAATGCATTTTAAATAATTTATTTTTTACTTGGTACAGATTTAAAAAGTCACTGCATTCTGTTTTCTGGCCTAAAAATATATGGACTAATTTTTTTTTTCCAAGAGTTTCCTTTCTGTGTTATTTTCATTGTAGTTTTATTTTTGTTCCACTTTTCTGATCTTCCCATTCTCTCCATCCATCTCACCATGGTGTCTGTATGCTAGTTATTCCATCTTTATGTATTGTGCTTACTATTGTATATCTGTAATAATCTGCTAGCAATGAACATGGTGGAGGGTGGTCACGTCCCATGAAGTTAAAAAGGTATTTTTGAAAACATTGAACAGATTTAGCAAGAATACAGTATAAATAAAGAGAAATTACTCATCTGATAATAATTGGGTTCAGACAACCCCAAGTAATTTCTCCCCGTGAATGCACAACTCAGCCTTATTTCAGTGGATAACAAAAGTGCCACAGCAGGGACTTGTGTAAAAGTCATATAATTGCAGCAAAATGACAGACAACTGATTCTAAGTTCCGGGTGTGTCTAACATTAGATGATATGCTGTGTTTGGGCATGTTGACCAGCATTGTGACCATAATATGGCTCCTAGTAAGATAAATCCTATTAATTATTTTTGTCTGTTGTGAATGGAGCCAAGTCATGAAATTGATGCTTCCTCTAGTCTGTGGAAGAAGTTTCACCACAGACAGAAAGCGCTGGATTGCTCACAGATGCTTACCTCACTTTATACACATTCAAAGTACTGTATTTTTACCTGAGTTATTCAAATTACAATCTTATCTACACAGTAAAAGGCTTTTTATACATTTTTCTTGTTTGTCAGTGCCTTGGTGGTTTTTTTTTACTCTGAAATCACTTTGATATTCTCAAATTTTCACTGTTTTTTTATCACATTTGTAAAGCTGAAATTAGTTTGAAGTCTCCTTGAAAATCTTTTTGCAGTGACCTTGTATGTTATATGAAAAATAAATCTTTTAACTGTTACCCCGGAGTTTTCATACGCACTTTGTGGATTGTGAACTAATTGATCAGTGAATAAGTGAGATCAATAATGTATCACATTACATAGTTCAGTCTACTGTTTATTGACTCCATAAAAGCAACATGTACACATCACAGTATTCTCAGCACTTTCATTTATGGGTGCTTAAAAGACAAAAGGCTGTGTAACAGCTGCCATTGTGGCATTTAAAACATGAGGCATTTCAGCTTTTTACCCCTCATGAGTACATGGTCCTCACACCGCAAGACAAATGAAAGGCATACGTTTAAAGCAATTCAACACAAGGCAAAAGGATCAACAGTTACAATAACACTGTAGCCGATGGAAGGACAGAGTTGTCTTTTATCTCGTCTCCAGCACTCCATCTCTGACCCTCCACCTCCAGGCGAGGCTGGAGTCTGGAGCAGGAACACAGCAGAGCTCCAGACCGGACTCCTGTATCTCCTCATCGTGAGCGATCTGCTGGCCCTGGTGAGTCTCCAGAGTGAAAACTCTGGCAGAGATCTGAAAAGAAGAAGCACACATTAAGCATTTAAACAAGTCTAACTTTGCAACACTGAGTTGGACCAACATGAATTGCTGTCTCGACACATGAGCGTGTAATGCTCCTCGCCCTCACCTGATCACTGATTCCAGTGGCAATGTGGCCCACCTTCACCCGGCGTGTCTCTCTGATCCGAATGCTTCTCCTGCTGAAGTCTCTGATGCAGACATCCACCCCTGAGCGATTCACATAGCACAGAGGCATGTGATGTCAGGGAAATTGTGTCACATGTCACAGTTAAAAGAAGAGCAATGTTTTCATCCTACCTTCAAAACAACAGGGCGGTGGCAGCTGTGTGTGACCCAGAAAATCCATACTGAAGACCTGAACATCTGGCTGACTGTTGTAGGAGAAGACACCAGAGCTGAAGTCGTCTCCCGGGCTCAGGGACCAGCGGCCAGAGTCCTGGGATACATTTAAAAAAGGGGAACACAAGCCAAACATTAAGTCTGTTAATACTTCTGCCAAACATACTCTTTGTTTACATGGGCCCCAATTTCTGAAGTACTTTTATTTTGAATTATGTTGAATTTTGGATCTATGTGTTGCAAGACAATGATAACAGATATCAGACCTCGATTATCTGGTAATCAATCTTACTCCAACCATTTGTCTTCTGCATACTGTGAAGCAAATAAGAAATGTACATGGTTGTGTATTTTAAGTTACCTTTTTGTCCCATGGTTCCCAATTTGAATAAGCTTCACTGCTGAGACAAGACAAGAGCTGCACCTGCATCTCAGCAGACTGAGGCTGGGACAGACTGCTGAGGTAGAAATCTGCAAACAAACCAGAAAACGGTGAGCAGAGTTCAAACATACCCTAGACTTGACACAAGAAGCAGATGATTGAAAGAAACCTCACCTCGCTCCAGTTTACGCAGCTCAAGTTCAGACACAGTGGTTATCTTGTTGCTCCTCTTGTGGTTTGGCTCATAGATCAGCGTTTGTGGACAGAACGGCGAGCCTCGCTTTGAATCATTTGAATCAGCCTCCTCCTCATCATCTCGCTCCTTCGTCCTCCTCCCTACTATGATCTCTTTCTCCACAAACTCTTGATGTTCCTCTTCATTGCCATAGTCAACACTGCTATTGATGAGTTGAAGGGAGTCAGGAGGTTTGTTGGCAATGTACAGGGGCTCAGTGTACGGTCCCTTCACAGGGCTGGTGAGTCCTCCAACTGCAGTCACACAAACACATTTCATTAACTCTTAACAAACATCTGATGATGATGCATTCAACTGAGCTTGGTCACTACACTTATCTCAGGTTGATTTTCTTACTGCACTTCCTCTCAACACTGTTCTCTGACTGTCCAGTCACCACATTCCAGCAGAGACAAGATCTGAGTTGATAAAAATGTTGATACGCTCATCTCAGTCAACTTCAGTTATGACTGTCAGCTCAAAGCAATAAGCTAAAGAGCAGGAGTGGCAAGCAATGTGGTGAGTGCTTGGCAGAGTGCTGTTATTGTCCTGGGTTTTGGAAAGCAGTAATGTAATTTTAATCTCAACTGTTTTAACTGTATTTTTCTATTACTTCATTATGTCCTCTCTACTTCAGAAACCAAACCTTCACCATGGGATGCATCCCTTGCATTAGTCAGAACACTACAAACAAATGCAGTGCAAGTTTAGTTACCTTCTTTCAGGGCTCTGTTAGTTTTTTCTTTGAGGTCAGATGCTGATGCTCGCTTAACTGGATCTTTCTGGAGTCCTGCTTTGAGCACTTCAGCTGTGAGAGGGCTACAGTCAGGTGGGATCTCTCTCAGAGGTGGAGGCTCATTAGCAATCTGTAACCGTCACAAAAAGTGGACTGGGTCAAAGTCTGAAATAAATACTGTGAAGAGCAGACTGAACATCTGTGATGAAACAGCAGTGTGTGGCGTCTGTGTGTTACTGTGAAGAATACCTTCAGGTAAAGTCTACAGGTGTAGTATCTTGTCCAAGGTTGACACCCGTTGAGCATGTGCAGCAATGCACAGCAGCTGCTCCACACATCTGCTTTGGCTCCGCGGGGTTCCCCTTTAACGATCTCAGGGGCCATATGGGTCTCTGTGCCCTTTAGTTCTGCATCGGATTACATTGGGAAAACAATGGATTAAGACATAGTGGATAAATTACACATCTTCTTCACAGAATCACTGAGGTTACACAGTACTTACCATTGGATCCATTCAGGCTCTGTCCCTGATTGTCAAGCCTCTCTGCGTGTCCGAAGTCACACAGGAAGGTGTCTCTACCGTCCTCCGACAGCAACACATTATCAGCTGTGGGAAACAAGCAGAGACAAATGATCCACTGCATTAATCTGTATTAATCGCTTAGGTCAACATGTGTTGTTTTTAAATGTGCTCCATAAATAAACTGACTCGGCTTGAATAATTTTGGCACTGCTCAGTGCTCTCAGTGGCCCTTGTTTGATTTCCATAACTTGTGCTGTGTGGTTTACAGTACAGATGGTACACTTAGTAACAGGGCAGCTGCACAAACATGAAACAGTCTACAGACAAAGGAGCTAAATGAAGTGAAATATGGAGTAACTGATGGACAGCTGCTGTAGAAAACACTTTGATGTGGAATGAATGTGGAGAGCAGTAAACAGGCAGCAGATAAAGACATTTGGTGTTACTGCCTTGTTTCTCCTGAGACATTACAGACACCAGGTGGCGCCTGAGCTGCAACACCATAATCATGTTTTCTGCCTGCCCTCCAGCTTTTGTCTGTTTTTGTTCTTCCTCAAACGTAGTTCCCTTTCTGTTTTTTTCCTTTATGTCATTTTTTAAATACTTTTCACGACTTAAGTGACATCCTCGGCCTTTTCTCTTTCCTTGTACTATTTCTCCTGTCGTTCTCACTCAGGCTATTTCCTGCCCCGCCCCCACCCACTGTTTCGATCTCTCCCTTTTTTTCTTGCTCTCCTGATTCTGTGCACATGCGTGTTTCTAAAGAGCAGTGGTGAGTCATACTGTGGGAAATTCCCAGCGCGCCGTTTTCTCTGTGGTAGTCTGGTTTCAGGTGGTGAAGATCAAATCTAGACTGTGTGACACTTGTGTTCCACGCAACAGCTGCACATAGGCACAAAATCCTCTCTCTGATGAGAACTAATTAAAAATCTGACTTACTCTCTCTCTATGGTTTTATCTTTCACTAGGTACCACAAGTAAAAGCCGAGCCGACACTTTGTTTTACTTAGTTTAGCTACTTGGAGCTGTGAAGTTACTGCTGTTAAAATTAAGCTTTAAAGTGTTTATGGGCTGATGCCAAAGTCCAATGTTTTGGTGTAATCACTGTTGTTACTTTTTTTTTTTTGTCTTATCCTTTGCAACCACATTTTAGATAATTCATTGCTCTTGTGGAAGTGGACCATATAAAGACATGTTACTCTTCATTGTTATAATAATAATAGACAATAAAGGGATAAAGATTTAGTTTTCACACGTTTTGGGAAAAAAATAAAATCTACTTCTTGCTTTGCTTTTATCGCGTTTCTTCTGTTGCGTATTTCATAAGAAATACTGACAAAGATTTAAATACTTCATGTGTCATAACATATCTCTTATGACACTTGTCTTAATTTGGTTTATCTGAGATTAATTTGAGGTTAGAAGTACTATGTCTTCTTATGTGTGTAGATCTTTTTTAGACGGGTTTTAGATATAATTACATTTCAATCAGTAACTACAAGACTAAAGGATACACCTTCAATATATCAAATCAGTTTTCATTATGGCGTCATCATTAGGGTTTTGACTTTTTAGAATAACTCAGATGAGACTTGAACATTTCGTTTAACTGTTGTGTATTTGTGAAAAAGAATTATCCATTTAGTGTAACGTACCTTTAATATCTAGGTGCACCACTTTTTTCTTCACCAAGTACTCCAGCGCTGTTAAGACTTGTGAGTGGTAGTGAAGACTTAAATCCTCTGGCAGCCGGCCACGCTCGGCTATCAGCTGGCCCAGAGAGCCTGGAAAAACAGATAAGGTCAGAGCAGGATAAAGACTATGTCTTGTTAATGTTTGCCAATACACAGTATCTGATTCAAATCTTCCTTCTGCTATTATGGCCTGCGAAGAAGAGTTTGAAGCAGAAGCACAGTTTGATGACAAAGGAAAAAAGCGTGAGGTATGTCACGGTGTTTGTCAAGCAGGCATCTCCCATTTCAGATGTTTGGTATAATCTGGCTGCAAGAAAGCTCAACAGTCATTTCTGGCATCCCAGAACCACCCACTTCCACATCAACAGCAATCATTTGGTGTCGCATTTTTGTACACTTGAACTTCGTTATCCTCACAGTGCAACTACTGTACAAGGTTTTGCGCTTCATTCATCAAATCCCACCTAACTATATTCAACTTCATTCCCCATCTGAACAGCAGCAGTGAATGTTGTCAGAATGTGCTGTGTGTATAAGGGAAGAAGCGTTTACCGGATTTGTGGTCCATGAAAAGGATAACATTGGACCCCTCTCTGATAACTCCAAAGAGTTCCACCACACGAGGAGATCTGAGGGCACTCCACGCACCCACCTCCTCACTGCTGAACCTCTTCAGGGCGATCTGTGAAGAAAGGATGGAACAAATGATTAATCAGCCACAGAGAACACTTTTAAACTAGGCAATGGAAAAAAACAAAGAGGAAGATGTGCTCTGTGTTACCTTTTTGACAGCAAATCTGAAGCCTGTGTTGACATCTTGAGCACTGTGCACTTCGCCGTAGGAGCCTTCCTTGACAAAATGTGTGAGGACAAACTCCCTCCCTTCCTTGTACTCAGAGTCTACGGGCTGAATTTTCTGTCAGGGAAAGAAAGAAACAAGTTTCAAGTTTGGTTGAACCACATTTTGAACAGACGACAGGACACAGGCTGAAGTAAAGCAGAACATACATCATTGTAAAAGATGATTCCCTCGTTGCAGACAGACTCAGCTGCTGAGAGCTCATCTTCCTCTTCTCTTGCTTCCCTCTCCACATCTTTGAAAAAGGGCCCTGTATAGCATGGGTCTCCCTGACTGACGCTGCCCCGGAGGCCAGCAAGGGCCAGTGAGCAGTCTCCCACACTACTGAGGGAGTCTGAGTCGCTGACCTGTCCAAAGGAACTGAGACTGGAGAGGGGACCACAGACCGTGTCCCTCCAGTTCAGAGGGGAGCAGCTGGAACCTGTGCAGTAAATCTGTCGGCGGTAGAGAGGAGGTCCTCTGTCCTGCTCATCTGAGCTTTCAATGCTGCTACAGCAAGAACAACTAAGACTGCTTCTCCCTCCAAGAGACAACTCCTACAAGAGACAAACAAAAAGCACAGTGGCTCAAACTACATGGTGTTTACATTCTCATATGAGCTAACATTTGCATGGAAACGCCTAGAGATCAAGCAGGATCAAAGAATGTTTCAATTTATCCTCGAAGATGATTCACAACAAAAACCCCACAAGTGTCCTCAGTTCCTTTAATAATACAAAAGTATACTGTGTACCAACCTACTTCCTACTGGCAAGTTTGATTGCTTTTTCACATGTAGGTCTCAATGAGATGTGAAGAATGATCAGAGTTCTCACCTGGATCTGGTCCAGAGAACTTCCACTCTCCTGTTCAGGGACACCAGAGGGCATTCGATTTCTGTGTCGCTGCTTCTCCCTCTTCTTCTCCAGCCTTTTCTTCCCCTTACGCTTCTGTCTCTTCCTGTTCTTTTTCCTGGGACTGAGCTGTGCCGATGAGCTGCTTGGCTCCTGGACAGAGGCTGTTGTTGGGCACGCCACGTTGTTGTGCTCTGAGGAAAGGCTGATGCCAAAATAAAAAAAGAAAACAATGGCAACAACATGAATCCCAGACATGGCTTTAAACAATTCAGTACAACTGAGGTAAATAAATATGAAGTGTGAAATGCCAGAAATGTTGTCAAGGTAATGTCATACCTGACGGAGAAGCAGTTGGGGGATGGAACAAAGGATCGTTCAGAACCAGATGGGCTAAACTCTTGGGAGTCCTGGGTTTCACCTGAGGAGAACACAGCGTTAAATTCTGTCCAGGCACAGTTATTTGATGTGTAATATAATTTTTTTAAAAATCAAAAAGATATATTTACATTCAGCCTGAGCAATGAAGGTTGAGGTCCTCACGGGCATTTTGCCCACTTGCTCAGCAGTTCCATGTGTCAAGAGTTTATTTAGTAAAGGGTAGAAATCTGAGTAGCCCATCTTGCTCTCCTTCCCCTTCTCGGGCTCCTGGTCAGCGGGTGAGCGAGAGGAGCATGACCCCTTCAGATCAGCCTGAGGTGTCCCGGAGAATGGTGCTGTTGAGTTGAGAATCCTCTGCCTCACCGCCATTTCATCTGCTGGCTCTGGAAAGAGATCCACAAGCACCTGATAAGTCAAGGGCTTTCTTCAATATTGTATCCTATTTTCAGATTCTGTCTTCAATTTAAATGACCATATTAATGCCAAATAAGACATAGTCATTACAATAACTGACAATATATTCTTACAACCTTTGTGTGGCTCGTCTCTGAAACCCATTCTAATGGAGCTGCAGCTAATGGGGCTGCAATTAAGGTGTCGATTACTTTCTTAACTAATGGTCTTGTCTATAAAAATGCTCAAAAACTATCTGGCCTTTGAGAAGCTTAAGCCAGCACGTGTGGTATCTCTTTTTAAAAATGCCTTAAATCGCACTTGCAACTGATCGATTAATCGACACCTCACTGCAGCTCTACTTTTGAATATTTTGATAATGCTATGGCAATACATTTGCCAGATTTACAAACTGCACATTCAATTGATTTTTAGACTAGTTTAGTTGACCATGTGACACTACACAACTATACATCATGTCTATACAGTAAATCACACGGTCCCCTGCCTATCCACATTAGTGAGTGACATTTACAAATGCTGTCAAGTTTGTGAAAACTGTTTCCCCATAATGCAACAAAGGACTTTTTCCTCTGAGCTAATGTGAGTGTGATTGTGCCTAAAAGAGAAAGTGTTGTTTTTGTTGTTTTTTTTTTCAGCTAATACCAAAAGGTTCAAGGCTTTGCTCTTGTCAGCAGAAACATGCACACTCTTCAATGGAACAATGCCTGGTTTTGTAGAGTGGTTAAGTACATATTAATCTGCTTCTTCTTTGCTTGTTTAAAGTTTAACATAATCGACTGTGCCCTGTCAGTTCAGGAGCATGACAATCACTAGAACGTCAAAATGAACTGAAACTTTGAAAGTTTGCGGTCGGCAGATAGGACAGGAAATTCAACCCTGGCCTTGTTTTGACAGTTGCAACTGTATCAAAAGCAAGTATTCTTTTTCAGCCAGAGGAGGTAAACTATGGCACATTAGGCATGGCTGTGCTGAATTTCCAATAAAGATATGCATTACTGCCTGCCTGTGGTTTGGAGGTTATAATCAGGAGAGCATGTACCACTGTAAAATCAACACACTCAGACACACTGCTTTTATTTCAGGCACAAAACTGACAACAGGGACTACAGTTGCAGTGTATTACATCAGCGCTTCAGCTACACTCGATCGCAGCATCTCACTGACACTAAACCTTTAACTCTTTCTGCACATTTACAGATAGATATTCTTGACACAGGTCATACAAGGAATCAAATTAATCCTGACATCTTGACTTAAAGGAATCACATAGCTACCAAAAAAAAGAATTACCCCAGTAATTTCTGCATGTTCTTGCTCTTGACAATACTGACACGAGTAATGTTGAAGAAGAACTGACATCAAACTGTTGTCAACTTTCAATAAAAGCTGTTTAAGTTTAGTAATGTCATTACCTTGTGTGCCGACTTCATGCACTGCAAGATTATCTAGAGCGAACCAAATCAACTGTCACTTCCTTCTTAAGACGCTGCATCTGTACTTTGAAAGAAAGGCGCAACACCACACCCCAATGAATTTACGTGGAAAGGAAATAGAGAAAAACCCACTGCAATAAACACAACCACAAAACCAAGCCTGTGTATGTGTGAGGCCGAGGGGCGTGAAGACATACCAACGGATGCCAGTCTGAGCTGTTATCGCTCTCCCGCTCTGAATAAACGTTCATCTATTTCAGAAAAAGTAGGTGCTCGGTTTGTCTGCCTCGTCCTTCATGGTCTGATTCTCAGCAACGTCTCGGCTCTGTCCTTGTTACTCTGCTCTCAACTCTGCCTGATGCTGGCTGTGAGCCAACCGGGGGAGGAGCTGGCCGACAGTGACTTATGGGAAATGCATCTCCACTTCTCCATATTCCCCCCTCCCTCTCTCCTCTCCAACAGGGCTGGCTTACTTGCTCATCCCTCTGACTAGATTAAAAGGATAACATGTTTGGTTATGCTTGTGATGATCAATGCAAACTACATTCATTGACAAAACCAGAATGTCAGCTCTCTGCGGCCCATGCCTATCAAGATATTGTCAGGTTTTTACGCTAAGAGGAAATGATGGATATGATCATAACATAGCATGTAAAGTCAAGTAAAAAAGCAGAATATGGACAAAATAAGATGTTAAGTTAAAACAACAACTTCCACATTACTCTGTGCATGTTGTTAAAAGAGACATTACCACCTCATCACCTTAATGAGCATGCGTTCTGCAGCCAACTAATAAATGAGTCTGTCACATTACGTCATACCTCCACACACTCTCCACCTGACGTCATGCCATTAAAACTAATAACAACACTTCAGGTTGTTATTAGTTTTCTTTTCTTGAAACTTCCCACTCTCATATTCAAAAATATGTGAAAATCTGATACCTGATATTACATGGTTCTTCATATGGAAAATATGTGCCACAAGGAGAATTTAGAGTAAGCATGGGAACTGTCACTTGAAATGCTAGGTGTTTTCTGTATCTATCAGAAATAATCTCACTTGCTTTTCTTTTCAGCAGCAAAACAACTTACGCAAATGAAAACCGCTACAGAACACAGGAAATTCAGAATACCACTTGAGAGGCTTTGCTGCAAGCCATAAACGAAGAGCTAAAGGCAAGTTGCGCACTGCTTCCTTCATGATAAGAAAACTGTTTGTTGTCATGGCAACGATCTGTGTACACTGTCATAGCTAGTTAGGATTTGGTTGTTTCACATTTCCAGCAGCAGTGATTCACCTTGAATCAATAGAACAATGCACAAGTTGTAGGTATTAGCAGCAACAGATACCATGGCTCAACACAATATATCAGCATATAGTGAAATAATGCAGTTAGGGATGCAACTAACAATTATTTTTATTATCAATTAATCGTCCAGTTATCTTCTTAATTAATCATTTTATCTATAATTGAAAACATTTGTCAGTTAATCAATAAATTAATCTACAATGATTTTCATTAGAGATTAACTGTCTAAGTACATTTTTTAAAGCGAAAATCCACAAGTTTAAGCCTCTCAAATGTGAATCTTTTCTGGTTTTCTTCTACAAAAGTACAGCTGTAATGAGAAAAGTAAAGTTGTAATGGGTATTTGCTGACATTCTGTACCTCAACTGATTACAATTGATTGATTACAACACACTCAGAGAAAGGTAGTAAATTGAGCAAAAAAAAAGACATTTTGATTGATTATCAAAACAGTAATTACTTTTCTGTTAGTCAAATACAACTCAATACAACACAACCACTAACTACTGCCTTCAAATCTGCTGAATCAACACACTGTCTGTGTGTTTTATTGACACTGTCAATAAAAACAGGAACACTATATGCTTCACAGAGATAAGCGATAAGACTGGTTGCAGTGCCGTTGCAATGGTTCACATTAGAATGCACAAGTGTACCTAATTAACTTGAAACTGAGAGTATACGCACAATGACCTTAAGGCTTAAATTCAAATGGGTGCAATCAATTATAGTCCAGTTTGCAGAGAAATCCTGAGCTTACCACCATGTACAGTCAGTGACCATACCGAGCGAACTTCTGCTGTACACCCACACAGATTAATGAAATTCCAAAGCTTTTAGTAAGGACAGTGAAAAGGGACTCAACCTGAAGTTGGCCAGTGAATACACACAGCCGAGCATTCCTTAAGGGAAACGCCTGCTGCTTCTCAGGAAAAGGAACCGTACATGTCCAGAACATTTAAGAAAATGTGCATGCTTTGATTGCGTATGGAGGTTAAAGTGCTACTCACACTATTCAGTCACACCTGTCTGTCTATTATCAACTTCCCTTTTCCTCCTCATTATTTACTACAATGAAGAAATAGCTTTTTTATGCAGTTAAGAACAAAAAACATGACAGTCACTGTAGATGCATATGTTTCATTATGGAGTCACGTTATCTTGCCCTATTAACATGTAAATGAATTGTGGGTTTTTCTTAAAACAGATCATTTTTACTGACAGTTCTGGTTTAGATCAAAAAATGTAAGAGACAATAAGATCTCTGCTTGTTATTATAGCTGTTTGTCTGAATACCTCTGGGTTTTGAACTGTGGGTCAAACAAAACAAGAACTCTAAAGACTAGGTTGATTCATGCAGAAAAGAAATTATATTTAAATACGTTCGGCCTTACATTCCACATGCAAATTTGAAAATTCTTCAAAAGCTGGGATATTATGCCAAATGGATCATTTAATAGAGAAAAGCTGTGATTGACTCATGATCGAGTTGGGCAGGACCTTAACACTGCGATAACACCTCCCCAATCACTTCTGCACAGACTCTGATTCCAAATGACATCACCCGTGCATGATGGCAGCACACGTATCTGGGTTAATTTGGTTTCATTTTTGTACAGTGGAAGAATGTGAGGTGTGTCCTCCATCTTCATATACTGCAATACATGACTGTTTTCATTAGCAATTAATATTTTCTTTTCTCCATTAATCACAACAAAATGGCAGAAAAAAGTGAAAAATGTCCTTTATAATTTTCCACAGCCCAAGATGGTATCTTCAAACAGCATGTTTTGTCAGGCCAACAGCCCAAAACCCAAAGACATTCAGTTTACTGTCATAGCACTATATGAGTGATGGTCAAATCCAAGGCAGTAATGGAAAGCAACCACACTATCATCATAATTTAAATCTAGTATGTATAGATGTACACTACTTTGTAGGAATGGACCCAGACCAGTGCTGCTTAGCTGTAAATGCAAGCCAGGAGTTTGACTCTGGTCCAAAACAGGTGTAGTATATGTTTGTGTGCAAAGCGAAGAAGCAGCAAACCTTGCTCTGAACATACAGCACAATACCTGTGCGGGCTGACTGATGTAGACAATTACATCTGGTACATTTGAGCTAATAATGGCTTAATTACGCCATTATTATCCTGACAATAGGATAACATTAAAGCAGATCGATAGTCTACAACATCAATGAAATGGACAAAGCAACTGCCTTCATGGGAACTTTTTGCATCCACGGGCATGCTTCTCAGATGTTTCTTTTCAGAATAAGAAAATAAAGATTAAGAGGTCCTGTCACAAAGCTTCCTTCACAAACAAACGCATCCAGCAACAGCGGATACAAGCAGGACTGCAGCAGTTGTTTTAATCAGAGACATCTGGCTTCAATAGGCGTATGTGCGGTTTTAAAAAAAAAAGTTTGGTGACTTGTACTACCAAACTTCCAGTAACAGCAGCCTAACTAACCTGCCTTTAGTGGCGCCGATCTTTCTTGTATCTAACTCATGTAACAACCATAGAAATATAGTCAATATCTCCCATTATGTGAATACTTCTTCAAGACTGTACAGACTCTCTCAAAGAGCAAAACTATTAACTTCCTTCTCGCCACATTCACCGCCATTCCGCATAACAGTTCGCTCGAAATGGTTCTGCTATTCGTTCAGAAGTCAAGAGATCTGAAATAAGAAACCGTTTTGTCGGAATAAAGCAGGATAGACGAACGTCACAAAATTGTCTGCCATGGTTAATTCAATTAATTTTATGGTAACAATCGATTCTTCACTTACCGAGCTCCCTGTTAGGCGTCGGCTGATGGCGATCATCTATCTACGGAATAGCTAGAATAATAGCTTCCTGGCTTCCGGTTAAAGTTAAAAGTATGTTCCCTTAGTTCTGCAAGAGAAGAGTTAATATGCATGATATAATCGTCATTATTATTGTTATTGTTGTTGTTCACGGACTGTACTGACACATTTTGTTGTTACCACGTCTAAGTAACAACTAAGTCGGTTCTAAGTAAAAATTTTTACACGTTTTTATTTTTGTTTTTTTTTTAGCGACCGTTATTCTTTTAATTTGAAGCAATCGGCACTTCCTGCATGCGGCCGTTTTTAAAATGACAGTTTCTGAAGATGGAGAGAAGGAAGTGGTTGTGAGGTGTGAAAACCGAAGTGCAAGTAATATCCACAGCTGGATTAATCTCCAGAGGGGAGATAAGTTATTGTTGGTCCCCTAACGTAGTTTGGTTATAGCATTGCAGTTCTTCTATTATGGAGTAAGACAAACTTGTCCAAGGTTTTCTGTGTGTTAATTACTTTACACACTGAAATAAAACAAAAACTGTTGATAAAACACAATTTTAAAACAAATAAGCTCAATATAAACAAAAATCAGTTTAGGTATTAAAACTAGATTTTGACACAGAATGCCTCTACAACATGGAGGATCCCACAAAAGATGATTATGTACAAATCTTTGATTGATCAGTTTATAGAGACCCAAATTATATGTAGTGAATCTTGGGCTTTTGGGGTCCTGGGCAGTTGCCTTCTTTGCCTGGTAGGCAATCCAGTTTTGGCAAAAGTGTTGATAATCAGACACTCAATTTATTTAAATGTATTCAAATTCATTCAATTATATTTACACAGTTAAATGAAATTTGAATAAAACTTAAAATTTCTCCATAAAATTAAATTGATTAAAAGTGCAGTTAAATTTACAAAAATTAGTATATTACAAGTATATTACATTTATATTATTTCTTACAGTCCAAATAGAGAAGCTGCAAAATGTATACAGTGCATTTCATTTGGTGTAATTGTTAAAATGTGGGCCTTCACAGTAGAAAACAATTAGTAGGATACTACTTTATTTGTCTATTTTTATTTTGTTTTTTGTGTGTAGAACTATAATTTTACTGGTGTTATATGATGCTGTCCTTATGCTATGCGTTATTGCACACACTTTTCTTCCCTTTGATATTTTTCTTAATGTGTTAATGTGTTGTTTTCTTTGTCATTTATTTGTTTTCTATCCAGTACTGTTTTCCTGTTTACCTCAAACTGCTCAGGTGTTGTTTGTTCTCTTTTCTGATCATTATAAAGATTCTTTGCTATTAATGAACTTGTGCGAAAATTTTCACCAGGCTGTGTAGCTAACACTGCATTTTATCTGCACATACAGATGAAATGTATGTTCTGAATAGGCTTACCTGTATTGACACAAAAGTACCACAAGATGGAGTCATAAACTATGGACCAAAGGAATTCAGTACACTTTGCTTAACATATTGTTATAGTCTGTCTGAGGGGCAGACTGTGGTACTTATGTGTTATTACATGTAACTGTAGTAAATAATAACAAGTTAAAGAGTACTGGTGCCTTCACCAATACTGATCAATGAGTTGGTGTCACCAGTCTAAAATAGATCTCTGTTTCTTATATGAACATGTCATGCCATATTGTCCAAGTTGCTTGAGCAGCTTAATCCAGAAATGTGCTGGGAGTTCTTTGTCTGCATCATGTGCCAGAAAGGATATTGATGATCTGGTAATTTCCCCTTTCTCAAAACCAAGTAAAGTTCTTGGATATCTTCTTGTTTAGAGTCTTGTATGACCAAAAGCCAGGAGATTTCGAAGGCAAACCATGGAAGTATTTGGTTAAACAAAGCAAGCAGAAGAGCAGATTTGAGTCTGACACTCACTCCTGGAAATCATTTGTTTGAAGCATAAAATATGAAAGCAAGAAATGTGAGCATTTTGATATGTGCAAATTTGATGAACCCTTACATAAAGCCATCAGAGGACAAAATTATGCAATATGTTGATAGGAAAAATTACAGGTGCTCTTCTAGCTTTTTACTCTAAAACAATAAGCTACGCCTTTGTCAAGTCAGGTACCCATAAATGTAACATTTGGTCCTGTCTCATGCTCTACGTAGATTTTCTTATGTGTTAAAATTTGCTGGACAGTTTAATCTGTACGATGGCCATGTTCTGAAGGAGGACATGCTGTATACAACACTTACGCTACTTGTCTACTTGTATACCTACCTTTGACTCTGAGGAGATTCACTATTGTTGTGACCTGGCTGAAGTGGCCACAACAAAAAGGAGACACACCACAGGAAGCAGTTAATGAAGAATATTTTTATTAAACCAAATTTAACTAATTTAAAGTGCAATATTTAATTGACCTGTTTACAGCATGGTATGTGAGAATTAGTAATGTCAGTGATGTGTGAATGAGTGAAAGATGTGGACGCAAGTGTTGTAAGGTGCAAAACAAAACATAAAAATAAACAAAGATAGCATCAAAGCAAATCCAGGGTGTGGGGTGTCTGAGGAGGGGAGCAGAGAGAGTGGTTGGTGTGAAGCCAAGATTTTTGTAACCTGGAAAACAGTGGGAGCCACAGGTGTTCCACAGCTGTTTGGGGCAATCAGCTACCTGCAGAGCAGGTAGAGATTAGAGACACAGATTAGTATAAAGGTCCAAACCCCAAGAGGACCACAGGAATCATCACACTATTTTGTCAACATATCATCTAGAAATAGTTATCATAAAGTGCGGTCTCTTGTTGATAACACTCACGTCTGTGGCTATGACCTATTGGGCCTCCATGCTGACACCCCAACCTCAAACTTCAGTTGACTGTGCATAGTGAATGTGAATACATTGTGAATTTAATATTGTACATGGTCTGTAGTAGAAGTAATATAAAATAAATGAATAAAGTCCTAGGAATAATACTACCTGTATACAGGTTTTTTTTTTTGCCAATTCATTTGTCATTGCATGTAGAACACATGAGCACAACATAAACTCAATTAGTCAGCTGGCAGAGAGCTAATTGGCAACAAATTAGATAGAAATTACTACCAGCTTCTCCACTGCGAAGACAACTAGAGTATGTTAACTTAGGCTTCAGGGAACACTGATGGGGATTTTTCAGTGTGCCAATTACTTGACAGAGAAAATATTAAAGCAGCTTCATAAAAAAACAATTTCACAACAAACGAGCATAATACAAACTAAATAGGCCTACATGTAGATATTAAAAATGCAAAGAATAATAGTTTTATTATATTTTATATAATATATTAGTAGATTTTGAAAAATTGCCCCTTTCTAAGACAGGATTACAAAATCACCTAATAATACAGAGGTAATGCATTTGTTTATACTGTACTTTACTGGTGCAGATTTCCAGTTCTTAAATTAACATAACTAGCTGAAATAGGTAGGCTACTTTTGGGGCCCCTGACAGTCCGGGGCCGCTAGGCAGTTTCCTCCCTTACCCACTATGCAATTCATTCTCGCCCCCACCCATTATTTTACAGTAAATATGTTAGCTTCGTCAGTGGCCCAAAACTGTAAACATACAAATACAACTATAGATATTTCATTATTAAAACGGCTTAACGGAATTCCCATAGGTGACACTGTAACATCTTGGTGGAAATGATTGGTGAAATGCCAGTTCAGACAGAGTGAATCCGTTGCGGAGTGCGCATCACCAGCACAGCGCGCCTCTGTCGGACACGGACGGAGCGAGCAGAGAAGCCGCTGCTGCTGTGTTCAGAAAATGGCCGACAGATTTTCTAGGTTTAACGAAGAGCGTGATTTCCAGGTAATGCACGGTGAACGATTTAGCATTTGCACAGCATATAACAAGTCTAAATGTTTCCTTACACGTGGACGGATTTAAATGCGAAGGACAGCAACGTAAAATTACAAACAGCACCGTGCATTTCGGTGTACATGTCGGTTGCTAGCACTGCAAGCTAGCGAAGCTAACGCTAGTGCTCTGCAGCTCTTTTGAATTTAACTTCCCCCATGTCTCAGTGTTTGACTGTGTGCTATATTTGACTCCTGTCCTGGGTTGTGAACTGTAACATTAGTCCACGTTAACCCGTTTACTCTTACAGCAGTAAAATAGACATTGAAGTCCAATCAGCTTGTTAGTGACCTTGGGTGGACTAGTTATTTATCGACATATGCTAACGATGTATAGCTAGCTAGCAGGTAGCTACCTTGTACGCACATTGGGTAATTGTAGCGCTAGCCAGAAACGGCTGTATCATTTTGACTACTGGAATACAACCACAGCTAGTTTAAATTAACCTTGTCAGCTGTCGGTTGGTCCAGTTATTTGATGCCATTACAAAAAATTAACTCTAGTATCTAGGTTAACGGCTAAAAAGTGCATGTGTGTGAGACGACAGATTTGAGATAAACAACATGTCCGTTGTGGCTGTTCATTTGCAGTTTTTCTCTTTTTCAGTCAGTGTATGACTTGTGTTTTTCTTTTGCTGTCTTTGTTGTTGTTTCCTGTCTGATTCACTACATCTTCATTGTGTTTGTTTTTATAATGCAAGTTAAAGGACAGGTTCACAGTTTTTTAAGTCCTTCCTGAAACAATAGTCAGGTGCCATATGAGCACTGAAAAGTGTTCTTAGCTGCTCTGATCTAGACCTGTAACGATCAAACTAAACTAAAATTGCCAAATAATGACTGGCTCCAGCTTCTCAAATGAGAAGATTTTATGCTTTTCTTTGTCGAACATGGTTTAAGAATTTTTTTTTTCTCCGGGTACTCTAGCTTCCTCCCACAATCACAAAAACATGCACGGGTTAGGTTAATTGGCTACTCTAAATTGCCCGTAGGTGTGAGTGTGTGCGTGTGTGGTTGTCTGTCTTTGTGTGTCAGCCCTGCGATTGACTGGCGACCAGTCCAGGGTGTACCCCGCCTCTCGCCCATAGTCAGCTGGGATAGGCTACAGCTCCCCCGCGACCCTGACGGATTATGCGGTAGAAAATGGATGGATGGAAGTTAGCTTGGGATCTAGGAAATAACTGGCACTTTTTCACTATCTCTGTCATTGAGTAGACAAAATGAATAATTATTAATTGAGAAAATGATTAGCAGATGAATTGATAATTGATAATCATTCCTGGTGTTTATGCTGGCTGTTAAAAGTTCCACTAATCCTCCAGCACTTCCAGTGCAAGAGGTAGTTTTGTACAAAAGTTTATTCCAGACTTAATGTAAATCCTCTGTGAGGCTTCAGCTGAATCATTTAATCATATTAAGAAGATATCCTGCAAAGTAACAGCATTTTTCTCTTCCATATTTGATTCCCTGGATAGTGTTTCAATATTGAGCTGCGGTGAAGTTAGAGTAACACAAAGAGGGGATTTTATTCAAAAAAGATTAACTTTTAAAGACATCCTCTTGATTTTTCGAACTGAGATTACTAAAACCTTAGAGTTGCTTCACATAAACCGTAGAATACATTTTTGTAGATTTTGTCCTCCATAATTTTAGTTAAAGCATATTAGGCAAGGATAGCCTCTATGAACAGGAGGGATGATTAAAGTAAGAATTGTTGAATTCTGGTTGACTCTCACAACCCATCTATGAGCTGTTTTTCTTTCACTATCTGTGATCTACGACCACACCCAGTAAAAGCCAAACAGAACATTACTGGCTTGACTACATAATAAACTTTATCCGTATTGGCAGTTTGCTGCTTGGCGGGTTTTTTTCTCACCATAAACATCCTGCTGTTCATCACAGGTAATTTCTTTGAATCCCTCAGATGATACTATAATCTCCTTGCTTTATTCTACATCAGTCATACTTTATATCCATCCATTTTCTAAGCCATCTAACAGGTTTTTAATTCTTGGGAACTTACAACTTTTTGACATGGTTATTATTGGTTAATCTACCAACTGGCGCTACAAGTGGAAAATCTGAAGTAACTATTTTACCATCCATGTTTGTGATTGTGATTTAGTGTCTGGCTCAGGGACACTTCCGCACAGTGGATGAATTCCAGTATGGAAACTGTATCCTCAGGTGTAAGCCTGCAACACATGTTGTCTGATATGAGTTCATGTGTTAAAATGATTTAGTTCTTAGTTATAGTACAGTGTTTTGCAGTTATTTGCAGTGGGTTTATCAAATAAAACTAGCTTCATACAAAGAGTTTTGGAATTACATGGGGACTGTTGTATCCATTCAGGTGGCACTATCAGACAGTTTCAAAACATTTATTCCAGGATCCATCTGGAATAAATGTATATAGTACAGTATAAATGTAGACAATCGCAGTAGCTGTCTGTTGTAGAAGCAGTTATTTGTGAAATAGTTATCTTATCAGACATGCAGTGCAACCCATGACAAGTTTAAACATGTGTTTAAGAGAGCAGTTTGTGAAATTGTTTTTTTCCTCTACACCCACTGTGTTGGTGTCTGGTGGGAACTCAGTATTCTGCTATTTTGTCAGTGAGAGGTAAATTGCTGTGTGGTCTGAATGAGTCTGTTGAGGGCAGATCCAGCTCAGCACAGTGGAGCTCTTGTGTGTGAGATCTGCTGTGAAGGCATTCATATGCTCAGTATTCAGAAAGTTTCCCTCTGACTCCATGGACTAAAGCTTGCTGCCAAGTAACACAGCGGAGGAAACACCCACAGATGGTCTACCTAATATCTATGGAACAACCAGTCCAACAGCTCTGCTGATTTACATTGTTGTTGAAGCTTTAGCATATGGCTAATCTTGAGCTGCAGAAACAAACCAGGCAATTTATGAGCATTCAGACAGTTGGGCCAGCAGTAGCTCTCTCGTTGCCTAATGTGGGGTGGAATTGAGCATCCACTTCACTGTTGTAGCACAGATTAATATTTACTGTTTTAATGCACATCAGAGGTCACAGAAAAGATCATTTCTGTGCAGCATTGATGTGGTGTCTGTGTACCATAGTCAGGGCGATGAGGAAGCAAGTAGCAGTGAAAATAAGAAGTCATTGTGGTGGCGGCTGTGCTGATAGCACATTAAGTGGTCTGAAGAGAAAGCCAGGAGGAGGAGACATGGATGGGGGGGGCATGGGGCATTGATTTGTTCATAAATAAATCCTTTGCTCTTCCCCAGCATCTCCCTTTCTCATAATCCCTGGCTTCACTCATGCTGATGCAGGGTCCTGTTTCATCTGAATTAATGACTGTCAGTGTGGCATCAAATCACCTCATTATTGTGGGCTGATTTGAGCAGTTGCTTATCTCTGCAAAACCAGATTCCCTAGAGAATGTAGCAGGCAAAGCTTCTTGCATGGCCAAACCCATGTTCGCATTGTCTTTACAGGAATGTTCGCTTCACAGTTCCACAGAGTAATCAGAAAATGCTGTGAATGGTGGAAAGCAAAGTAAATATGCTACTATGCATGTTCTCTTAAGTAGATTCAAATAAGTCTTAGTACGTCATATAGTTTGTTATGGGGAGGACAGTATAAACGGTATTGAAAGTACACTTGTAATTTGCCCTATGGTTTTGATTTTGACTCAGTTTAAGCCTGAAACTTTGAAGTTGCACAGTAAAGAAAACAAAACCTGCAGAGACTGATGCATCAACTGAAACACTTCATTTCATTCTCAACAGAGGAGAATGAAATCATATGCTGGTGGGACCAGCTTTCTCATTTTGTTGTACCAGTTCTACCAGTGGAAAGGTTAATCTGAAGCCCTGCAGGCTTCATCATCATCAGCCTGCACCAGTGAATCGTGGAAACGAAGAAATACATTTTAGGCCGTATCACCCAGCCACAGTTTGTTACATTAGATTTAGTTGTCTACACATGTCCTATTTCTAGTAGCTGCAAGAAGCTAGTTAATAATTAAACAGCGCAAACTATTTTTGGAATCTTTCAGTTTTCTGCTTGTGTGAAGGTCAGGAGAAAGCAGACTCACAAACATGACCGCCGTCTGTCCTCTGCTGCAGAAGAGAGGAAACCATCTGTCTCAGAGCAGAAACGGCTCTATAAACACACTCCTTTTGGTTGGGGTAGCAAACCCATTACTCATTCTCTGTCCCACCCAGGGCATGGACTTAACCATAAATGTTCAGTTTGTATAAGTAAAGTTGTGCTTCAGATTCAGACTACAAATAGCCTGGGGAACTCTGCTGTCACTGCCGGAATAAATTTACCAAGAAGTAAAGAGACAGAAAGCAACCATGTAAATTAAATTTTCAATCGTGGCTTTGAATAAACTAAAGCATTCCCTAGCTGAAATGTGATTTATAAGAAAAAAAGTTAAATTGAAGGCCCTTTTAAAATTAAAATAAACTGGATGGGTTATGAGAGAATAATGGGCAATGAAGGGACAAACATAAGCCTCTTTTAAACAGAGATCCCACCATATTACCTTTAAAAAGACCCCTCATTATGCCAGCTTTGTTTGTTTACACTGAACCAAACAAAGTCAGCAAATTGCTGACCCAGTGCATGATTTTAGATTACGTGCCGGAGTGACATGTAACACAACAGCCTCTGCAGCTTTCAGTAGATTGTTAATGTAATTTGTTTTGTACTTAAATTTTAGATATAAATGATATCAAGAAAGTACACATTGAGATAATTTTGGACAATGTATGGCATGATCAATACACATATCTGTTGTGACCAGCAAAATATATGTTTGCTATCACATGTAGACAGCTTGGGTCAGTCAACCGAGCACCAGTTGCAGTTGAGATGCTGGCCTGAGTTGGGCTCTTGATTAACATATCTTGTGGTGTGTATAATAAAATTACTACAAAATTTTTTTTCAGTCCTGCTGTTCAGATTGTATGATTGACTGTTATGTGTGAATGAGTATCATTCAGTGCAAATGACAGGCAGAAGGCACGCCTCCTTGCACAGTGCTGTCACATTGTTTTGAAAAGACAAAGATGAAAATAAACTCAGTTACTGTCTTGTTTTGAAAGAAGGGTAAAAGCAAGTGTTCAGTGCTGAATTCCTCCTCAGATTCTCATCCTGGGATCATCAAAATATTTGCTGATTATTCATCTTATTCAAGTTGTACTGCCAATCAAGCAAGACTGTGACCTGATATGTTTCTAAAATAAGTTTTTCTTTGTGTGTGTCACTCAGGGTGGGAATCACTTTGACCAGTATGAAGAGGGCCAATTGGAGCTGGAGCAGGCGTCCCTGGACAAGCCCATCGAATCGGTAAGGCTACATCCATAATCCCGAACCATTGGACCAGCTGTGAGAGTGGATATGATTGGTCCAGGGAGGAATAAAAACCACACCTTTTTACGCCATTCATCCTGTCCATGTAGATGCATCCAGTGTTTTCTTGAACACACTTGCCACGTAACCTGTAGAATCACTTGTCTCATGTCTATTAATACCCTTAAAGTCCTTCCCACTTCCCATGTCCTCTGCCTACTCCATTTCCTGTGTGACAGTTAAAGTGATTATGCATATGCTAGATCTTCCTGTTTTTTATGTAGAGCTTACAGATAAAAGTTTGATTTTTGTATCAGTCTCCCATTAGTCATTGTTAGTCATCTTAGTACTGAGATGAGATGACACTGAAAGCATGAAGTGGATAAAGCACTGTCGATAATGATTGTTATTTAAATACTTGAGCTGTTCATTCATTTCAAACTTATTTAAAAGAAAAATTGTTAATGGCCAGATTTTATTCTGGATTCTGGATACAGCTGCTCTGAGTGAGGCTTGCCCTGCAGTCACCTTTATACAGTATGGTCCATTAGTGATCAGTCTATTCAACAAAATATTCAGTCTCTCTTACTTTCCTCTTAAATAAGAACAAACAGAATAAACAGATTTGGATTTGGAATAAAAAAAAAACAGCCCGATTAGATAGAGTTTACAATTGTAAATCTGATCTCAAATATAAAAAGTAGACAGTGCTTATTCCACTCCATTTAGCAAATGAGAGCACACATTAGATGGTGTGAATGGGTACATTTGTGTTTGAGTGAGAGTGTGTCTATGTAGCTTTAGAATTCATGTCTTAGTGTACAGTGTTTGTGTCTATAGGACAGTTATCTTATTGTACACAACTTGGGGTGTTCGACATTTCTCTCCTGCAGCGAATTGGCCCCTATTAGCTAAGCAGCAATGACCCGGTTTGTATTTGCACGCTCTGCTTTCTTACTCCTATCTTTAGGGTCCTTGTAACGCTTCTCTGACTATCTTTCTCTCTCTCTCTCTCTCTGTTTCACTACTGTCACACTATACATCTTTTCTCAGTCTCAACCTCTATTTCTCTCTCGCTCCCTCCCTACTACACAGTGATTCGGTGTACAGTACCCTCTGTCATTCTGTGCTGGCATGGTGCTTGTGCAACTGGGACTGCATTTTACGCTGAAGAGGCACATCAATAATAGCGCAGGCAGCTCTTTTCTTTCTGTCTTTCCCACTCTCTCCATCCTCTCTTCTGTCTCTGAGGCACTGTGGTGAGCAGGCCCAAACTCCTCTTACCTTCACAGTGTCGGGTCACCTCTCCTCAACATTATGGATGTGCTTTGTTAGCCAATCAGATACCATCAGCAACCAGGCATATCTCTGAAAATAATGACCTCTAGTAGGGATTGTTTTCTTAGTCTGAAACGGATGTTTTGAACATAAATGTGTAACTAACACGCCTGCAAATTTTTTACAATTATTGGATCAATAATCGATTAATGATTAAAAGACTATAACATACAGAAGGGATATTTTTTCTCAATGAGAGATATATTTAACCAACTGACATGACTAGTTTTGCAACGCAAGTAAATCAGATATTTGACTCATGCATAAACACAAGTAAATTCTTAGTATCATGATTGAGAGATAAGAGCTGGTTAAGAAGAATACAAAATATTAAACATATCTATTTTAAGTTTTCAGGATTTTCAAGAGGAGATGAGCCTAAGCATGCAGGGCATTTTGAAAAACAGAATACACATTTTTATTTCAATGAAAGAGCTTTAGGCTACAAATGAATGTTACCATCCTTGTATCCTGTTTAGTTTTGAGTTTTTGAGGCTTCCAGAGGAAATTCAGCCAACCTTGCTATCCAAGGTAATGTCCTTGTGACTTACAGAAAGTGGAAAACACAATTTACTTGTGCTTTTCTTATTTAATACACTGTAATATCATATCTGTATCCTGAACATGTGTTTTTCATGGCTAGAATCCAGTGAACCGAGAACATTAGAATTTTATATCCTGGTCAAGTTTTAGGTATGACATACTTTCTTGCATGCACACAAACATCCCACTGTGTGTGGGTGTTGGAGAGGGAGAAGAGAAAGGGAGAGAGGTGGCCTGCTCACCTGGCTTGAGTGGCTCTTTTGCTCTTGCGCTATTATTTGTGGAGGGGCACTGAGGAGGCCGCGCTGCAGCATCACACAGTTCTTCACACATCTGTGGAAAAACGGTGACATCAGAGGCGCCATCAGCTATCACTTAGTCACCAGTAGTGCTGCTTGCACACCTGACACTTTCAAAAGTGCATGTCTAAAAAAGAAGGTGGCAGACTTTTTATCCACAGGCAGCTAAACATGAAAATGTGTCACCAATTAAAACTGTAAATCCTGAAGATCATTTTTGTGGATTTAACAACACCTTTTGTGACATCAGGTACATTTTCATAATAAAAATATTAAGAGTTCCTGTTTAAAAGGAAAAATTTTAAAACAAGTACAGGTCAAATGCCTCACTGCATTTGCCAGAATAGCATTTGAAGAAGAGACACCTTAAAATATGTATAGTAGACTTTCAGGCATGATTTACAGCGGACTGGAATGGATACTAAATATACTACTTCAAATGATAAAACATAGACTAACACATGATTTTATGAATATAATCATGTCATTAGAAACACAGGACCGTCCCTGCCTCCTTAGTACAACCTCTAAGGTGGTAGGATTTGTGGCAGTTGTCCACAAGTCACAGCTTGGTACTGTTGGTGAATGCTTCGGTTCTTCTCAGAGCCCCTCCCCTGCCACTTATTGTGTGTGATCTATAGGCAGCTAGAGGTCTGTGGTACTTTATTGGGATCTTTTTTCTCTTTCTCTCTTTCCCCTTTGGTCTTTGCTCTTTCTCTCTAACATTGTTTTTGCATTGCATGTGTTAACTTGGTAGCATTCAGTACTATTTCCTCTCAACACTCTGTCCTAATCACTACTACAGTTTTCCCTCCCAGACTCATTCCTCCCACCTCTCCTGCCCTTTCCAGTCCCTCACACCCACCCTCCTCCTCCTTCTCCTTACCTGACCCTGTCCCCCGAGCGATATGCAGCGGGCAGCCTCAGAGCCACAGGAAGCACACATACACACCGGAAATCAAAGAAACACAAGTATACAGGCCTCTGGAAGATTAATTTTTTGGCGAAAAAGGTTATTGTGTAATTTTTGTTATCTAAATACTAGTATTATCTATTTATCTCTAATACAGATACTGAGGCCCAACAGGACTTGGTTACAGCAAAGAAAAGGGATATTTTAGGTGTCAACGTATCAGCTGTTACTGAATTACAATGTGTGTAGCCTTTTGCTTTATAGCCAGACCATACTTGACACAGTTGTTTGTCCCTGTTAACTGTTAGACTTCTGTCACCTAACGCTTAAGAAGAAGAATGCAAGGAAAAGGTCAAACCCAATCCTTTTCAAGTCTTGACCCTTATTTTTTTAATTACATTTTTTTTTTAAAACAACACCTCTTGAGTTAGCACCAGTCGTAGCCCAATGAACAACAGAGCAGCAGGGCTGATGGCTTCACGGTTTTTTGCATGTTAAGAATAAAACAAACAATAATAATAAGTCTGTTTAAAGAACTTAGAGTCCCCTCAAGCTTGGGCCTTCAGTGTCTTTACTTACGCTAACTTTGATAAGGTGAATTTGGTCTTCAGAATTATGAGGTAAGTATGTATTTTTAAATAATTATATTCAACATTTATACTAATTGGACTTTAATGCTTTTCTGTGATTTCCCCACCACTTAGTTAATGAAGTCTTTAATCCCTTCACATTACGTCTGACACAGTTTACTGGGTGGTAGGAGGCTTCTGTTTTAGTCATCTGTCTCTTGATGCACAGAGACAGTTGTTTCCATTTAGCTACACCTACAGTAACTGAGACAGAGCAGGAATGTACAGCACCAAACACGGGGGAGCTACATGAGTTTACGAGGAGCAACAGACAGCAGAGCCTGTCCGCAACCAGCTCTTGCCAGAAGACATTCCTCAGGGACACAAGAAAGGATGATGAGTAACTGCAGCAGCCCACTTCTTGCAAGACAGATCCCTAAAGGGTCTGTCTCAGTCTTCTTTTTAGAATGTGAAAAATCTCAGATCAATTTAAGAGCAGTCAACCAAGAAAATGTATAGAAAATGCGTGGTAGTTCAGGTTTAGTAATTTAGATGGGTTAGTATGCCTGCTCCATGTTACATCCTCTTTAGTAATCTGAACCTGAGCCATTTCTTTGACCCGCACAGGAACACACAAACACACCCATGCTGTACACATAAATGCATGTAATAAGACTTCTAAACACTCTGAGGTCTCTAGGTGGAGTCCCCTGCATATCACTTCCCTTCCCATATCTTTTGCCATGCACTGTGCCAATGACAGCACAATGCACACTAAAAAAAAAAACACCTCCTCTAGTAGTTCTTTTTTGTTTGGATAACATTTTCTATTTTTTCTTTCTCCTGTATTAACAGTCAGTTGGTGGATTTATTGACATGCCTACCTTTTCTGTTTGTATACAGTATTATGTTTGTTTAAAAGCAGAGAGAGATTTGCATTTTTAAGAACTAGAGAATCTAGCAGAATTGCAGTTGAAAGCGTTTGGCCGGTTTCTTACGTTGTGTCACGTGTGACTGTTTTTTTGACAGCCCAGTATTTTAAAGCCAGGTTCGTATGGAAATGCCTTCACTCCACTTGCACTGCTGTTGGACTCGCCGTCGTTGCTTTCATCCGTCTGTCTGTCTATTCTTTTGGTGCACTCATCTGTTGTTCAACATGCAGTCTGCGCCTCATCTCCGCCCTCTGACCTTTCTTGAGCCCATTTTGAACTAATCTCTTTATTAGTGTTAGCACTTGCGACTGGTGCCTCATCCAACCTGCCCTTCCTGTTTTTACTTTGTCTTTAAATCTCACTGAGATCAAATAAAAAATATGAGAGATTTGGAAGAGGAAACATGTTTAATTTAAGATAGGGCTTATGTTCTCTGAGCTTGCAGAGGTTTACATTTCACTGTGTATCCCTTGGTCAGACTTCTCTGACTTTGGTTAAGAGAAATAATCAGGTCAGCTAACTGGGATTATGTAGAGGCTGAGCAGGGGAATTTCTCAGATGCATTTTATTTCCTTTCTTGCTCCAAAGCCTGACATATCAGCCAACCCCCAAATTAATATAAATGTCCGTGTGCAGAGTGTTTGCACCATTAGACTGCAGTAAGGGACAGAAGCATTCTCAATGTCGGTGGGAGGGGAGGCATTCACTGCAGCAATTTCTGCACTGTGTTTCCCCACACAGTGAAGTCAGGGGACATGTTGTCCACCAGGCAGGAGGAAACACACTTTACCAGCCATACAATCTCTGTTTCTGTGCATCTTATGACTTATCCAGAAACTGCCAGACAGGGACAACTCATTATGATAGCATGACAGTGTACCTTCAGTGTCCTACTTATGAGTTGATACATGCAGGCTGTCTCTAGTTCACTTCCCACCATGTGAGACACAGCACAGATTCCTCTCTTATCTCGTCCCACAGCGGAAGGGATCTGACAGTCACACAGCTCAAACATCCATGAAATGGAAGGAAAAAGTACCAAATCCTAACAGAAACAGGAAGTGAGGCAGTTTAGGCTCTCTCTTGGGTAACGAAGACAAACATCAGACAGATGTTTTGGACATGTTTATTCTAGTCATCATGGTGAAGTGCCATTTCGTTGTTCTTACAACTGACAGTGTTTTTCTTTTACAAATGTTAAATAGGGCAAAGGAAGGCAGCAGTTAGCTTTGAAATACAGACCGTGGTTGGAAAAAAAAAAAAGATAAGCCAAATCTCAATTCAGACCTTCCGGGCGGAGATGCGGTGTGTGCTGTGTGTGTGACTACCACTCCCCTTCACATGCACTAACCAGTATAAGCCCAGCTCACTTCCACCACCCTAGAAACTCACCTCCACCATGGCTCAGCCTGCTCTGTTCTGCCCCCTGTCCTGACCTCCTCTTTTGCCAAAGAGAACTAATCGAGCCCTGTTGAGCCATCACCTTCCTCTCTGTGCCTGATCCACCTGAGACTAACACAGTTAAAGTTTTGTTAAACCACCTTCCACCCCCAGCCCACCCCATCCTTCTGTATGTGTACCATTCACAGTGCGCTACTAACACCGACGATCCTTTTTGTTAAAGCTCTTTAACAAAAAGCTGCATGCTGTTTTTTTCTGTTTTGTTCCAACCCCTTCACTTTCTGTTTGTGAAAGTTGATGTCAAACTCTTTGTGATTATAAATATCCTTTTTGTTTGGTTTGTATGTTTTTTGGTAGAATGCAGCACTGGTGAATGTTAGACAAGCTTGGAATAGTTATAATCACAACAGAAAAAACACTTCTTATGAAGAAATCTCATTGTTTCCTGTTTATTTGTGCTTGAGGATGTACTGTAGTGTGTAGTGGTGGGACAGTCTTGCATTTCACTTAATGTTTTTATTTTGTTGCTGACCCACACTAGTGATATAACTGTCTCAGACATGCACATTGGGCCCCACAGTGTACTAGGAATTCCTGTTGTGTATGTTCCTGCACTCCTTTCTAGTCTCTTTGATTCATTAGCAGTTGCCTGGTCTTGTCCACATTGTCTGTTGTGTAGCCTTTATCATATCAAGCACTAGTAAAATAATTACTTTAAAGTAGACTGCCTCGTCGACGTTGCACACTTTTGGAAGTCCAGTGTGAAAATGTGTCTCTGATGAGCTTGCGGTAAAGCTACTGTGAGTATGTTTATGCTAGGTAGAAACGACCCTGCAGTTTGTAAAAGCCATCTTAAGTATGTTTTCTAGCTTCTGAGTAATAATGATATGTATGATAATGGTCAAATTAGATGCACGCTAACAGCACAAATTCTTGGTTTAAAGTCAAATGTGACTGTGGTTGGGACCAGACTATTGCTAACAGACCAGAGATGCTGGAGATGTCCAAGAACATGCACAACAGCTATTTCTAGTATGTCTAACGGGGCTACATGCCCACAATGTCTCCCTCTCTTCACCTGCACACCCACATATCCCCTCACACGTGCGTACTCTGTCCACCCTGGGCCTTGTAATGGTAATCCAAGGCCCACTAGCTCCACTTCTGTCTCTTCCTCTTGCTATATTTTTTGTGACAGCTGCATATGTTTCATGGTGCTCCCCTTGTCATGGTTACGGAATCACAGCAAGCTTGGAGTTTCTGGTCTTCGTTTTGTTAATGCAAGATTTCCATACCTGTTCTGTGTCACTTTTCTTTGTGTACTAAGATCTTGCTTTGTAGTGGTTCATATATGTATGCGTGTGATACATATATTTCCCTCTCCTTCCTCCTCCTCCTCTTAACTTCTCAGTTAGTGGATGTGACTTGATGTGTTATCTTTTATCATCCCCCAAAAAATAGAAATGTTCATGCCCAATCTCTTTGCCTTATAAAGGTTTTTAAACTGCACTCCCACTGTAGGAGGGTATCCTGTAGTTTACAAGCTACACATAGCCTCATCTATTCATCATAGTGGAAAACCTACCCTCCCTCTCAGTCTCCCTCCCTCTATCTTCCCCTACCCACCCCCAACTACCACTCCTTGTGCTGGAAGACACTGATGTTACACGCTGTAGGTGATGTGGATGACGAAAATGATGATGGTGATGGTGGTGGTGGTTGTGCTGATGATGATAGCGTGATCTGAGTGTTTTATTTTATTTTGTGTGTTTGTTTTTTGACCCGTGCCCACGGGGAAAAGCTCCTCTTATTATTGGAATATTTTTGGTTTTTTTCTCCTCTGTTCTCTCTGCTAGGATAACATCGGGCACCGGCTGCTTCAGAAACATGGCTGGAAGTTGGGGCAAGGCCTTGGCAAAACCATGCAGGGTAAGGACTCACTCTTCTGCACACCAGTGTTCAATGTATGCTGGTGGCACTGGGCCGCTACCTTCTGCCATTTTCTTTCCCCTCATATTTCCAGTTTTGTTTTGTTTTTTTTTGTCCTAGTAACTTTTCTTTTCTCTTCACATCCTTTCTCTGACCTCTTCCTCTTCCTTGTGTAAAAAATTGATTATTATTTAAACAAACGTCATTCCAGTTGTTCCTGTTGCTCTTATGCTGCCGTTCCCTCGAACTTGAACACGGAGTATGACCTGGAGGCCTTGTAAAGGAATAAGCCTGAGAGCAAGGACTCTGGGGGTTGGGAGATGGAAGCAAAGTGTTTGTCTTCCCATGATGCATTTAGTTTATAGCAGGTCAAATAAAAGTGGGCTTTTTCCTTTCCAAATTAATGCCATATTTCTTCTGTCTACCTTGTGATCATCCAAAGAAGGATAAAATAGTTGTCGCTGGGATAACTTTTCACAGCTGTAAAAATCCTGTCTGTGATTAGTACAACCGGTTGTGCAGCATTTTGGTATTTGTTAAGCCTTTAAATGCATTTATCTGTTACTCCAACTGGACTTCCTAGATTGTATTTCATTGTGTCACTTAACTTAAACGCAGCTCACTCTGCTGTTTTAACGCAGGGCTGTTTTCAGTCAGGATCCCTGCTGAATCTCATCAGCTCATCAGTTTTCACTTCAAGATTATCTATAGTCTGTGTGACATCCCCTCTCTGGAAAGTCACATCATGTTTGCACTGCTAGGTTTCTCTTTTAGTGAAAGACTGAGGATTGTTTTCCCCTTTTAGTGTAGTGAGAGGTGCACGATTGAAAACGCTCATTGAATTATTTCTGTACAATGTAGCAAGCTTTCAGCGAGGAAGCTGCTTTAAAGCGGTTTACTTTTCTGTAACTGAATGGCCTAGTCCATACTGACGTGCTGTAAGAGGGAGCAGACTTAACAGAACTGAGTGTGTGGGTCGGTCTCGGCTAACGTCAGCACCTCATTAGCTCAACCCTGCTGTGCTCTCAGGCTCATTGGCTCAGAGGCAGTGGTGCAGGGGCCTGGCATGTTTCCACCGAGCCTCTTCCTGTCTCCTCACCAGCTTTGCTCTCCTTTTCAATATCTTCATTCTCTCTATCTTTCTTACTTTCTTAATTCTCCCTTCATAGCCTCACCCTTGCCTGTACTCCCTCCAAAGAGGATGATGTATGACATTGTCAATGAGTGATGTCACCACTGGCAATCTAATGAGTCCTTGCTGTCTGCTAAGAGTTTGTTTTTCCACATTTCCAACTTCTGGCATTTGGTCTTGTCCACCATGTCCTTTTCTGTCTTCTTGGTCCATCCCATTTAACCCCAGATCTACCTGTTTTGTTTATATGACTCTTATTCACTCAATTCTGATCTCATCTCTCTTTGTTGCTCAATTACAACTCTTGTGCATCGCTCTCCCTGTAAACTCAGCAGTAACATCTGTGCTCAATATCAGCATTTTAATGAGAAACACTACTCCTACTGAGTTTGTAGCACACACCCAAACTTTTCGCAAGTTATGACCTTACACTTTAGCGTATAAGTGCCTATGCAGAATGAGTCATGACATTCACAACGTAAATTAAAAGACACAGCAATATCTGTGTTCAGACTTGTGCTGCTTATCTGGATTAGTTGGCCGCATAGTTAGATTACGAAAATTAGCTCCATTAAGTCATTGCCCTCGATGCATTTATGGTTTTGGGAATGAGATTTCAAATTATCGCAGTGAACACTATGTCCATAGTAGAGCTCCTGAATTGTGTGCTTGACTATATTGAAGCATACAGTTGTGTACATGATCTTTCAGAATAGGCGGTATAACTGTTATTTCTTTGCATTCTGTTGATAATCTCCGTTACTCTTTGAATGTCTTAGACTAAAGTTCTTGCCAGATGATGACTCCAACAATAAATGTTGTTTGCAGATAAACGGAGGACTACAAAGAAAACACATAGCCCCTTTCTGCAATGTGTTAATGTTTTAGTTTGGTCTTAAAAGTCATTTTCCCGTATATATGCTGTCTTTTTTTACTAGCAACAGTGTGGAAATGGTCTTATAGGCAGGTACTGCTCTAAACCACTTTACTCATATCTGCTTGCCACATTTAGACATTAAAATGTTGATTGTGTGAGTTGGTAAGCTTCCAGAGACATACAGATGTGATGACAGACTGTTAAGCTGTGTCGTTGCTGCCGTAGTACCTCTAGTTCATGTACATATATGGCTTTGCTTCCCTGTGTCGTGTCATAGGTATTCTCTGCCAGACCGTGGCTAGGGGACCACTGTAGACCAAGAAGTTGCTTCGTTTTGGGCAGGCAGATAAGTGTATGCAGGCTAACAACACAGTAGAAATTTCTGAGCTTAGCATTCAGTGTCCATTGTTGTTTATTTCCATCTGGCCTTGAACAGCTGAATAGCAATCTATTTGATGTGATAAGGATGCGTGCTTTGTGTGGCTGAGAGAACAAGTTGCAGGAGCTGACTGTGCTCTTGTTTTTGCCGCTGGCACCACTGATGTGTGGTTATGTAAGCATCCTGCTTTGTGGGCAGATGAGACTGCGGCAAAGTGTGTCCAGTTGTTGTGCAGGAATTAATGGCCCAGTGCTGGAGCCCACAATCTCTCTTCAAATTTGCTAATGCATTTAGGAGTAGGCACAAAACCCAGTTGCACCCTTGCATCTCATTGGCTCATCGAAGTCTGCTGGATAATCATTATAATCTTACTCTCCTTTCCTATCCTCCTTGCCAGAAGAGAAGGTTTTTGAATTTTGAAGTGAAAGCATTGTGTCCCCTTTTTAAGTTTTTCACTGTATTGACTTTGTTCTTATTCTTCTTTTGTCCTTTTTGCCCCTTTTTAGGTAAGGTTTGTTGGATCCCCTCTGTATGTCAGTATGTGTGTGTGTGGGTGTGTTTTCTTTCTCCCACTCTGCAGTTGACCTCAATGTAACACCCCTTTTACAGTGTACCGTAGGCTAATGGCCTCTGTCAGCTTCCTCCTCTTTGCTTCATAATCACTAAACCTTTATTTCAATCTGCTCAAGAGTAAAGTACTTCGATTTGAACAAAACAACAAAAATCCATTTGAAATCAAGGTAGATTTAGGAAGCCATGATTCCATCACATCCCTTAGAATCATCATCTCCACGTATTTTAGATTTTTATTTTTCCTCTTTGAGTTTCCGTGGCTGCTGTCGGGTATCTGATTGGCTGTAACCACGGCTCAGACTTTGAATGGCTTGCAGAGTAGACAAGTTTTCCCCCCTCTGCTTGTTTGCCTGTTTCTACCTCCAAACCTGTGAAACTTGTGTGTATGTGTGTGGTCATTATGTGGGAATGAGACGCGTGTGTGTGACTGTTACTGACTGGGCCATAGAGGCATCTTACAGGGAAAATCTCACCACCCTTCTACACCCCGAATGTCTCTGTCCCCATGGTTACACGCTCCCATCCTCCCCCTGTTTCTTTGCCCCTCCTGCACAGCATGTTTGTCCCAGAGGTGCACTCCTGCCTGCCTCAAACTGTCACACTCACCTGGGGCTTTAAGCAGTGTTGGAGGTAACACACTGAACTACTACTTTCACATGATAGAGTGAAATATAGTGCTCCAGATGGGTGCACAATTCACATTTTCAAGTGTACTTTAGAAAAAAAATTGCTGTTCCGTGGCAATGCAGAACCTGCTCTAAGCACTGCTTAAAGCCTTGCTGGCTCTTTCCTCAGGTACATTTTATGTGTGTCATGTGTTCACTTGTTCTGGGGGGTTAAGCACATCCCAAAACAAGCTTTCTGGCTGTAGGCTAGCGAGGAAATGAAAGAATCTCAGGGAGATTTGCTAACTGGGCTGACAAGCGTTTGCGAGGCGAAAAGCTCAAAAGGGGAAAATGGTGGTCATCCCTAGAGGCATCTATCATCTCAGACTATGTATTTGACCACAAGTTTAAAAAAAAAAGACACAAATGTTTCCCTGTAGCACACACTGCAAAAGATGTTATTTTTGAATCGCAATTTTATTAGACGATACATTTCCTTTCTTGCTTTACCTGTCGGAGTTGATATACCATCAGACTGTTTTTTAAATCATTCCCTCAACCAGTACAGCTCCTCCAAAAGTACTTATCTGATGGGGCTTCTAATTTTTTTTCTGCTTAGCCAAGGTAAAAAGTGAAGTACTGCTATGTTTTTAAAAAGGGATACAGGACTTTTGGCATTCTTTGTAAGGGGTGGTAGTTTGGGACCCTTGGGGCATGCAGTGGTTGAGAGAGAAAGATGATGCCAGGTTAGGGGCCTGGGGACTGGGACCAGTGGGCGGGAGAGAGTGGTGAGAGGAAATCCCTGTAAGCACCTAGCCCCGAGTGAAGGGATGAGGGGGGTGGGGGGTGACACACTGAGGCCCCTCTGGTAATGACCCCCCCCCCTTAACCCCACAACCACACTCCCAACCCCACCCTCCCTTCTCTATGTGCCTCAATCTTCCTGCTTAACCAATTGGTGTTTCTTTTTTACAGCGATTTGATCCTGCCCATGTTGTGCTGATGGTAAACTTAGTGGTAAATGTTATTTTATCCCCCAATTGAATTGTTTTTTTTTTTTTTTTTTGTTTTGTTTTGTTTTAATTTCTCCCATTTTTTGTTTTCCTCTCATCAGAGCACCAATGCTACATAGGCTTTCAATTCTTTCTGTATTAGTCCTCATTCTGCTGCTTGTATATTATCGTGCATATGTATTACTCTTAGAACATTGTCATTTTGTTTGTTTTCAGTTTTTTTTAAACCTTGTGATTCACACCCTGTGATTTAGATGCACATTGTTTTTGTCTGGTCCCTTTCTTTTCCACTGGAATGGGTAATGTGGAAGTATTGTCACTGTGTTTAAAGATTGGTGATAGTTTGGGATGACTGTAATTGTTCATTAATCTTTAATTGAGGGCCTGGCTTGTGACTCTGCTGAGACAGACCACTGCAGTGGCTGCCTAACAGACCAAACCTTGTTTTTGGTTTCACTTCTCTGCTGCTGTTGGGCAAACAGCATGAACACATGTGTCAGTAGATGGTCTTATGATCTAGATAACACACAGTGAGCCCTCTCCTCTCATTTCCTTTGTGGAATAAGGCCTCCACAATCGTGCAATCAGAGTTAGGTTTCAGTTACAGGGCCCCCCTCCCCCAGCTGACAGACACTGCAGTGGGGCTGAGAGTCCAGGCAGGCCACTTTATATTACAATGCCCATGCATCTATGATTTCATAATTAATATGTCATTGGGCTGTGATGACTAAATTATTCAAGGAAAGCACAGGAACTACACAGATATTTACCTCAAATCATATTCTTACCTTTCTCTGTCCAGGAACGTAAGAATGTTCCAGGAAGTCGCCCAATTTAAAGTAATAAATTCAGAGTTTAAGAACGCTAAAAACCTTGAAGGCATTAACATTTAATACATTATGCATGTTATCTATGGGCTGTTTTTGGCTCAAAATATTACTTTGACAGGACAATGGCAAATATATTAGTCTTCAGATTTTTCTTTCTATTTGAGAAAACTCTTAATTTTTTAATCAAGCTGGTAGAAATTTAGACCAACTGTGCACTGTACTTGCAGCAGGTATCACAACCATTAAACTTTGTATATTTCCAAGCCAAGTGCTTGTAGCTGTTCCATATGCCCAATGGTATACACAGAAAACTGATTCATGGAAAAAAAAACTAACTTGAATATGTGGGAGGAAAAAAACTGAAACCAAACTGAATTGATAATCACTATCAGTAAGATGGATTATTGTATCTGGCTGGCAACAGGAGCAGCAGACTAGTCCAAATTCTTTTTATGCCCTTTGTTTTGAGATTCCTCTGTCTATCTGTCTGTCTGTCCTCCCCTTCCTTCTCCTCCTACCCATACCCATGTTTTACCAGGTAAGTATCCCCATCCCTTGCACTGTCACCATGGCGATACCTGGCCTGTGACGTCACTCTGCTGTAGTTCAGTGCTTGTGTCCTTTTTTAATTTTACTGTCTTTCTCTCTGCTTTGTTTGGCTGATTATGAGTGGATTAAGCAATTCTGTGTCAATCTCCAAAGTAGTTTTGATTTTTATATATTTTATATCTTTAATGTTTCATTCAGTTTTTTTTGGTTGTCTTTGGTTTGTTTATTTTTCTACAGTTAATTTCCTTCCGATCTAGCTCTTTTCACAGCTTACATAACATGGCTTAAGTAGACAAAGCAAAATAATCTTTCAGATCCAGTCTTGATGAGGAAGTGGGGGCCTGGGACAAGGGAACAGATTTGGACCTCAGGACGGTGAAAGAAGGGGCTTGCAAGGGTCAGCCAGCCTGCAGACAATTCAGAAAGAGATGATGCAATAGGCCTTAGATAATATTAGGAGGCTTTGTTCCCCTCATGGAGGATGTCGCAGTGGCTCTCAGTGAGCAGTGGCAGCAGCTGCAGCTGCGCAGGCCTATTGCAACTCCCTTCTCACACACACACACACCACATGCAGTCCCTCAAGCTGTAATGTCCTTGATAAACTTGGCATTCTGGTTTAACAGGACTGCAGCAATAAACGGGTGGAGGAGGGGTAGTGGGCAGCGCAACTACCCTGAAAAGATATGGAAACAGATTGGCTTAAAGCTGACTATTTTGTCTCTAGTGAACAGTATCTTTTTCTCGTAAGACATACAGCTGAAGAACCCCGATGCTTTTGACTTCATTTATTCGGAATACAATAAGTGTTGCTAATTTGACTCAGTGAAAATGCAAATCAGCAGCCAGGCTAAATGTAACAGGAATGATAAATTGGTCTGTACTTGGTGGCTGCAGTAAGCTGTGAGAATGGCTGGTGTTTGGTTCACTGTAGCTTTCTGGTCTCTTTGCACTTCAAGGCAAAATTCTCTAACCCCAGCACCCTATGCTCTAAAAGCAGGCTGTCTCCGAGCTGGCCCTCCGTCTCAATCTCAGAAACTCACCTAGTCCTTTCTCTGTCTCTTTTCCCTCAGGACGCACCGACCCTGTGCCCATTATCCTCAAATATGATGTCATGGGGATGGGACGGATGGAGATGGAGGTAAGATGCTGATTAAGATGCTGCTTTGCTGAGATGTGTTTGAAATAAAGAACAAAGTCATGACATGTCACAATTATTGGTAGTCGAACTAATATTGAAGGGCTCGTTGGTCTTCAGCGTGGCACTAGGAACTAGAACAGGTTTGTTTGTCAAAGTTCTCCTGGGGAAGTGTGAGTGCTGTTACTGTTAAGCAGCAGTTCAGTGCAGAGTTGTGGGCCACTGGCAACTCAAGGTGACATGACAGGATTACCAAATGTTGAAGCTCATAGCCAACCAAAAAAAGTACATCCTTGGTTGCATCACTCACTACTGACTTCTAGACAGCCTATAGAAGAACCCTTGGGAGCCACATATTAGCTTAAGAGTAGCACTCACAGTGCCTAGTGCCAAGTTGAGCTGGAGTTGTGTGAAGCTCAGCAGCGTTGCACTGTGGAGCAGTGAAAACATTGTCTGAAGTTGTCAATCACCCTTAACCAACTGCCACCTGCACAGACAAGTCTGAGTGTGATGGATGCCAGGAGAACACTACCTGAATGAATGATTACTTTGAAATGCACATCATTCGTATTGGTTAAGTTCCTCAGCTCTGCTCAGCAGAAGTCTCAATGCTACAGCACTCAGTGACATTTTAGACTATTCTATGCTATTTCTTTTGTGGTGACTGCTTCAGCATGACAATGAGCCAGTGCACACAGCACAGTGCATGCAGAAGTGGTTTGTCAACATGTCTGTTAAAGGTCTTGACAGCCATACACAAAGCCTTGAGCCTTTGTTTATCTCAACCCCCATTTGGGATGAACAGGCCTTGAAAAAGAAAAAGGATTATGATGAAAGATATGAGTAAAGGTGCATAAACTTCAAATCTGGTGCCTGCAGAAAGCCTCTGAGGTTTCTGGAATTTCAGCTCTTGCATAAAATCACATTTGACCTTTACGTTTTGTGTAAAGGTCACTAGTTGTAAGGAGGATTTGTGCCTCTGTGTCCATGTGTTCCTGCAATCCCTCATGTCTTTAACCATCAACGATCAGTCACAAGCGTCGAGAAAAAACACAAGCAAGACACTCTTATATCTCCATATAACCCTTGTGGCCTAGATGCCACAGCATAATAGTTTGTTCACCCAGTGGTTAAATATATGCAGTATAAGATGAACTAGGACTGCTGCTGTTGATTCAAGAGTGTTTTGTCTGCTATGTTGTAATTGCTGTGCTTGTCCTTTTAGCTGGACTATGCAGAGGATGCCACAGAGAAGAGAAGAGTGCTCGAAGTGGAGAAGGAGGATACAGAGGAGCTGCGGCAAAAATACAAGGTGAAGCCTTTCAGCCTTTTGTCATGCTAATAATTAGTGTTGGTTCTGTACTTACTATTTAAATAGTAATGTGACAAGTACTCCAGTTACTGTAATTGTGCATTCTCTCTTCTACTTTTTAAACACAATTTAACATTCATTCACTCATTCCCTTCTTTAATTTCCACTAATTACAGGACCAGATGGAAAAGGAGAAAGCCATTGCAAAGGCTCTGGAAGACCTGAGAGCCAATTTCTACTGTGAGCTATGTGACAAACAGTACACCAAACACCAGGAATTTGACAACCACATAAACTCTTATGACCACGCTCACAAGCAGGTACTCTTTACTGTCAATTTGTGTGCTCTTTATGGAGATCTGTTTTGCCTTCAAACATAAGAGAAACGATATCCTGACCAGCTTTGTTTCTCCCCGTCGTTATCATTGTCTTGTTTTTGTGTAATGCAGAGGCTTAAAGAGCTGAAGCAGAGAGAATTTGCTCGTAATGTGTCATCACGCTCCCGGAAAGATGGAAAGAAGCAAGAAAAGATGCTGCGCCGATTGCATGAGCTGGCTGAGCAGAGGAAACACCAGGACCGGTAAGAATTTATGTCCCGAGTGCCCTCTGCTGGCTGGATTCAACATTTATCTGTTAATGGCACACTTACAAGTCTGAGTGTTGAACTTTGAATAATCATTGTGCAACCTGTTAGGCCAAAGACCACATATTAAAGAAAGTAGATTTAATAGTATTTTAAGTTTGCTCTCTCAGCAGGTCAAAATGTAATAGAATTTAATGTGCAGTTGCACTTTTTCCAGATATGACCAAAGACATATAAAAAATCCTATTATAACATCCTCTAAATCCCTTTTAATGTAAATTTTTTAGTCAATAAAACCAAATTGTGATACTGAAGACTGCTAGAATCCTGTCAGGCCCCTTGTGATGATAAACAAAACACAATAAGCGTTTGATAATCCTCTTAAACTGTCACTGAAATGAAGCCGAATGTCTCCTTAGTTGTAAACATTGATCCCACATCACAGTGGACTCATGCGTCTGTGTTTCAGCACTCCAGGAAGTGGACCCATGTTCAAAACCACCACAGTGGCTGTGGACGGAGAGAAGGCAGAAGATGGCGACAACATGACGCCTGAGAACCCTGCTTTGACAGATGGTTCCCTGGAAGGATCTCTGACAGACAAAACTGGGCAAGCCTCCCCAAAGCCTGGCCCAGCCATCAGCTTCTCTCTGGGAAAGAACAATTCCTCCTCCCCAACCCCAAGTGGTGCATCCAAAGTCAGTGTGTCTTTCTCTTTTGCCAAGAAAGCTCCGGTAAAGCTGGAGACAGCAGCTGCAGTGTTTGCTGATCATGGTGAGGAGGCCATGGAGGAAGAGGAGAGCCAGGAGGGGGAAAAGGCTGGAGGACAGGAGGAGACATCTGCCTGTGGCACAGACAGTCCCAAGGGAGTATCGGGAGGAGGTGATGGAGTAGAGGGCGGTAGTGTGGCAGGGTCAGAAGAGGTGCAGCAGCCCGATGATGGAGGCTCTCTGGCCTCCACACTCAACAAACTAAAGATGATGATGAAAAAGGAGGAAGGATATGCAGGACAGGAGCCTCAATACTATCACTATGTACCTCCAGCTCACTGCCGGGTAAAGCCTCACTTCCAGTTTTTACTGTTCATGAAGGCCACCGATCAGTGTCAGAGCAAAGAAGAGGAAGATGAGGAAGAAGGACAGGAGGAAAAAAAGGTTGAAGATAGTCCTGAACCGACAGAGCCCAGTATTGCAGAGTGTAAGACTGAAAAAGAACAAAGTAATGCCACTTCAGCCCCTGACTCAGAGCAAACTCCTCTATCACCTAAAGTGAAGACAGAGGATGTCTCTTCATGCGCAGCAGACACAGCTTCCACCGAACCCACCTCGCCTACACAAAAAGCAGAGAGCACACAGGATACTCTGGATTCCAATTCTGGCCCTAAAATCCCCACTGGTCCGTTCTTCCCAGTCCTTAGCAAAGATGAGAGTACTACCCTGCAGTGGCCCTCCGAGCTCCTTGAATTTACAAAAGCTCAGCCTTCCCTGTCTTACAGCTGTAATCCCCTATACTTCGACTTCAAGCTGTCCCGCAACAAAGGAGTGCGTGGTGGGAAAGCAGCAAAGTCCCCTAAGCCTTGTGAAGAATCTGATGACAAGGGACAAGAGGTAGCAGCCTCAACAGCTGAAGTAGAATCAACCACTAAAGCTGGAACCAGCGCTGACAAAGATAAGCCAATGATGAAGGGAGAGCCTGGCCAGTCAGAAGGTGATGAGCAAAAGCCTCCAACTGGCAGCAGTAGTGCCAAGAAAAAAAAGAAAAAGAAGAAGCATAAGAAGTCTGCAAAGCACTCAAAACGCAAAGGAAAAGACAAAGGAGCAGCAGAAGATGCAGAGGGAGAGACAGAGGTAACGCAAGAGAAGCCCAAAAAGAAGAAGAAACACAAACGGAAGAAGAGCAAAAACAAAGCTCCAGATCAAGATGATGCAACAGGTGATGAAAAGGAGAAAGCAAAACCAAAGTCAGAAGATAAAGCTGTTTCCTCCACTGTTCAGCTGACACCTGGGGTGGGAGGAGCTACAGGAAACACAGGAGTAGAGCTAGGGAAGAGAAAACGTGCTGCTAAGGAAGTGCCTTGCAAGTCTGGAGCAGAGGAAGGAGGAGCCAGGAAAGGCACAGAGAAGGCCAACTCCTCAGAGGAGCACAGTGGCACCAAGCGACAAAAGACAGACTCCAGTGCACCTCAAAGTGCCTCCTGCTCCACCTCAGCCCAAAAGAGTCCTGGTCCTGGTAGGCCTCCCAGCAGTGAGAGTGAAGAAGAAGGCGGCTCTAACACTCAACGCTCTCGTCATCACAGGTCAAGTCCTCGGGAACAACGACGCCACCACAGTGAGGAATCGGGGCGGTCCTGTAGTCGTTCATCAAGACGAGGAGAAAGACGGGGCAGCAGCCGTCGGCGCCACCGTGGCCAAGCCTCTCGTAGTCACTCTTACTCCAGCAGCTCTGAGCGCTCCTCAGCAGGCAGCAGTGCCTACAGCCACCGTAGCCGCAGCTACTCTGACAGCTATAGTGACTACAGCACAGAAGGTCGCAGGCGGCGGCGCTCCAAACGTTCATCAGACTCAGAGTATGAACGGCGGGGTAGCCGAGGATGTAGACGATCCAGGAGACATCAGTACTCCTCTTCCTCCTCAGATGACTCCCGCTCACGTTCACGCAGCTACAGCCGCAGAAAAAGGCGTCGGCGGCACCACAGGAGCAGCTCGAGAAGCTCCAGTAGCTGGAGCCGCAGCACGAGTGCAAGATCCTGGAGGCGCAGCTACAGCCGAAGCCACAGCTCTGCCAGCCGCTCCTCCAGTTCAACCAAAGGCTCCCCTCACCGACGAGGCGCCAGAGGTCGAGGGGACAGTGACACACATCGCAGAGACTTCAACCGCTCTCGCATCTACCGCTCCCAATCTCCACGATCGTCTTCATCACGAGGCCTTAACCGCAACACCCATTCATCCAGCTCACAGGCTCTGAGGCCAGGGGGGTCCCGAGATGCAGGGGAACAGAAAAACACCCTTACTGCACGCCAGCTTCTGGAGAAGGTCCAGTCTAAAAAAAGTTCTGATGATTCTGCTACAGGAACAAAATCTGGCATTAAAATTAAAGACCCACCGCAGGGCTACTTTGGTCCCAAACTACCCCCGACCCTGGGAAATAAAGCCATGCTTCCACTTTTTGGCAAGCTGCAGGCAGGCAAGAAACCAGTGATTCCCCTAACCAGACCCGATGAGGGAGAGAAATCAGGAACAGGGAAGGGGTCTGAGGCTGAGGGCGAGGTTATCCTGGTAGAGCCGATAAGGGAGTTCCCTCCTCCACCACCACCTCCAGCTCCACCAGTCCAGAAGGTTGAGGAGGCTCCACAGAACACAGTGGTACAAGAAGAGACACAGCATCCTACTACAGAAGCCCAAGTGCACCAAGAACCCAGGCCCTTGTTTGAACAGGAGCCTTCCATGATGATGCCTCAGTACCAAGGAGATTCAGGACAGGACCCTTCCCAGAACCCCATGATGGAGCCTCTCATGCCAGAAATGCAGCAGCAGCCTCCAATGCATGCCTACCCTGCTTATCCACCACCCAACCTGGAGGAGGATGGCATGGAGGCAGAGGAGGACGGACTGGCTCCTTTGGAGAGTCAGCCTATTACGTTCACACCAGAGGAGATGGAGAAATACAGCAAGTTGCAACAGGCTGCACAACAGCACATCCAGCAGCAGCTTTTGGCCAAGCAGGTCAAGACATTTCCCTCTGCTGCTGCTGCAGCAGCCGCCGCTGCAGCCGCTGCCAACTTGGCCCCTGCTCCTCCTCCACCAGCTCTGCAGCAGATCCACATTCAACAGCCAACAGTGTCTGTGGCCTCCGGCACGTCGATAACCACAGTGCAACACGCCATCCTGCAGCACCACGCTGCCACTGCTGCAGCCATGGGCATCCACCCAGGTCATCCCCACCACCCACATCCTGCACATGCCCAGTTGGCCCAGGTACACCACATTCCCCAGCACCATCTTACACCCATCTCCCTGTCTCCTTTGGGTCCCTCCCTTGGTCATTCTCTGGGACACTCACTGGGACATGCTGGGCTGATTCCTGCGCACCCGACAGCCTTCCTCTCTGGTCAGCCCATACATATTATCCCAGCTTCTGCACTTCACCACACCCCTTTAGCTCTCCACCATGTCCCACATACAGCCCTATACCCCACACTTTTCACACCTCGGCCCTCCCAGGCTGCTGCAGCTGCAGCTCTCCAGCTCCACCCACTCCTACACCCAATCTTTTCAGGGCAGGACCTCCAGCACCCACCTAATCATGGCTCTTGAGTTATGACACGAGTGAAGGAGTTAATTCACAGCTCTGGGGGAAGACGTGACCTGAACTGTCTTGGTTTGGGGTTTTAGATGAAGTCTTTGTGACGACATGCAGTCAGTGAGACAGGAAACTTGTCAATAAACCACCATTTTACTGGCCTACACAGTGCAGCAAGTTGGAGCCACAAAGTGGTGTTGCCTGTGTTGGTTTTAAAATTGACACATTTTCTTCTGGCTCATGTGAGACTTTTTTTTTTTTTCATGGTTCGCCCTGAATTTTTAAGACAGGGCGTCAATTTAAAGAGACTTCCTTTATGTTCCATGTAGGGGGAATATTAACAGAGCCCATATGGTTTGATGACAAATCAGAGAAACCACTGGAGTTTCCTTTTGTTGTTTATTTTCCACATAATATTATTCTCACAGTTTTTGCTCATTTTGGCAGCCAAAGAGAGACGTAACGGCTGAAGCAGAATCATGTCAGGAGAGGTGGAGGAGGAAGTGGTAATATTCTAGAGACCTACAGCTTCGACTCTGTAATGTAAACTTCAGAGACGTACTATTTCATAATTACTGATGCTTTCTGTTCTCATGACTACTTGCTTTCTATTGGATCCCTGGTCTCAAAATAATTTGTAATGCAGTAACTTGTACATATTATCAGTGTGTAATGTGAAGAATCCCACCAGTGATGACCATATGAAATTACAGCTATGGTGTCCCAATCGGTGTGACATTGTCACTTATGAACCACCCCTCTCTGAGCGAGGGGAAATGTGATGTAGGGGTTTTTGATATTCCTGATGCTCTGAAACAAGGCTCATGTTCCCTGTGCTGAGGGTACACCTGAATGAATTGCACTGAAATCTGTACATCAAGATGTGGTGCTTTCGCACCATGTAACAATAAGATTGTAGTATACTTCAATAATTGTATTTTTCGTTTTTTAAATTATTTTCCAAAATGCTCTTCAGAAGAAGGGCCGTGTTTTGCTTTTGTGTAATTTTGTAAATAAAATTGCTGTAGATTAACCTATTAACATTCTAGAGGTTTGAGACTGCTGTTGGGAAAAAGCAGAATGACAAGTTGGATGGAAGACGGACACTATGTATTTTATCAAGGTTGTTTCTAAATTACCCCGGCTGAGACAGGCTGGGGCGGCAAAGGATAGTGATCTGTCAAACAGTAGCAACTCTGTATTTTTTAAAGACCTACTCTGTTTCAGCAAATAAAATCTTGAGTTCATGTGTCTTTTTCTGTAATATGTAGGCGGGGTGGGTGAAATTCACATGTAGACACCTGATCTAAACAGTTGGAAGACTGATGAGATTTTGTCACTTGTGCATAAACCTCATTTGGGTCAGACAGGCAAACTCCCTGTAGAGGTCAGTGTTGAATATGAAACACTAGATGGTGCCCTAGTTGCCTTGAATAGACATTTGAAAGCAGTAAATCGACAAACTGCATTATCACCTGTAGAGTTAACACCGCCAGCTGCCAGTAAAGCAGTGCAGCTGCCTGCACTGAAAAGGAATGCTCATATTAATAAGATCTAACTTTAACCGAACCTTGTTGCTGTTATGAGAAGATTCATTAGAAAAAGATAACAAGGGAATGAAACATGTTTTATTCTATTAAGAGAATTAAATCACTCACATAGTGAGAGTAGACCCAGGCATAAATCCAAGAGAAAGTGTATAACAATTACTGCTTTTCTCAACAGATCGTTGTTGCCATCTTAGCTACAAATATGCTCAGTTGCCAGTTTATTAGGAACACATAGCTGACCTAACTGCATTAAATCCTGCCTTCACAAAGGTTTTTATGTTCTGTTTTGAGAGGTGTCAGATCAGCTGGATGATCATTTTGTAGGCTGCAGTTTGTGGTGTCTAGAGGTGTCTATTATTTTATCCAGCTCCCTCTTATATCAGTGAGAATGGGCTAAATAACATGAACAGACAAACCTCTGTGTAATGTTCAACAGCACCACAAACTACATCCTAATATGGATGGAATGATGAAGTTGAATCTACACCTCTTAATAATTTCAACAAAAACTGAACATTATAACCTTCATGGAAGGAGGGTTTATTTCAGGACTGTTAGACTGCATTAGTGAGTGAGCAACTGAGAACACACAAAAACAAAAGATACTCCATACTCCAAAATACAATTAAGTAACAAAGTATTTTCACACTAATATTTCTAATTCTCTATTGAACCATGCTTAACAAGGCAGAATGACACTGACAATGTTAGTGACAGATGAAGGAACAAAACAGAACATAGCTTTTCACTAGAGGCAAGCGCAAGCAGAGTATAAATATCTGATTGAAGTATTTTTAAGAAGCTATTTGGGTACAGTCACAAGAGTGATTTACAGTTTCAGAGTGGTTTTGATTGAAAAAAAAAATTATGGGTGTGTGGCAGTAATCTGAGGAAAGCAGCAGAAAGTTCAATGTCTTCTTGGAGCTTCAAGTGGAATAACACTGTCTGTAATTAAGGTCTTCTCCAAACTTACCATTATGCCGGTGCCAAAATATTAGAATGTTAGAATTCAAACTATAATGGCACAATTTATAAAAATTACTTTAATATGATGTTAAAAATTCAGCTCTGCCACTATTCATATCATGAGGGACGATGTGCTGCAGAAATGTCCACAAGTGATCGATGCTTCAGTGGTGGTCAGCCCAGGTATCTGATCACCAGGAACATGAAGACGCATGTCAACAGCATGCCTCCAATCATGATGAACTTATCTTGGGTGGCTCGCCTTTCTATCAGTCTCATCACTGTATTAGACAGCCCCAACATGTTGGCCACGTCCAGCATCTTCTTATGGGTCCCCTGTGCAGAGCCAAACAGTAATGATCACGTGTTGGATCAGGATATAACAGCCATAAGAACACACAATGTCTTGGAAAATGGAGGCATTACACGACGACATTGTAATTATCTTTGCTAATTCATCTGATTTTGGGAGAAGTTTAGTGCCAACGCCCTCCCTAACGTGCCGCGCCGTCAGAAGTTTCTCATGGCTAGACACCCGGGTTATGAATGCTAATCAACAGACACACCCTGATAAGAGGAGGCCTGAAGCAAAACCAGGAAGAGCATCTCCTCCCTGGAAACAAGGACTCACCCTTGAACTGAGCATATGCACACTAACAATGAGACTATTGTGATAAATGTAGACACCAGAAACTGGGTCAGGGAACATAAGTGCAAACCTGTATCTGTCAGGGAAACATGGCTTTCTAATCTGTTTCCTTTCTTTAGAAAACACAGAGTAAAAGTCCTCTGCTCTGCTACAGATTGAGAATCTTTATATGGATTTTGTGCAAATAGTTTGTACACACCTTCAGTGTGGATCTCTGATCTCTGAGACCGTTGAGGATGCTGCTGCCACTGCCCAGGAGATCATCCATGCCTCTGTGTGCATTGTGCAAACTGGAGTTAAACTGTAGGGTCTCATCTATGGGGATGGAGGTATCTGCATCCTAATGAACAAGAACAAACACTTTTTAATTCCAAATTACTCAGATTGAGACTGACATGTTTGTACTGTTTGTTACACTGTGATATGAACGTCTGAATGCTGCATCCCATAGCCACTTAAGCGGTTTCTAACTTCAGTGGCCATAACCTGAGCTTGGTTGCTATTGTTCGGTTTATTTCCCAGCCTTTTTTGAGGTTTTGACTTACGTTGGTTGTGAAGGTACGGCTCATGAGCTCCTCCCGCTCTCTCTCCTGGGCCTCTCTGGTGTAGCGTCGATGCTGGAAATTTTGTAGAGCGGTCCGGAGGTGCTGAACGTCATATTTAAGCTGGTCTACTCGCCTGAGGGAGAGCAAAGAATACAATTCAACTCTGTTGATTGAACTTTGTCATGAAGTGGAAAAAAGCTTTCTCTAAAGCAAAGCAAACCATTCTCTATTACACTACAAACCAGGGTATCTGCAGGTTCTGAAATCTTACAAAGCAATGAATTTGGTTTCCTCAAAAACAGGCCTGAAAAGGTATTTAAACGTGTTTATTTTTCATTTACAAAAGTCCTGTACAGTAGCATTACTTATAAAGCATTTTGTATCTGATCGTGGGTTGTTGGGAGATGTTACACACCTGTAAACTAAAAACAGGACTGTTTCATTAGTCGGCTGCAGGTGGCTGTTTTTAATTGGTTAATCCATCTATGAATTTTCTGCTGCTTATCTGGGTCCAGATGAAATATAAGTTGTTGATCAATATTAACAATAAACTGGAACACACTAACAAAAATGTGCTATAAACATCAATAAATAAATAATAAATGTAGACCTTATTGTCTCTACTGGTTTTCCATCATTCTTTGACCGGTATGACTGTGTGGTATTAAAAAGGGCTTCAGTAATTGGTGAACTCTGAAGAAACCATGACAAACACTCATTCACCCACTTGATATATTTTATGACATTGCTCACTGCACCACATCTTAATTCTTAGTGTTCATAATTGTTCTGGTTGATGAGAACATTTCTTTTCCCTCAAATCTCATGCAGCTGGAATGAAGAGTCTCTCACAATCTCCCCCTCTCCTGATCTTCACTCAGGCCCCACTAGAGCTCTGCTAAGATCAGAGGACTGCTGTGGGATGGGGTGTACTGTGTCCCCTAAGGCCTGTTTACCCAGCTCAGAAATGAATCTTTGCCCAATGCAGAAGGAATGCTGGTGATGACGGGGCTTCTGAGGAAATGTTTTCATAGAGCCACGTCGCCACAGGGCAGGACAGGGCTGCCTGTCTCATCCTCTACACCCTCCCCGTGTCTTTATGAGATATGGCCTGCCCTGCCAGCTCTGGGGCTTTAGGGTCACCATCAATTGACTCACTCCAAACTCACAATTTGGCGTTCTGGCGGCGGTTTGGTGGCTCCTTGCTGGCCAGAATCTCGAGGCGTTCTAAATGGTTGAAGATCTGGTCGATTCTAGCCTGCAGGTCATTCTCTAACACTTGTATAGTGAGAAAAAGAAAAAGAAAAAAATTTGAGGATAAAGAAAATGACAATTAATTTGGTAGAATTATTGGAAGGAACATACTAAATTATATCAGGGCTGCAACTAATGAGTTTTATTACTAATCCAACAGTCCAGTAAAAATAATGCTTTTTATATA
>JBBMJY010000010.1:5578271-5604382 GCA_037833715.1 Toxotes lorentzi | reverse complement strand
TATATACACACACACCACCAAACATGAAATCCTGATATTTGAGAGACTGTAACCAGAATGATTGGCACTTCTGTTTGAAAAAGACTAAAACATGATTAATCTGTTGTCCAAACAGTTGCAGATTAGGACTATTCAATTAACTCACAAGTAGTTGCAGTTCTACATCAGTTTTTCTTACACTTCTCTTCTGCATCCAAAAAACTGACTCTTGTTGAAGGGACATCTCACATTTGTAGATCTGGATTTAATGCTTTTCCAACTGCGTTAAATTTTCATATTGCTGAGACTGTGGGTACCTGTTTATTCCTGCTCACATGGCCAATATTAAGTTATATATAGTATATATATAACTATATATATTATATATAGTTATATAAGTTTGGCACGATACATCCCCCCTGGTGTACAAGTTGATGTCATAATTTGGGAAGGAGAAGGGCGCCGGGGGGAAGGGGAAGGCCATGTCTACTGCCTGGCTCCCACCATTATCTAGAAGAAGCCCTCCCAGAGTCTGTCACTGCACCCACCCCACTGCTTCCTGTCTTGGCACCAGCCTGGCCCAGAACTCATTGAGCAAGCACCAACCACAGAAAACAATCAACCAGGGAGACACCACCCCCCTACAGTCATTATGTCAGAGAGGGAAACAGGCAGCCATAACAAAGACCAAGTACCAGGCAGAAATTAAGAGACCACTCAAAGGAAAATGGACTGGAAGTGGTGCCATCAACACTAATCTAACAACACTCACATACACAGCAGGGGGAGAGCTAAATGTGACCCTCTCACACAAATCATGTACAGCCCATCACTCTGCTTTTTTTTCTTTTATTGAACAAATAACAACAACATACACAGCTAGGGGTTGAGGTAGAACATCTCAATGACATCACAGTGTAATTATTATACAATAAATGAAAACGAACTAAAACAGTGAAGGTCTTCAAGCTAGATTTCAACACATTTCGAGTCCCTCCAGAAGACCAGAACTACAACATGGAGGACCAGTCATGGTGAAAACTGGACTTCAGTGGTGAAAGTATCTAATAAATGTGTGTGTTTAATCTAATTCAATAGCCCCAAATGATATGGAGTCGACCTGTGACTGTTGCTGTTTGCAGTCGCCCATTTTATTGGATTTTATTATAGGAGAATCGGATTTGAGCAGCAGGAGTAACAGCAGCTCTGACTACTCACAGTGTACCGACTGACGGTCTGTCTTCTCCAGGTTTCCCATCAGAGACTGGACCTCCTGGATTTGCCTGATTCAGAAACATAACGTTAAAAAATAGCAGAGGGAAACCAACACATGAAGCCAAAAATATAACTACTTTTGAACAGTTATGATCAGTGAACAACAGTGGAAACACTTTGATGACCAATAATCCTCCCATGATAACAGTTTACCACAGTTAAATCACTTGTAATTAGCTAGTTCTGTTACACTGGTTAGCTAGCTGCGACAGAGCAGCTCTCCCACAAGACAGACGCACTCACTTGTTTGTCTGGTGATAAAGCGTCTCCATTTTGCCTGATCTACCGAAACGCTTTGCTTCCCTTTTGCCTTATATCCTGAATTTTATTGTAACACCTTTATTCTGACAGGCGGCTAAGCTAGCAGGCTAGCTCACGGTAGTGGAGTGTACACGTCATCAGCCGAGCGTTTGTGTACGGAAATAGGAAAGCGGAAGCGCCGTCGCGTCACTCGAGAGATCAGGGGGAAAAAAGTGAAGAGCGCTCACTCCGCCTCGATTTTTCGAAACTGAACGTAATCGCATTAGTGCACTTTGTCTGCACTTCAGCTTTTGCGTGGCCAGCGGCTATTTCTTTGACATTTTTGCGAGTTAAGGAGAGTTACATGGTTTATTTAATACCATAGTTAGTTATCAGTTTTGATTAATTCTTATCTATTGATATTGTTTTGTCAGTTGATGATCTTTGGCTTATAGAAAATGCTTAAGAAACACCACCTAGTGTCAGTACAGCCAACAAACAGATAAGATACCTAACCTCATTGTTTAATCTTATGAATTGCTATTCTTGTTTTTTGTTTGTTTGTTTGTTTTGTTTTTTGTTTTTTGCTAAATGCTGTGGTAGGACACCAAAAGTCTGTACTGAATGTAGTGACACTGAATCCTCCACAGCATCCCACGATCTAGGCTGAATTGACAGACCCCCAGGTGATACAAAACATCCCAGTTTTATTCCATGTCATTTGGTTCAACATAATTTTATTAATCACAAATTTGTCAGAAATTTGTACCTCTTATGTACAGTATCATCAGTGTCAGGTTCATCGTCAGTCTTGTGGCCTTGCTCTTGTAAAGGGACCCTGGGTCAAAATTTAGTTTTAAGACCTTTTTTGTTTCCATTTATATTGAGCTCATCTGTAACATACCTCAGCCAAGGTACATCCCAGAGCCCTCTAGACGTTAATTTAGAGGTTAATCTGACCACTCCCTTAATGGACAAGAGAACATTTCCTTCAGATGACTCAAGTGACACTGAACTTCACAAATTTAAATCTAGGCTTTAGGCTACATTTTCCATTATATTTGATATTCACTCAAACATAATAGCTGACAGGTGTAATGGCAGAGATCCTTTCCCATACAAAGACAAGCTCTGAGAGCATATAGCATAATCTGTTGACATGTAGACATGTGACAGGAAAGACTCTGTGAAACATGTCCCAGGGGAAGCTTTTGTCAGCTCACCCTGACTCTGTCTAATTAGGCTATCCTCTTTTTCCACAGATGGGTGTCAGAATATTCCTGTCTGTCCATCCAGAGGCTTCCTTCTTGCCTGCAGTAAGAGACACCAAAACTAATGATATCAAAATTTTCATCGTGAGGTGAGATTACAAGTCACCAATCAAAGTGGAGAGGATGTCTGAGGAAGGAGACAGGTTGTTTGTGAAGTTGCCTGTCACAGAGTGACTCTGTCATGAAGTACTGTGTGAAAGTGGCACGATTGGATTTCCCAGAACAAGCTGTGAAAATTTCACAATAGTTCCTTGGTGATTTAATGGGAGGGAAATCATCCCGGGGCGCTGCTTGGCATCTTAACAAAACCACATCTCAATCACCTTTCACCAACCCTCCATCACCGTTCCGTCGACTAATATGGGAGGGGAGAAATCGATGAGAGCAGGAGCGAGCAACGCAAATCCAAGCATCCTTTAACCTTATTGGTGCAGTGAGCTGTTACAAGCTCCTGTTTGGAAGTGATAGCTGTATCTGTTTACCTCATCCAGCACAGCAGTCAGAAGTCAGCCCAGACAGCTTTCCATGGCTGCCTGATGGTACTTGAGTTGATGGTTGTATCTTCAGGCTAGACACTTCTCAACAGAGGTCCTTTTCACCCACCCCCACATGTCAGAAACCTAGAGATCTGTTCATGCCACTTCTTGCTCTCGCTGTTCACCGTTTTTGGTTGTCATAACACATCCCCAGGGCAGTGGTTGGATGTGCACAGCTTTAACCTGTTGCTCAGAAAAGAGAAGAAGTAGAGAACGGGAGAAGTAAGGCCCCCTTCAAACCATTTCTGAGCAGTACATGAGGCACTTTTACCCCCCCACCCACCCCAAGGTCGTGGGGTTCTCTCTGTCTGTCCTTTATCTTTCAGCCCTCGGGAAAAGATGAGATGAGCTTACTGGTTTTCCTCCACACCTGAGCACCACGGGCACAAACTGGAATCCAGACTCCAGGTGTGGAGCACAGTCACGTCACTCGGACTGACCGAGAGATCACATTTGGTTACACCCAGTTTGATGTTGCACATTAATACATGTTTATAGCACATAGTTAGGATTCTGTCCAGCTATTAAGCTGCTGAAGAAGATGTCTCAGGACCCATTTGTTTGTATTTTGGTCTTGATTTTATCAGTATATCTCAGAAAGTTTGTCAAAGAAATTTGTTATACATTTCCCCATTCAGAGTATTGTAATTATTATATGTACCTGCATCAAATCTACCATATAATTAGAATATTATTACAGATTCATTAACTTGCAAGATTTTTTTTTTTATGTCAAGGGAGAACTGACTTTAACAACTCTATATAGTGATGGTTTAGTGTATAACAATATAGATTTGTGTGTTTGAAGTGTGTGTGTATCTTTATGGATTGAGGACAGTTTGGAGAAGTGAGGACATATTCACCAGTCCTCACTGACACACCTTCAAAGGGCTGCTTAAGGGTTAAGACTTGGTTTTAGGGTTCAGGTTAGAATTCGGTTTAGGTAAGGACTGAGATGAGGGTTGGGGTCTGTCATTCAGTCGTGATGGTTAAAGTTAGGCAAAGGGGCTAGGGAATGCATCAGGTAAATGGGTGTCCTCAAAGAGATAGAAGTAAAAACTTCTGTGTGTGTGTGTGTGTGTGTGTGTGTGTGTGTGTGTGTGTGTGTGTGGTCGCCTCACTGGATCGTCAAAGATTATTTCCTGATGCCAGGCTTTGCTGCTTTGGGTGCTCCAGCTGGAACCAAACACAATTTAGCGCTGGATCAGCCCCCCTGTCCTGGTTAGACAACATGGCAGCAGAGTTATTGTTCGGTAGGGGAAGAAAGCACTGAGTGTACTCTGTGATTACGGCCCTCAGTAACACTGTTTTGTTCATCAAGGGAAAATGATATGTTATTGAATCACCTCTACACAACATACTTAATGATGTTTTCCAGGCAATATAATACATCATAACTCTACAGTGATTGCCCAAGACAGACAGAGTGAAGAAGCCAATTATGAGGAGCAATATTGCCTTGGGTCAACAATTTTTGGATACCAGTCATTTTTTTGAAGGCACACTCATGTTCTCACTCCCCCCCGAGGGAGATGATCCACTCGTCTTTGAAGCTGTGATGAGACGCTCAATGAAAGCAAATGAGGGCTTGTCAGAGATGACAGGAGAAACTCATAAGCTTCCAGTGTCTCAGTGGGTTCTGATGGGAAAAGTGGGACCAGAAGGGGTGGCCCCCCCCAGAATCTTCCAGAGCAGGACTGTTGTAGGTAGTTCTCTTGTTAATGTCAGAACCTCTGTATGAGGTGACTGTTGACATTTTTCTGTTGGAACGTAAATCAGACAACCCCAAACATAATCAAAAGGACTGCAGAATGATGAAAAACAGTCACAAAGTGACCACAAAATGGTTGCTGTTTGGTTGCCTATACTATAAAACTGCAATGTCCACAGTCGATTCTCTGCTCTTGTTTCCTGTCTCTCTCCAGGCTGTTAAATATAGACAAAAATTCTTGAAAAATAATTTTAAAAGAAATGATGCACAACAACCACAAAGAGACACAAAACAATAATGACCACAAAATAACACCAAACAACCACAAAGAGACATGAAACAACCACAAAAAGACATAACGCAAGCACAAAGTGATGCAAAATGTCCACAAAGTGTCAAAAAACAAAAAATGATGCAAAGCCACTAAAAGGAGACAAAAATGACAAAAAGATGCAAAATGACCACATTCAGTTTAGTTGTCTTGCTCTTGTGTAGACATGTCTGTGTCCGTAATCTGTCCATAGTATTTCACATTAGAATATTTAAAGCAGTATTCATTTATTATGCTGAGTTAAAGCTTAATAACACACAGGTTATTGTTGCCCCCTCCCACTTGAAAGGGTGCTTTGACCTTATTTGCTCTTCTCCGGGAGGTAGAAAGGAGTATCTTTCCCAGTGAGAGAAAGTGATCGACCTTATTGCTAGACTCTCTTGCTCTTCCTCCCAGCTTTACTTCTTCTGACCTCAAAGAGCCCATACAGCTGTCAGACACAGACACAGACACAGACACACGCAGCCCTGTGGCCATACCACCTGTGACACCCAGACCTCTTAGGATGAGAGATGCTGTCCACCCCTGTGGTTGGATGACGGCTTCGCCAGGATGGAAACACAAACAGCAACATGGCACGGAGCACTAGACTGGGTTTCCCCTGCCTGACAGCTTCTTACCCACAGTCAGGCACCCACTCTCAACCACATTCTCATGATTAAGTCGTATGTGTCAGTTAGCCAGAGCGTGCGGTTCACAGAGCTCAAAAGATAATAGATTTTGATGGCACATTGTTGTGTCTTCGAATCCCTTAATGACAGTGATGATTTAATAAGTGTGAGCACTCAAGGAAATGAAGCCAACAGAAGGCATAATTGTGTAGCTGTAGAAATGGCAAACAATCACAGACGACATTCCAGGCTTATTTTCCAAAATGTTGTCGGCTGAAAGAACACATAGCTCTGCTCTTTATCTGTGTTTTTCTCTCTTGGATGTTGTTGACCTGGGAAAGTTTTGTTTCAGATGTAATGGAGGTCAGCGTGTGTGTGTGTGTGTTTCTGTGAGAGAAAAGCAGAGGAGTACCATACATTGAGCAGGGGGAGTCAGTTATGAAAGTGCATGAGGTCTTATCGCGTCCTATCACTGCAGCTGCAATGCAAACCCTGCTGTTAGTGCTGCAGGTGTTTCTGTGGGGCAGCATGGGAACAAACTCCCCCAGGAGTTTCCCATTTGGAGGGGGGGGGGGTCATTGGACTGGTTGCTGGGCGGGGGGGTACCTTGTCTCTTTGTGAACACAGTAGGGCTCCAACTAATGATTAGTTTCATGACTGAAACAAGACTGGAGTCTACAGCCACAGTAACTCCTGTATAGGGCTGTACTTGGACGCAGCAGAGCTTTGAACTAAATCCTAACATGCTGATGTTAAGCAGGTGTAATATATTTGCTATATTCACCGTCTTAATTTGTTGTGTTAACCTGCAAACATTTACTAATTAGCAGGAAACACAAAGTACAGCTGAGATCGTTGGGAATGCCATTAGTTTTGCAGGACAATTGGACAAATTTTGATTTTGACCCGATGATGGCACAAGGCGAAAAGTCATAGGATCACCAAAGTCACTATAGTTCATCCTCTGGGAACTATGAATCTCTGTACAAAATTTCATGGCAGTCCATCCAATAGTTTTTGAGATATTTCAATCTGAAAATGTTGGAGTGACCAACATTGCCATCCCTAGAGCCAGGCCACTAGCATGTCTGTAAATCTTGATCACAATTACTGAACCAGAAGCAGAAGTTGAAGTTGACATGCTCAAATTTCTTGTTTTGTCCTGCCAACTGTCCAAAAAAAAAACAAAGCTGTTTTGTTGTTATCATTGAAGACAAATAAAAATCAAGACAATGTTCATATTTTCTGTGGGAAGAGAGAATTTTAAGCATCTTGCTTTAAAAAAGGTGACTTACTCAATTAATTGATTATCACAATAGTTGTTGATTAATCAACTAATAATATCAGCTCCAGAACAGACAGTGAGGAGAAAGACTGTGTATCATGGAGGAACCCTCACAGCCATTGTTATCCAAGGGCTGAACTCTGGTAGATGTTGGGATGCCTCTGGAAACAGAGCAGATTTATAAAAGGCTATTTATCATGCAGGCAACTGGCTTACTCATCTCTGAGTGAGATGATTTTAATCCTTCTTTTTTGTCTGCTTTAATTTTGTGTGTTTTATTTTCTTACTCTGAACATTCATTCCGTAACACAGTGCTTTTCTCCGCCCTCAGGTGAAAATCCATCATTTCAACCCTGCTGCCTGCTCAATTGACCGTCACACATGTATACACCGTCTCTACACCCATGCGCCTCATCACCCACCGCGAGGAGCTCAGCCACCATCCCAGTCCACCCCAGCCTCCGAGCTAGGCCCCCCCATAGAGGTATGCACTCAGCCTCATCATAGCTCTAGGCAGTGCATGTTCTTGTTGTGGGTTGAGCAATTGCATTAGTCATTTCACATTCCAAATTCCTACCCCATGCCGTATTTACAACTTTGTCTCTTTCTTTTCCCTCTTTTTCTGCACCAAATCCATCTCTCCACATTGTCCTCATCATTTAATTTTCTCTCTGTGCGATGTCAGGGTGTGGGGATTAGGCCCAGCACTGATGCTATCTAAGTGCTTTCTCTTCAGAAGCAGAAGTCTTGCAGGGTTTAGATGTTTGACTTGGGGCTCAAAGGTTCTGATTACAGGACGGGACAGCACTTTGTGTCCTTGAGCAAAGTATCTACCAGGCCTTCTACGCTTCAGTTAACATCTACTGTACACAAATGGGTGATGTATAAACCTGAAAGCTATGTAAGTTGCTATGGAAAATATCTTTTTGCTAAGCAATGCAAGTATAATACATATCTCAAAAAATGGCCCAGCCTCAGCCTGTCAATTCATCTTCATCTATCAGAGTGCAGTGTAGAGCTGCAGCTCAGCCCGGCATAGTAACCTTTACCTGAACCAGACCAGTGCAGACACAAGAGATAGTGTTACCACCAGCATCACCCTACATTATCTATGTCATTCAGAGTCCTAGGGTGACACAGAGAAGCTCCAGCATACAGCAGGCCGACTGCGGCTCCGACCCGCAGAGGAAAACCTCACTACAAACACACACTCCCATTGAAGTGACCACAGGTGTGCACACAGCAATTATGCACACACACTTATGCAAAAAAACCCTTTCTACCCTCACCTGTCTCCTGTCAGGACTGTTTCAAACACATACACAGACACAGGAGCTAGCATATTGCACCCCTGCTCTGTCCAACCCCCCCACCCTGCTCAAAGCAGCCACCCTCAGGGCTTGTGCGTGCGAATCCGGCTGTGGACTCAGCAGCCCCCATCGCTGCACCGCCTCCTCTCAGGGTAGTGAGGGAAATGAAGGCTTTAGGAGTTCATTATAAAACAACAACAGCAGCAGCAGGGGATAGGCCTCCTGGGGCCACAAACTATCCCTTCTCATCCCTCCATCCTCATCTTTTTCCTTTATGTCCTTCAATATCTCAACCCCTGTCCACCCTGCTGCCCGCGACACACTCCTCTGTCTCGTTATTTATCCCACAGCTCTGCTGAGAAGAAGGTGGCTTTTTTTTTTTTAAAGAAAAGAAAACCTCAGCTTTCATCTTGAATAAAGTTAAATACTGATCTGCAATATTATAATATGGCAAGTTCATATGGTGAGTCTCACCATATGAACTTGTTTGACCTCAGCCATCAGAAAGACAGCTGACTTGTGGATGGATTGCTGAAGTTTTCGACTTTATTGTCCGAGAGGAGAAATTAATATTGTAACAAATGACAAATGGACAAAAACATATTGTTGCTGTCCAGTGAAAACCATGTATCTCCAAAATGTCAACAGTTTGTGATACAAGAAAATCAACCCTCTTTTCTGCTTTGTGAATATACATTTTTCAGCCAGTTCAATGGACTTTAAATGTTGTATTTATCTTTAGAATTTTCACAATCCATAAGGGACAATGGACACTGCTTTAGTTGAACAGTGTCCATTGTAAAAAAAAGTGGAAGGTCAACTGGCTTAAGAATCTCATTGTAAGGCAATATATAGCTGAAGTTTGCAAACATTACCTAACATTTAGCAGCCATAAGCTTTTGGTCATACCAGACCAAGTGAGGGTGCAGCAGCAAAATACCCAACCTTTTACCTTTTCTTATTTCCCCACCTTTTTATATGAATATGGCTCATCTCATATTGTCGTCATGATTTTCCAACAGGTTTTTTTCTTCCTAAAAGTTACTTTAAAAGTGCTGCCCTCAAGACAGACTACTCATCACACAAAGAGATAAATTGCACCAATAATAACATACACAGCATACATCCGCAACAGAGGTTTTTAAGGCAATTAAAATCACGAGAAAAACTTAGTAATTTTAAAATTATTTTACAATACTTTGCAATACTCTGGGTCTCAAGTTGATGTTCTAATAAGGAATAATAATGTATAATCATAGTAATTAGAGAGCAACATCAAAAGCACCAGAGCACACACTAAACATAAATACCTCATACAATAGCCCTCTGTATGCTGTAGCTTCAATGATGCCTTGCAAATGAGTGGAAAGTTTATGATTCATGGATAATGGCACATAAACTGCTCTCATCATCGTCGTATTGGGGCGGCCAATTGTAACTTTCTAATGGTGAATGGGGGGTCAAATGCTCCGTAAGACAGCATTCCTTTGAGTCATCATCGTCATTATGATTGTCATCGTAGATGTTGTACTGGCCAGAGGCACAACACCTGTAAGTGTGTCCTCCACCCACCCCCCTTCTCGCCTGTTACAGGGCGGTTGAGGGTGATGCAGAGAGACCACAGTCCTTTCAGATGAAAAGGAGGGCAGGGCAGAATCAGCAGGAAGTGGTTTTTGCTCGATAGATGCAGGGTGCAGAGTTTCAGGCAGGTGTATCGCACTCGCTTCCCCGTTGCGTGTGGAATGTGTGTGTGCACATGTGTTAGAGCACGGTTGAGGGTGACCGCCTGCGGCAACTGAACAAGAGACAACAAACACATAGCTCTTACAAACGTATGACCATTTATTAATCTTATTTGTTTTAAATAAGAATGTAATGCAACAAGATTAAAGAAAAAAAAATTACTTTTGAAATATGTATATATATATATATATACACCAAATTCAAAAGAACTGTACAAAAACCTAAAGCATGATCTTTAAAACAAATGCAAAGAAAAGGACATGTATCTACAGAGAGAATAACTCTGCATAGCTCATAAATCTTAAAGATTTTTGCCAAAAGATGAAGTGAGGTAGAAAATTACGATTCCACATTTTCATACACCTGGAGCCCTGACATGAGTTATATTCATATCATATATACAGTTCAGAATCGCTCACACAAAACATAAACTGGCCAATAAAAATAAATCTTTTGGGTCTAACGTGCACTTTTGACCTGCACACATGGACACACTGATTTGGATGTGAGTAAAAGGGAGTTAACATAGTGATTGTCTTTGATTTGCAATTTGCGATGATTGGCCCAGTTCAAAGGCACTGAGAACAAAGATGTGGCTAAATTAGACTTTGAAGACCAAATGGTTCAATCAGGCAATTTTAAACTTGAAAGTATTGCAAAGTGTGTATCTATATATATAGAAGAAAAAAAGAGGAGAACTAGTATGTTCACAAATTAGGTGTTTCAGCCTTGTTTGCAGCTATTTTCAAGGATAATGTTTGGTGTTTCTCTCTCTATTACTCTAGGCATTTCCCTTTGTTCTATTGAGCACACATTAGGCTACATGCAGAGATTTCCATGGATATTTCCATAAGAGCAACTGAAACGGAAACCTAGCTTGTTCCTTTACACAATAACCCAGTGAATGCATGTAGTAGCAAGGTATATCAGTGGCATTAACCGCCCTTCAAAGCCTCCAGTGGTTGTATTTATACATATATTTAGACCTAAACAATTTTTCTAACTTCTGTGATTAACTATACACTTTGTATGATATGTAGCAAGAGCAACTTAAGTGCTTTTTACTCAGAAAAGAACTCTAAACAGTTCTCCACAGCAGAAAATAGAACACAGCAGACAGAAAGACAGACAGGTAGATTCCTTTTAAGGCCATTTTTAGCCTCAGTGGCAACTCTCGATTATAAGAAGGTTAAAGTATGAAGCAGCAGTACAAAAGACACAAGGACCAGTACAATAAATAGTCAAATGAAGCTGGATAATTTCAATACAACAAAGTCAGTGTCAGAGCTCCCCTGCAGACAGGGTTTGGCTTCGTACTGCTGGTGGCACTCGGTCCAGTCCAGTACCTGTTTTTAAGAGCTTGTTTCCCCCTGTCCCAGAAGAGTGGGATTTCAGTGCATCCAGTGAGAGGAAAGCAGAGTAGTTTGACAACATCCTCACCTACTGTAAGCGGCTGCATATCATATTGGTGATGATTAGCAAATAACCGACAATTTTACAATGATAAGTGTATATTCCTCCCAAAATAACATGCAACTCAGATTGGAGATCTGCAAAGACGTGCTCTGATGTGAGATCAGAGCAGCGCATTGTCTCTAGGAGATTGAAATTCAGCCATGTCCACAAGTCTGATCAATGATGAACTCTTTGTCTCTCTCACATTTTTCCACTGTCTCTTTTTTGCAAGTCTTCACATACTCCCTATATTTCTTTTATCTCATCGTTTGTTTATGCAATTTTGCAGGTATACACCTCCTCCTCCCTCACACATGTCTGACACTCCACGTGGCAGCACCAGCGTACCTGGCAGTGGCAGGACAGGCTGGTGAGATGCATGGCTGTGTTGTAACCCCGTCCACAGCACAGACTCTGACAGCTGGTGTCTTTGACACACGACCGGCCGCCTGTACCCGGAGAGTAGCGGGACGGCCTGCAGAAGCTGGGGGAGTCTTCCAGGTAGACCAGGTCAGTAGTGCGGAGGCTCTGGCCGTGACGACGGGGGCCTGAGAGCTCTGTCTCCCCTGTGGCTGCGTTGGTGACACTCAGCACTCGCACTGCAGTGTCGTATCGGTACTTTAGCAGCCGCCCAGTGTCGTGGAAAGGCGATAGCTGCTTCCAGCAAGTCCGTACGGCGCAAGAGCCGGAGACACCGTGACACTTGCAGGTTGTTTTCAGCCCGCTCTTCACTGCCTGGGATGAGAGGGAAAAAAAGCATGGGAGGGAAAAAAGGGAGAGATGTCAGTTCCTTCAGTTTGATTCATTACCCGGCCTCTTATCTGGGAGGTCTATCTGGACAGAGTGAGACAGTTTCCTGCGGGGTGGGTAGAGGGTTGGGGTGGTGGTCTGCAGCTAGTGTGTCTTTAGCTCACCTTAGTCAAAAATTTTGACATAATGGATTGAGGGGGACTGTTCAGGATGCCGTATTTCATTTACCTCACATTTCTCACTTGGACAGCTCTTGCAAATTTTTTTTTCTCAATGTGTTGAAACTAGCTCTGTCTGCTTCTCTCCTGTCTCTCCTTCCTAAAGCCTGAGGCACAGGTGACAAACAGCGCAGACAGTGGAATCTCTCCACCCTGTTTTTAGTACATGCCTGCTCTTGGAAAACATCGATAAGAATTTCTGTGCAAGAAGTGCCAAAAAGTGTTGAAGCGGTTTCTGACGGTGCCCCTGATGTAGGTTAATAGTTCACTGAGCTTGATGGTCAGTGATGAGAGCGCGATCACTCAGCCCGCTGTCTTGGCGGGGGCCAGAGACAGGTCATACAGAGAGAGCCAGAGGGTACATCTAGGTTGAAAAGTTCTGCTCAGTTCCTCCCTTTGCAGGTATGAATGCCTCAGGGGCTTCAGAACACCATTACTGAGAGAGTGGGGAGGGGGATGCCACTTCATGTTTTTGTCAACACGGCTCCTCTAAGCCACGCTGGTGAAAAGTGAGGAAAACATTTAACTCAGTAAAGATGAGATAAGATAGTCGCCCTCAGTTCTTCCTGTTGTGTTTTTCCTTTTTTTGTGTGTGTGTCTCCACGAGCTCTAACTTAGGTGTTAGCTACAGGAGTACGACCCTGGGGCCTGCTATTTCAGAGTTCCACAGTGGTGGTTATGAACATTAGGTGGATTTATGAAGAGCACAGTGATCCAGTAAGTGGAAAAAAATGCTCGCTCGTATATTAAAAAGAGGCCACGGTTATAATCGTTCTCTCCGACATGAGACCTTTAATTTTCTGTAGGCCTGCACAGCAAGCTTTATCATGCCTGAGAACACCTGGCTCCAACGATCCCACAGCCGTCATGTCTCCCTGCTACACTGCCTCACCCTCTGCCTCTGTATTATCCACCAAGGCCAACGACGGCAACAAATAAGGGGGCGTTTGTCTGGCTGGCACTGAGAAAAATTATGCAGGTGAGGATTACAATTCTGTATCTTCTGATGGTGCAGGGTTAGTGTGTCAGAGGTATAATTGTCATGTAAAATTGTAGCCCAACTAATTGAGCTAAGTGTGGCTCAGGCATGGCTGATGTTTTTGATGCTTTGGGCTTGGCTGGCAGCTTAGTCGTAAAAGGAAGAGACAGAGATTTTGCTGTAATATTTCTACTCTGTTCGTTGTGTTTATTCACAACTCACCCGAATTCCAACATTGATGTTGTGGGTGTCGACCTGAGCCCTCAGGTCCTTGCTGACCCTCTTTTGGCCGAGGAACTTCTTTAGAAACTTGGTGCTATATTTCAGGTTGTCACCGCAGACCCCCCACTGCCACGCTTCTCGATGCTGGATGCCGGGGGAATCGTCACACGTGCACCTCTCCATTCGGCCCGAGCTGCACGCTTTGGCGAGTGCATGGGTCAGTGCTGCAGAGGACACTGCCAGTAGGAAAGCAGTCTCCTTGAATGCTGGGATAAAAGTAAAAAATAAAGAATAACATTTTGTAAAAAAAAAAAAAAAAAAAAAAATGAAGTAATATTTAAAGATACATCAATTCAGTTTTATCTGGACATATTTGAAAAGCTAAACACTGTGTTTTCAATGCAGGAGCTATTCTTGGCATCAAAAACATGCAAACTGCATATAGCTTTAGGCATTAATTCATAGTTTACATTCATCACAATGTCTTTTGTGCCACTGAATAAACTTTTAAGTCAAAATGTTTGCAAAGAGCTCACTACGTTGTCATGGTTTAAAACAACATCAGCATTATCCTGCAAGTTTTCCTGTGTCATAATTCCTCTGCTGACCTTTCCTTTTGGTTTCGCACTCTTATTTGCTTTAGCCAGAGCCGTCACCAGGGTATATTTTGATCCAATTAATTATTATTTTGACTAGGAAGGATTTTCCCAGATGAAAGTGGGTAATCACACCACCCTTTTCCTCTGGGAATGGGCGCTTTCCCGAGATAAAAATAACCACAGGGCTTGAGCGCTCTCCACCGCACCACATTTCTTGGCTTTCTACTCCCTCATTACCTCTATGCTGACCTGTTCATGTTCTCCCACACACTGATATCCATATGCATAAAGCCTGGAGGACCCTAAAGCGTTTTCTGTGCACAGCACAGCTAAATGCAAAATGATGATTTAGTCTCTATTTTTTTACTGGTGCTAATCGATGGTTGTATCAGACCATGCAAAAAATTCTTTTTCTTCTGGAAAACTTTTTGAAGGGTTGTATCAAGTCAAGGGACTTTGCAGAGCTTCTGAAGTAACATAAAATATAAGAGAAAAAGTGTCAGTAGTTATCATTAACACAGAGGCTTTGTTGTCACGTGTTAGTAGTAGGAAAGACTGAGTTTAAATAAGATGCTGCACAGTTCTTGAGTAGTTGAAGCTAATTTCTAACTTGTAAATTCAGTGATGCAGAAAATAAACTGTCAATAAATTTGGGTCTTACTTCAAAGCTTGCAGTCAAAGGGCAAAACAACCACTTTTTTTGCATTCCATTTCTTATGTTTTATTGTTTTAAGACTGATATAATAAATCAGTTGAAATCCATTTGATGCTGTTTTCTATGACAAGTAATATGAATTCATATGAACATTGATATTTGAAAATGCTTGAGATAAGTGTAGATGTTTACACACCATTACATCCATGTGTGAGACCAGTTGTACATTTGGTTTATGAGTCAAAACATTAATAAAAATTATCAATAGAAGGTCAAGTTAGACAAGAATCTTGTTGGATTGCTGTCTCCAGCCGTGGCACTTGTTTCCTATTTTTTCCCCTCTCACCTTTAAATGCTTCATATCATCACTTATTTTAAGATAAACTGATATTGCCATCAGGCAGCTATGTCACAGCACTCTGTTCTGTTGTCCTTCCTGCCATTCTGCATGTTATCTATGTTAGTGATGGAGATTTTAAATATGCACCTGTCTCTCTTCAGGTAAATACAGATTAAGACAAATGAAGAATAAAAGACATAAAGTGTTTGGGTTACTGGAAGGTCAAAGGTTTGGTTACAGCAAAAACCCACATCTGTTTATTAATAATCACTCTAGTAAAAGTATTATTGCTAAAACTAACGCGTGGTGAAATTATAGACTTGATGAATGACTTACCTCTCTTCAGAAGGCTCCCCCGGCCATCCAGACTGCAGTTCCAGCGCTCACTCCTGAACTGATACCGACACTCCAGCAGGCTGAGGCGCACCGACTCCCGCAGCGTCTCGGCCAAACCGGGTTCCCTGCGACACAGTCTCTTCTGCCGCCTGGTCAGAGTCATCTGCTCGCACTGCTTCAGGTGAGCTTTTCCTGTCGGAGGTTCATTGGAAAACGGACCAGGTAAAAACACCAAGGGTTCCCGACCTGTCAGCCTGAGGGAGGGAAGAAAGAAAGAAACTCATTAGAAACTGTGAGCCTTGGTTAAAATGCAAAGTATATTCCTACCTTTGAAATCCACTGCAGGCCTATATTATAATAGTGAAATATTCATTATTTCCTGATGCAACGATGTGACTTTGACAAATCTGTGCTTTGTATTTAATTTGTTTAAGGCTCTTTGCGCTGCAGTCCTGCCACCTGAAAAAAAATAAATTCTCTGATAATAAATTGACTAAAAAAGGAGGGTATTATATTAGTTCTAGTAGGAATCCGTATACCTTAATAAAATAAAGGATAATCCAACAAATCCAAGAAAATCACGTCAAAACAGCCAAATAATTAATCTTAATTTGGATGAGATACATCTTATATTACCACTGTCGAGGATTATGGTTTATTACTATAGATTAACAATTTACTTAACAATTTGCAAAACTGCCTAGGTTTCGAACAACACATTAACAATATATCTCAGTAGTATGCGCACAATTAACGCGCGCGTATTCTGGTTAAGGCTTGTAAAACCTGTCGTTATGATCTCTTCTAAGGATTAAAACCACAAGTGTAATCAATAAATGTGATTTGTAGAGGTAAAAAAGGACATTGGCTGACCCAAAATAAGCAGCAGTGTGAGAGAGGAGGATGCAGAGTGCAAAGAGTCGCAATAGGCAGGCGGTCCGTGGGAGCCTGGAGCGCATGGTGCCGGGTTGGCGCTGCTCTTCATCTCGCTGATTCTTCAACGGAGAAAGTCCGTGCCGTCTGCTCGGCGCACCTCTTTAAGGGGCCCCACATGCACACAGACTTTCAATCCGGTGCGCCTGGTCCAGTGGTCTGCTGGGAGGCAGGGCTCTTTGGGGTAGGGTGGAGGGGTACATCATATTACCGCACCCTCATTGGACTCTCACAATTTTACTGTATGTTCCCTCCCACTGTAACGCCACCCAGGTGGACGAAGCTGCAGGATCACTGGGTTTACCTGCTGTGATATAGAAATCTGTAATACACACGTGGATGTTCGGGGCTCCAGCCATCCTGGTTACACACGCACAGGAATCAAAACGTTTTGTTTTTTTAATGAGAAGACTCCTTGAACTTATTGCTTTTCTTTGATGTGGAAGGAATTTATTCGTGGTCACTGGCTCTCAACTCAGATTTCATTTTTTTGCATACATTTCTGATTGGTTGATCGGCAGTCTTACAAGCAAAAAGCAACATGCTGGATTCATGTTTAGAGTCTGAAACTCAGATTCAAGGTCTAGCCCTTAAAGGCCAACAAACACACACTCTGAAGTGTCCTTGAGCAACAGGTTGAATCCTTTAACATGGAGAAGAGAAAATAAAAAGTGAATTTCCATATTTTTGCCATATTAGTTATTAAAATAATTGCCATTAGGCGCCAGTCCTGCAAACAAATCAGAGCACAGCCGTCAGGATTCAAGAGAACCCCATGTAACACACCAATTAAATTATGTGTGAGGTCTGGAATTAAAGGAAGCAAATTATTAAAGGGCCTATAGCCTGTTCTTTCAATCAAACTATACACTCCATGTTCCCCCAAAGTGTTTTGGTCCCTCAGGGAAAAAAAGACAACCATGGATGGAGCCCCATCTAGTGGATTCAATATAGAAATTCAGTCTAGAAACCTAGAAATCCTCACAATAGTAAAACTGGAACCAGAAAATATTTTTTGCTCCAAAAATGACTTTAATGATTAATTGATTATCAGCAGCAGCTCTCTATCTCATTGTCTGGTCCCATTTGCAAACCAGCTTCCATCACAATCACACATCATCTGTATTTTAACAACTATTATGTAGCAAGTGATGATTTTGAATTTCCTGCAAATGCTTTTGTGGCCTCATGTTGTCACGAGAAGTCACAGCTGTGGTTTCATAACAGCTCAACCATCCATTTTCTTCTTGAGTGAGAGCCGTATTTATAAAACCAGCTGTTAGTCACACAATTTGTTTGGTTACTTAACTGGCCTAGTGCTTCAGTGATACACTGACAGAGTGCAGTAATACAGGAAGCTAGTCACACTGGTTATACTGGCCTTTGCTGGACTTGCCCCAGGTCTACATGTCCTCATTTCACAGTCATATCTCCAACAATCGTGAGCAGAGAGTTGAGACAGATGGGCCTCAGTTCTTCCTCCACAGAACAGGGTGTAACTTCCACAGTTTCAGTTTTATTTTATTACTAAAATCTCTCTACACACAGTCTGTGTGTGTAAGGGCCTGGCCAGGCAGGAGTCAAATCAGGGACTTGCTTGCATGAATGCCCTGAGCATGCAGCAATTCCCCGGTTCACCTGCTGGCTGGCTAGACCATTTCCAGAGTGTTCTTCCCTTACTCTCTTTACTCATATTTCTTGCGTGTATTCATTGTCCATATCAAATAAAGGCATAAAAATGTCCCAAAAAATAAATTCATTTAAAAAATTAAATAATTTACTCAATTTCATTTATTTTATTTAATCAATTTAACTAAATTTATTGAGTAAAATACAGTTTATTTATGTGAATTGGGTCACACACAGTTGAGATAAGCTTACGCAATTCAATTAGATTTAATGTACTTAATTAAATCAAATTGAGTTCATTTACTAAGTTAAACTGAGATGTATGAATAAAATAAGTAAAACTGTCAGTCTTTATTTTGATTTTCTCAACAACAACTTATCCAAAAAAAAAAAAAAAACTCCACAGTTGTCACTGCACTTCCATGGGTCTTCAGCAATACACAAAGGTTTGAAATTCATTGGGTTGTCGAGAAAATCTTAGTACAGACAGATAGTAATGCTTATGCCACTGGGGAATAAGCTGTGGTTTTACAGACAGTACATCACTTGTTTGCTTTGGGTTTTTTTTGTATGGCATTTGTTGACGGCAAGGAAAATATAAAATATCACCAGCCAACCAGTTCATAGCCCAGTACAGCCATTGTACAGTTTTTTTTCCTACAGTATCAGAAGCTCATAATTCCGATCCGCACTCCATACCATTTGCTGGCGGTAATGCACCATTTCCATCTTTGCAACCGCCTTAAAAATACGCAGAGAAGAAGAAGACGACGAGGCGGATGATGACGGAGAAGAAGACGACGACGCCGGAAAACGCCATTTTGTTGTCGAAAGGGAGCAGCGGAGAAGGATCGAGAAGCGTTAGTAAAGGTACAAACATTCTTCTAAAACATTCAACATTCAAGTATCATATATGTAATTTACATTTAAATAACGGTAGAGACCATGAGCCCGTTAGCGTCTTCATGGTCACAGGTGGCCGTAAGTCGTGGAAACTTGAAGCGAAGTTTCGTTAGCTGTTTCCTTAGCAGTTTAACTTTAGCATGGCTTAAGAATAAGAAAACAGCTCTTAGACAACAACCGGTAGAGTTATCAGTCGTTGTAATATTTCTACGTATGGAGTCACTTCTATGCCTTACTAATCTAATGGCGGTGGTGAGTCCTTAAACAGAGCTAGCGTTCCATTCCAGCTGCATGCTAACCGACGATTACCTCTTAATATCACTTAACATAGAATTTACATCGCGTTAGAATTTAAATTAAAGTGATATTAAACACCTGCCTCTTGGATTTATGGGCGTTAGAATCAATTATCCGACTCTAGCGTAACCACAACTGAAGGAGGTACAAAATACGACACGTCTTTTTAAAATATAATTTGTCTGATGGACAAAAAATATATATCAGTGATCATCGAAGGTGGGCAGATGTTGGACCTGTCCGTATTTGCTGTGATATCTCATTACTTTTAATTTTAACATGGGGCACTAATTGTACTTTCACAAAATGATCTTGTCACGTTTAAATAGTCTGTCAGAATAAAACCACAGATTTCTACTAGTACTTATTCTCTAGTACTATCCAATAACCTCGTGTGTCCTGTTGAATTAAAAGAAACCTGTCATTCCAGTTTCCTTAAAGGAGCATCTGCTTAACAGGACTTCCTCCTATTTCTGAGAAGCTGGACGCTTACCCTAATCCTAACCCTAGTTAAATAGTAGCATGAAATATGTTTCTATTAGAATTTTATCAGTATAGAAACTTAATTCTAACACCAATACTGGTTAAAAAATAAGGAAACCTGAGCAAGATTCATATATATATACTTAACATGCTTCCAGGGATGCAGTTATTTTCAGTGTTCACTGAAAATAAGGTTTTTCTCAATATGATCTATTATTGTCCGTCTAGCTGCTTGAGCTGTGTTTTGGTAAAACATTAACAGGTACAGAAGCTGTAAGCTGAACATGAAGTGGTCGCGTCACATACTCCAAGGCAGCCTGTTAATAGTATTTCACCACATTGCATTGTGGTACATTAGTGTTAGAAGGAGAGCTCTTGATTAATGGACTTAGCATGGAAGCTAACCTGTTTTTAACTTGGGTGGATTCGTGTTGGACGATTGCCTAAGTTTGGTTATATTACTACTGTATTTTAACAACTATCTTCAGTCAGGTTTGCTTCAGGTTTGTTTACTTTAAAACTCTTGAATCAGTTAAGATCGTGAGTCTCATGACTATAATTTAGTTATAATTTTGTTCATTTTACATCCGTTTTATCTGTGGGTGGACTTTTGTGTTAACTTGCTGCTGCCTGCAGTTAGTTAAAGTTGTAAAATGAAAACAGTCTCTATTTATATATGATTATTTAATGGAAACAGGATTTTCCCACTGGTGGATTTGCGTTTTTTGGCTTTGCATATGCCTGTCATGTGACCAGCCTTAGCTGCTGATCACAAGTATATACTAGTAAAGGAGTTCACCGAAACAGTCAGTATTCATACAACCAGCCATTCAGAAACTCTATAGCCAGTTTTAAGCTACTTTTCCTGTTTTATCCCTGGTGATTAACAACACAGTTTCCATCACTTACAAAGGACTAGAAATTAATGGTTGATTACTGGATTAGTTTAGTGACAGAAAACGAATCTGATTTAAACAACTTTGGCAAGTTGTTTAAATCAGTGGGTCCTAATATGAGGGTTGGGCTCCTCACAAGGTGTTGCAGGATCAATCTGAGGGATTAAAAGATGGTTAACAAAAAATTGAATGAATGAAATTATTTTCTCCAGGCCTCCAAAAAATATTCAAATAAATAAAATCAAATAAATAGCTTAAGTGGTCACAAGCCAAAAATGCTGGGATCCACTGGTTTAAGTAATTTTTAAGCAAAAATGCAGAAAATTGAAGTTGAAACAATATAACTAAAATGAAATAATGAAATGAATTGTTAGTTAGTGAAATAGCAAACACTGTGATGGAGCGTCAATGTTTCTTATATAAATAGAGAATTTGTGACTCTCAAACATAATTAGTGAGCAGCAGGTCTCGGTGTCAGCCTCTGAGAATTGGAACAAAAGGGCTTTTTTTTTTCTAGCCTGGACATTTTGCACTGTCAGCCAACAGTCATACAGGCAGAAATCTGTTGTAGGAGCAGCAGTGATATCAATTCTTTACTGACAATACATGCAGTTGTCCAGAATCCAGGTCTGCCAGCGGACGTGTTGTTTTCTTACTAACTGACTCTTGCTGTTTCTGAGTTTGAAGAATGTGCTCTGTTTTTTTACTTACTGGTGGTTATCTCTATTGCGCTCGCCACCTGTACATATTCTTCACAGCTGCGCAGAACAGGCTGAGGCACGTTGTTCCCTCTTTGTCAACAGACATAAACCTCACTGGAGTATAAACAGGTGGGTAGGATGAGGAAAACACAACAGAAATATTATTTACAGCACGTGATCACTGACTTACTCCTTGGTTGTTTATTTCCTTTCATAAAGTTTCATCAACGATAATATGACGAGTAAGGATCCAGGATTTGCAGAATGTTGTGGTGAATAGAGACAGAAATCCAACAGTTTTGATTATTGTTAAAGTAGAGCTGAAACAAATTTATTGATTGATAATGAAGATAAATCGCTAGTTGCAGCCCAACTTTTCCCAGTTTCACATCTTTGTAAATTATTTACTTAATGTTTTTAATGTAGGCAATTTTAATTTTCTAATTGATGTTTGTCGTTTTTGACATTTAATAGACTGGATGATTAATAAGCCAGTAATTAAATTAAACATCTGTTTGGGAACCTCAAGCATACAGAGCAAAGCGGAAAATCAATGTCTGGCCTCACACTTGTTCTTGAACAATGTAGCTTAACCTGACTGTTCAGTACAGGTGAAACGCCTCTCAGACAGTGATGCAGGTTAAACTGAAGACTGTGGTTTGTCTGAATGGATCCAAGTGTGTCATCCAGCCTAGGTTCATGACCGCGTTTCTATCATGAATGGGAATTTCGCTTAAAGATTTTGACATTTGAATGAGTACTTTTCTGTGTTACTCACAACAGGTAGAGCATGAGCACATAAGAAATTTAATCTCTATTAGGTCATTAATTTATGCTTTGTGATTACGTCTGCGGTGTCTTTATAACATTAGCACTGCAGGCTAGAGTCAGGTTATGTCATGTAACAACAATCCCACATAAACTGTCAAATGCAGGTTGCACGTGTTCACAAACCTGAGAGACAAAGGGGTATAATTAGCCAAATAGGTCTTAATAGCAGGACAAAATGAAGCTAAATGAAGTCACTTTAAGTGGAACTTAAATATCAAAATAACTTTTCCCCATCATTAAAATGCACATACACATTTTGAAAGACTTTATAGGTCAAGGAGGTGGTGTCAAGTGCTGTTTGTAGCAACACTGCCAGCTATCCTGAACAGACACTCTTTGTCATTGTTTGCAGTGTGGCACTATGTTTTTAGAGATGTGACCACTCCCTTTGTCTTTCTGCAGGTGAGCCAAGATGGGGAATTTTGCTAGTCTGTTTAAAGGATTGTTTGGCAAGAAGGAGATGAGGATCCTGATGGTAGGACTGGATGCTGCTGGAAAAACCACCATCCTGTACAAGCTCAAATTGGGAGAAATTGTCACCACAATCCCTACCATCGGTGAGTCTTCTGCTGCATCTTCATGAGCTTAATTCTTACAGTTGCTGGTACCTTGGTACTGGTGAGAAGGCTGTGCAGTGTGAAGACTTGCACTTTGTTAACGCCTGCCTGTCTCTTTGTTTTTCTCCTTCATCCGCAGGTTTTAATGTTGAGACGGTAGAATTCAAGAACATCAGTTTTACAGTGTGGGATGTCGGCGGTCAGGACAAGATCAGGCCACTCTGGAGGCATTACTTCCAAAACACACAAGGTAAGTGGCTTCCTGATGTTTCCACATCTCTCAAAGTCTTTTGCACAAGTATTAGCCCATTTTTGGTTTAATCTTCTAATTACATGTGAAGACCACTCTCCACTTCCTCCATACAAACCTTGCCACTTTTCCATTTTCAGGCCTTATCTTCGTTGTGGACAGCAATGACAGGGAGAGAGTCGGCGAGGCGAAGGAGGAGCTGATGCGAATGCTGGCTGAGGATGAGCTGAGGGATGCCGTGCTGCTTGTGTTTGCCAACAAACAGGTAAATTAGTGTCACTGTGCTTAATAAAACGAGTATCATTAACTTGGCACCCATAAACTGATCTTAGTCAACTACTGAACAGGAGATTGACCCTCTACCATGTGATGGGTATGATCAAAGCAAACCAAATAAATGAACCCATTTGTATATACAAATTACTTAATTTCTCATCAGTATGATAAATTGTAGATGGGAACATGCAGATTGAGAAATATCTGTATATTGTAAGATACACAACATAATAAAAGAACCAACCCTAATACTAAATTAAAACTTGTCTGACTGCTAAAAGACCGACAGAACCAGAAAACATGTCATTTATCAGTCATGTAATTATTGTGGTTTTTCATTCCAGCACTGGAATTTATGAACTATACTTGCATCATGACCACAGATTGTATTTATGTGGGTTGAAACCATCCATTAATTTTAATTTGGAATACGTTTAGAAACTAGAAGTAAATTAAATCCGCTTAATTGTGCATAACAGCCCTCACAGTCTGATCTCTCTCTCTCATCTATGCAAGAGTGGAAACTGGAAACACAGTGGAGCACAGTGTAGAATACTATATTAAACTATACGAGAATATGATACTAAATACTGATAATACTGATCGCTAATCTAAGTTATAATTGGCCAGTACTGAGTAATGAATCAGTAACAGTGCTCCTTCCTTGAACTTGAACTTACTGTATGTCACTGTGCAACAGTGAGTAACATTAGGCTGGAACTAGACCTGACACTAATGATTATTTTCATTATTTTCATTATTGATTAGTCTGCTGAGTATTTTCTCAATTAATTGTTTGGTGGAAAAAATGTAAAAAGGAAAAAAAAAAGATTTCACATTTAAGAAGCTGAAACACTTGAAGCTGAAAATAGTTGTATATTAATTTTACGTTCATGGATTAAACAAACTGATTCCGACCTGATATTTATTAAGCAATCCGTATTTGAGGGTGGCTACAAAAAACGATCTGTGCAGACCTCAAAGGGGAATGTTAGTTGTTTTTTTTTCTCTCTCATTCACTTACTGTTGTTGTTTTCTGCTTTCAGGACCTGCCCAATGCCATGAATGCAGCTGAGATCACGGACAAGCTGACCCTGCACTCCCTGCGCCACCGTAACTGGTATATCCAGGCCACGTGCGCCACTAGTGGAGATGGTCTGTATGAGGGTCTGGACTGGCTTTCGAGCCAGCTGAAAAACGCGAAATGATCCGTCATTCCCCCTCCTGTCTGTCATCTCTGTCTGCAGTGTAATGGGAGACTGCACTGGTCCTGGTCTCACTCATTCCTCTCTTTTCCTGTCTTTCCCTGAAGAGTTGAACTTTTGGCCAGTGCTCCCCTGCATCTGTGTACTGTATGGGTGTGTTTGGATGAGTATTTTTGAATGAATGAATGAACGTGTGTTTGTATGTGCGAGCCGAGTGGGAGCAGCCCTGGTGTGCCTTGATCACAGTTAACTCTCAAACACCTCCTCCCTCCAGTGTCAGCACATCCAGAACACAAAGCAAAGGACGACGTGGGATGTTGAGTCCTGTATGTCATCATCAAGAATGTAAAAAAAAAAAAAAAAACCCCAGAAACCTGATAACGGTTCATTCTCCCTGCAAAGACGCACATTACACCAAAGTGTAACCTGTCGTGTTTGATAAAAGAAACTTTTGCTCTGAAAATTTTGCATTTATAAGTTTCAACTGTTGCAGCAAACACTGGACGCTTGTTGATTCTGTTTTATAATTAAATTTTTCAGATTTTTTGTTCGAATTCTTAAGTCCATATCCTGTAGGGCCTGCTAACAGTCAGGATTTAGTCACATTCAGCTTCTGTCTCAGACATTCCACATTTGTTGAAGCATTTTGTCTGTTTTTAAATCCCTGATCCTGTTGTTTCTTTTCATTAGGCCTCGTGTTTTACACAGAGGTCTAAAAAGATCTGTCATGGCTGCATCTAGAAAAAGCAATAAATGTTTTCAGAGCATGTTTACGTACGTGGAGGTGTGTTGAGTGTAGCTACATCGTCATTGGTGGATGTGTGCATCCTCTGGGTGCTGTGTGGGTTTCAGCTACATCCAGTCCATTGAAACGACGAGGCCTTTTTCCTTTTTTATTTTTTAATAAGAGTTGCTCCCACTCTGGCTTTTTATTTACTCATAGTCTTATTTCCTCTTGTATGTAGTTCTTTTAGTAAGGGACTGTACTCTGTTTTGTTTTTTTTTTGTTTTTTTAACTGTTACTGTTAATGCATGCATGACCTGGTTTACTTTAGCATGAGCTGACGTGCTAGGTGTGCAGTCTTCTGAGTAAAATACTCTGGGGACCAATTGGTTTGATTCAGGAATTGGCTCATTGTGTTTAGTTTGGTTTTGGATTTGTCTGCAGAGCAGGAGGTCACCTCCTTACCGTTGTTTTTTTTTTTTTTTTTTTTTTTTTTTTTTTCAGCGTTGTGGTAGAAGGGAAAGTTGAACTGGAAGCGTTTAGTCCAACCTGCTGAACGAACCAACACCGTAAACGCCTC
>JBBMJY010000010.1:5548326-5568330 GCA_037833715.1 Toxotes lorentzi | reverse complement strand
TATATATATGGACAATATTCACAATGCTACTAATGGACATAGTTTTGCTGAATTACAGCAAATTATTGCTGAATTATTTGTCAATTGTTAACATTTGTGTGCGTGCCATTATTCAAAGTCAATTATTAGTATTATTGTTAGTAAATTATTAGTATTATTTCATTTCCCTATGCATTTCCTTTAAGTGTGGTGATCCATTGTTGTTGTTGCACATAAGATCACGTTTTTTTGTGCAGCTACACTTGACTTTGCCAAATACGATGACATTTTGATCACCTCAGATTCATGACGTTTATAAAGGATGTTTCTGTTTGTACAGCCTTAAATTGATACTGACCTCATGAACGGAGCCTTGTGAACGTCTGTCACCTTAACTTTAACTTAAGGAAATAATTGATAAATTTGTGCTGTTGCAGGGATTCGTCTGCTTGTTTTTGGCTCAGGTGGACATGCGTCAGCTGACAGGCTGATGTGTCCTCTCCCTGAAACCGTGAACCAGCTGGACATGACGGACAGACTGGTGTGCTGTGTAAGTCATGAGCAGCCTCACCATACATTATTCATCACACTTATCGTGAAGAGGCCCTTCATCCCCTTTTATCTCTCCATCTCCTGGCATTTTGTCTCCCCCTCTCTTCCCCTCTTACTTAATTCATCAGCACCCATTAGCTACTATAGCAAAGAATAGCCTCACTCTCTTTGACAGCAACACTTGGAATCTCTCACTCATACACCTGACAGTTTCCACTTTCCTTTCTGTTTGTCCTTGATTTCACTCCATCCGTTTGCTTCTCTCTGCCACTTGTGGCTCATTTTTTGTCCCTTGTCCGCTATCAGATACGGACTTATACATGATTGATTTCAATATGGATTTTTTCCTCACTGTGTTTTAAAGGGCATTGTTGAATAGCTGACATAATGCTGGACTGTGATTGCTGGCGACTGGAGTTGATAGTTGCCAGGGTTTGTGAAAGTAATTTATGCTTGCAAACAAACATCCAGCAGTGAAGAGCCACAGGCCACAGTGATGCTGAGGTTACCCTCTTGTGGCGTCCTTCTCGTCATTCTCACCTTCCACTGCGCTCCAGTTGCCATGCCAATCTGGTACAACCTCGCCTCAGGCCTAATACAGCTTCATCATTAGCTGCTGTTGTCACTAGGGGATATTTCAAGTGTTCACTCTTGTCTCTCCCTTCCACTCTCTAACTCGCATCACCAGCACCACCCTCTCTCATCCTCCCCCATTCCTGGTACAGTAGATGCTTCAAGCATTCCTCCACCCGCCCCTCACCCCCTGCTAGCTCAGCTGCTGAGCCCCACACAGGACCGTGTCCCTGGACTCCCCTTTATTACCATATCACGAGATGTGCCCAAGGCATGTAGCAATGCAGCGTGCCGCCTGTGTCTTTAAGAGAGAGGGAGTATAATGTGTAATGGGGAGGAAATAAGACATGAAGAGAGAGAGTGTGAGTGAGGGAGTGTGAATTTATTATGGACAAAATTTGTGCTTCATTCTTAGCTGTGTACTGAGCATCCCTGCACCGGCATGCACACTCTCCAAAGGCTCATCCTGTTGAAGAGTACGCCCCTCTCTCTCTCTCATACACACGCATACACACACACTCAGGCTCTCCCACCCAACCTCTCCGTTACACACACACACACGCACACGTGCTCGCAGTCACACACGCGCAGTGCTGTAAGGAGCGCCGCCGCTGGACCACAGCCATCTCGCGAAGGAGGTTCCAGCGGAGGGAAGAGAAAGCCAGAGTGAGAGCGAGACAAAGGGAAGGAGGACTGTAGAAGGAGAGGAGCGAATAGGAGCGTGGGGACCGGCACAAGGAAGGAGAGACCCAGCGCTTTGTGAAGAACAGAAAGCGAGGGACAGGAGGAGGGAGGAGGAGAAAGGAAAAAAAAGAGGAGGGGGAACAGGAAACGCGATCACTTTCAGCTGCAGCGGTCCGTGTCGCAGCATGGGCAATGCACCATCCCAAGGCATGTCAACCCTATCTCCTTGCATACTTGTGTAGCAGGTATTTTTTTGATTCTGCGTATTGTGCTGTCCAACCAGCCGGCTGTCCTCCTGTCACACTCTCTGAGAGCAGAGGATGGGGGTTGGGCTGAGGGCTCGTGGAGAGCGGCATCACTTGAGCAGAGTGATGCTGTAAGGTAGCATCAGTTCATGGATAGTAGGTTAGGAGTGAGGCGCCTGGGGAGAGGCTTGCAGGGATGTGGAATACGTGGATGAGGTGCTGGAGGTGCTGGAAACACTGGGTGGAGGCACCATGTGTGGGAGCAGCAAGAAATGGGAGGGGGCTTGTGTAGAGCAGAAGTACCATCAGTGAAGCAGGTGGTGCGGGTGGGTGTGAGCCCGTGTATGTGTGCGTTTGTGTGTAAGAAAGAGGGAGGTGACTAGTGAGAGAGATTTTTGTCATGTGTGTAGTTGAGCGCAAAGTGTGAAAGTGTGATTGTGTGTCGCAATTGCCGCTGTCAGCCACATGGATGACCTCTGGGAAGTGAGGCGCTACAAAGGGGGTGTGTGTGTGTGTGTGTGTGGATGTGTGGATGTGTGTGGGTGTGTGTGTGCATGAAAGACAATAAGACAGAGAAGAAACAAACATGAATAAGACTGGTGTATGAAAGGATAAGTTACTGAGGGGACTAGGCAGATTTGCCTTGAGTGAATTGGGGAGGGTATTGTAAATGGATGATCGGGTGGGTCAACTCTTTCCTATGATGCCCCCCCCACTATCTCTTTTTTCTATTGCTTTATCTTTCTTTTAATCTCTCTATTTCACTGTCTTTTACATTCCCTTGGTAAATTTCTATCTTGGAGCTTTGAATCCTGAAAATTCTGTGCTTGAAAATGAACTGAAGGTTTGAGACTCCTGATGAGAGGCAGACATATGTCTTTATGTATATACACTGTAATTGTACATGCAGTATACTGTATATCTGCGTTTGTGTCCGTGTGTGACAGCTGTGTTTCAAGGAGAGAGAATGTGTTAATTGTAGATACAAATGATAAGGAAAGTGTGGGAAGGGTGTTGGGGTTAAATTAAAAATTAAAATATGCTTGAGGCATGTTGAAACACTCCTGGGGTTGAAAGGATTTTCTAACAGTCAACCAGAGAAAAGTATATCCAATATCGAGATGCAAAGGAATAAAGAAAGGAGAATTAGAAAAAAGGATAAATGCTCACTTTTAACAGAGAAAGGCAGTGCCGCACAGCTCGGGGAATTCAACTACCCTCTTTTCCCTCTCTGTCTCCTCATTCTCTCTCACCTTTTTCTCCCTCCTTTCTTCCTCCCCTCCTCTTCAACCCTCACTTGCCTGTCACCCAGGGACAGTCTGGTAGCTAGTGGGGAGAACGGGTGTGAGACAGGAGACAGAGGATTTGAAAGACGGGGAAAGAATGAAAGGAAGTTTGAAAGAACAAAAGACAAAAAAAGGGCTGGCTCGCAGATGGACAAGTAAGTTGCCATGCAGATGTCTTGTGGAGGCGAACAGCAACATAATTCTTTGTAATGGTGTCTAAATAAGGTCATTACTTGGAATGATTGCAGGGGCTCAACAGTGGAATAGTAAACAGCACTTCAAACTTGTTTACTTGTAAGCTTGTACGTTTCGTGTAGAATACCGATGCCTTCATCTTGTCAGGTCAGTTTTGGATTGCTGTGTTTAGCCTTTTTTTGGGGGGGGGGGGTGACCTTTGGAAGTTTTCATTTCTCCAAGTTGATATTTGAATTCTCTTGCCAGACGCTCTTATCAGTGTCTTTAAACACAGAGGAAATCAGTTTGAGACTCAGGTGAAGGCAGACTAAAGCTGCTGTGGCATGAGACCTTTTACACTAGTCAGAGGACTGTGTGTATACTGGCTGTCTTTCTTTTTTGCTTTATCACTGTAAAGCCTGTCCTTGGAGTTCTGTCTGTAGTCAGTGTCTATTTTAGAGGGATTGACGTGGATTAGGCTGAATGCAGAGCCACGGGTGTCTTTTATTTAAAAACAGAGAACGAGTTGGCTGAATGTCCGAGCAGTGACTTTATTTCCTATAAAAGGAGAGCAGTTTTTATTCATTTGGTGCAACAAAAGATGTCCAGATGTATTGACATGCATTATTCAAGATTACCATTGCTGGTGGCAATTCAGGGTACCAGTTTAATTGTGAGCCAGCAATTTGCCAGATCAGGCTTAGTTTTGCCAAGCTGGCCATTAAAGGAGTGTGGTATTTACATTTGGTAGTCACAGTTTAACCACAGCCTATCACAGCAAATAGATGCATCTTTATAAACCCATTATGTAGTTGCACCAGTTCACAGTGCTAGGCTAAACCGTAAAGAATAGATTAAGCAGAGTCGAGCATTAAGCCCAGTATTAGCCTCCTGAAGAGCTAATGCTTATCGTAATGTTGCCATTGTGCAGAGACGGCAGATCCTGGTAGCTTTATGCCTCCATGTTACACCTAGTATGCTCAGCTGAGGTTTATGTCAACACACATGTCCGTCTATCTGCTGATCCTCTCTAGTGAGGCAAAGCCAGAATCACGTCTGGGAGGGGTCTGCAGCGACTGAGATGCTGCTGTACTGCATGTTGAGCTGATGTTATACTGTATGAAAGGAGAATGCTGGCAAAGACATGACCATGGCACATGATGTGGTGAGAGAATAGCACGATATAAACCCAAACCAGTGCCATTTGGACTCAGACTGAAGGTGTGAGGTACTGTCATGGCATCATGGCAACTGAAGCCTATTTTCACAAAAAATGTAAAGGATGTTGTCTTGACATTGGTGCAGACACATGGACATACTGCAGGAGTTTGGATAGAGGAGGATAAGCCTTTGTAAAGTTTGAATTCAGTCATATTTTTTCCTGACAGTCATATTCACACTACCATCATAATATTTAGAACCAAGCTGAAGATAGCATTAATGGAAAGAAGCAGATGAATGCTTTTCTAATAATATAAATGCTTTTGTTTTCAGACCAGCTGAGCTCTTCCGGTCTGTTTACCATCTTTTCATTTCAGAGGACAATATCGAAAGCAAGCAGACAGGTGGACCGTTCAGGGTCACGCCATCACGTGCCTGTCAGATATTTATCTAATATGCAAGGACACAACCACAGATGACCCAAGTTATATCGTTAAGTTTATTTAAGTATGGATCGTGTTACAAGTAATAACAGTTTTTAGTAGAAATGTTTATTATGAAATCCACAGTTGCTCTGAGCCTTTGTGTGTTATTGACAGTGGTGTGTTTGTGGAGTTATTGTTTTGCACTTATGCACCTGCTTATTAGGTCTGTGCCACACAAAGCCCCATGAATGCCGCATTGTGATTGGCTGATGGTGATGCAATGTTTTATGGCAGAGGAGCTGCATGTTTTGAGGGCATTTCCGAAGTAATTGACCCTGCTGGGAATAGCGTTGCCAGAGTTGTACTGATGTTAAAGTAAATCAGCTAAACAAAATATTAACATGATATACAGACTCCACACATTCTAGGGCACAACCTCTCATGCGTAAAAGGGGCTGAGCACATAATGATTGTGTGATGGGGAAAATGCCAGAATTCTCTGTGCAGCCCAGCAAGCTGTTCTTTATGGTAGCTTTGCTTCATGCAGTGTCCTTGACACAGTGAGTTGTAAATGCACCAGGGCTTGAGTTCACATATGTACAACCACATGCATGTGTGCAAATATGTGCTTTGTATTAGCACACAGAAGGACAGTTATACACATTCAGCATTTGGGCTTGTAGAGGAACACTGATCAAAGCATGCCTCAATAGAAAATAACAGTTCTGTGAAAAACTGGTTACCACAGAGCTGAGGCTGTCTTCACATCTTGTTCAAGAGTCTTGGCATTTTCTCAGGTTTCTTGTACTTGGCAAGGATTCCTCAGTGCAAACTGAGGTTGCAAGTCAAAAATCAAACTCTTTGAGAATGGTTTGGCCTTTTACTCCAGGGGTTTGTGGCCTATATGATGAGTCTCCTGCAGCTGCAGTGGTCAGCACACCAGTAAGCTCTCAAGGTCATTAATGATTTAAGAGTTTAAATATTACATGCATTTATCAAAGGTCCTTGTTTCCATGCCACAATTATATGCATGGTAGAGTTTGATATTTTGGCACAATCATAGACTTAATATGAGCCTTTAATAAAAATGGAAAAATACCTCTCCTCTAATTTCATTTTTTTTTCTTTGTTTTGACCTTGTCAGAGAAAATTGAAAAGAAAAAAAGTTATTGAGCAGTTAGTGTTGTTGATGCCGATATCATTTGTCCGTGCCTTCCAAAACTGTTCAAATTACTGTGGAAAAATTCATCAGCTTGATGATGTGACAACGTAGTGGCTAAGATTTGATTAGTTGGAATTGGAAACAAACTGATCTCCCATTTTAAAGTCAATCCCATCCTCCCTACATGAACTTTGTCGCTCTATAGTCATGTCACTTGGCGTCCTCCTTTTTTCCCATCATAATTGCTTTGGCTGCTTGGGGTTTTGGGGACGCTGGTTGAAACCACTGATGCTGTTCTTCTTCTCTCGCAAAAACATGTTGGATGACACTTTATATGACAGAATATACATCCTTGGGTCTTTGTCAGTGCATTGTTACATGAATAAATCTCTATAACGGTGCCTCAGCTGCTGTCCATTGCAGGGTTACAAATTCCCTCATGTCAGCTGATAAAATGTGTGTGTCAGTGCACAAATCAAGTTAGATGCTCGGCCTTCTCTCTGACCACTGAGATGGCTGCAGCTGTTTGGTAGATCTCCAAAAAAAAAAAGAAAAGCAGAAAATGACAGTAAAATTACTCTATAGCAGCCTCTACAACATGCTCCTGAAGTGATTGCACTGGTCCAAGAGGCCAGTGTTTACTTCATTATCCTCTAGATTTTCCCAGCTCACAAAGCCCTGGTTGGTCCACAGTGGTATGTTGGAAAAGTCTTGCAGCCCTAATGCACTGCTTGAAAGCTCCAGCCTGAGTCATAAAAACAACTTGTCGCGTATTAAGGTGTTGGTAAGGTGTTGTGAGACATAACAAAATGGACTCTCAATCAAAAGCAGCTCTCTAAAGACTATTTGAGAGACCAAGTGGTACGGAACTACTTACGTACTGCAGCTGGAAGAAAAAGAGGAAAAGATTCATATTTGTGAGTGGTGTTGAAATGCAACGGCAAAATGTTTGTCAAATAATGAGAATAACACGGCTTAAAGGGAATGCAAAATTTAGACAGCAAATAGATTCAAGATCATTGAAGAGTATGTTTGTATTTCAAATCATGTTTGAGTGTTGAATTCATACACTATTCAGCCACAACATTAAAACTAGTTATGGTTTTATTATTATATTGTGGTTGAATGGTTTATGCATCCACTGAAAAGATTTGTGTACCACGAGGCTTCTTCGTCTGTGCATCTACTGTATACCTGCTAGTACAGCGTCTACACCTCCAAAGCTAAATGAATTCTCTTCTCGTGAAACAAAGAGGTCTAACATGCGTATGAGCCTCACCTGGTGTTTTGACATACCTGAAAAAGCAGCATGCATACACTATTCAGTAGAAATGGGTCACACAGTGTCAGATTCAAATACATTTGCTTCCTCCCTGCACGGGACAGCGGTAGTCTAAACATAGGAGATGCAGATCATGTTGCACCGTTCTCCTTCCCGCAATGTTGTGTTTTGTTACTTGGACATTGTTTTTGCGGTTATTATTAACATTTAAAGCCAGGTGAATGCTTAAAAAGATTTAGAGCAAGTGGAGCTGAATCACTTAGGAACTCCTGAGTGTGGGACGGAGTGCATTTCATATTAAGCAGAGCCTGATTTAGCTTACATTTCAGATACCTCTGGGCTAAAGACTCATTTTTGGCATCTGTGTTACTTCACAAAGGGTGCTGAACTGTGAAGCAACTGAGAAACCTGAAAGGGGGAAATAGTCGTTCCCTACAATTTCCCCAGAAGAAAGAAAGAACGGAGAGGATAGAGGAAATGAAGATGACGGTGTTGGTGAGGCGCTAGAAGATGAAGGCGCTGTAATAGTCTACTTTCTTCTCACTCAGTTTCCTCCTACCTTCTCCTCCTATCGCTTCTGATCTTCATTCCCATGAAGCTCAGGCAGGAATACAAAGCAGACAGTGCAGGCTCTGATCATTTTGGGCAGATTAGTCTCCTTCTGCTCCTGACTGGATCCAAATATCCCTCATCTCATTCTGCTCCGTGGTCTCAATAGACTCACCATCTCCCTCTTTGCCTTTCTTTTCTGCTTGACTCTCTACTTTCAGACTAAAGGTCGATTTATCAAACTGAAACGAGAGATTTAGAATCACTTTGTGAAGCATCAAATATGTTTGCACTGCCTTGGGGCTTATTTAGACTTCCATCTTCACTCTGCCTCAGTCAACATTTGAACCTCCGTCACATTTACTGTCAGATGTGTTCTAGTCTCAAACTCTGAAATTGCTCGTTCATTTCAGTATGTCCATATCCTTGTTTTTCCTGCTCTGCGATTGCAAGTCTCTGCAGTAAGAAAGGCTATGCTCTGCTGCAACCTTGTGGATCACTTTTCCTTTCCTTCCTCATTTTCCCCACTAGGAGCTACCCTTCTCACAAGGAAACCAATTCCCATGTTATCGCTCACTAATATACATGTAATGACTTATAACCGGCTGGGAAGCAGATACGGACTCGCATTATCCAGTAATCCAGCCAAGCTTAAAAGATGGATTTTCTGTAACGGGGACCGGTGCAGCCACAAACGTTACATGTGAAATCCACGGATGAGGCCAAACTCACTGTCATAAACTATTAGAGCAGCGAGTATGAAAAGGTCAGATCTGTTTTCCCTTGAGACAGACCTGTATCCTTCAGGTTCACCCGATGCTGCCTGTGTTTTTGCGTCTCCCGGTCGATTAGCTGGGTGGGATCCATCTCCCATGCACAGTGCATGGCACATGAAACATAGACAGCGTGCAACATAAAACACAAGACAGGCAGGAGAGAGATGAACACTGTGCTGAGATTTTCTTTGATTATGTGCAGCGAAGGTCTAAGAGAGAAAGAGGGAGGAAAATGACTGTGCTGAACATGCCTGGATGTGTTGTTCTGGTTTTGTGCTTAGCCTAGTTATTGTCGCTGGTGGTAGTGAGTCACTCATTGGTCATAATTTCAGCAGCAAAGAGAGGAGTTGCCTTTTAATGTTTGACCTTGTTCAATAACAGGAGCTCTGTTCAGAACAGCACACAGAGGTAATAACTGCTAAAGCCAGAGCTCGGCCTGTAGGTTATAACAAGGATGTTTGAAGGTTGTCATGGTGTCGATGTGTTCCTTCTTTTAGGTTTGTTTTCTTTTCATATCATTAGCTGCAACAAATGATAATTTTCATTTTTTTCATTTTCAAAATGTAAAAAAAAATGCACAAAAAACACATTTGAAAAGCTAGAACCAGTGAATGTTTGGCATATTTGTCTAATAAATTATCACAGTTGTTGTAGTTTAATTCAGTAGGATGATCGATTAATTGACTGACACTCTCAGCCCTATATTTTGAGAATTAAAGCCTAAATATATTCCCATTAATGCATGTACAAGACTAAGAGTTTAGCCATGATCGCCAGCTTAGTTTGGCATCTTAGCATGCTAACATTTGCTAATTAGTTGAGGCTGATGGGAATTTCTGTACTAAATGTAAAGGTGGTCCATCAAACAGTTGTTCAGCCATTTCACTTAAAACCACAAATATAAACCTCACGGTGGTGCACGCTCACGGTGACCAAAGTGAAGGACGGACTGACTGACCGACAGACTTCGCCATTCCTAGGGCTTTGCCTCTAGCATGGCGAAAGCACAAATAGTCATGTAATCATTTGGAAATCACTGCATGCATGCACACAAAGGACAGACATCTGATGATTAGAAAAGCTCCTGCGTTCACAAAGCCCTACATTCCTCCCACAGTTACTAGGAAACAAGAGGCTCACGGAGCTGGTTGTGGAGGCTGTGGAGGTGCGGCGAAGAAGCAGACCAGCAGCAAGGGGTAACGTGATTATGAGACGTGAGGCTCAGGGGTTAAACGCTACAAAGATGCTAGAGGCTGTATGCATTAATAAGATCACTGTGTGTTGGCAGCAGTACAATAACACCTGCACACGTGCTGCACTCTCTGTTTTAGACATAAGCTTTGTTCCCTGATAGTGAACGCATTTCATCGCACATATACACAAGCTCTCATATTAGCTCCCTCACTTCTCCAGCTCCTGTACTTTAGTCATCCAGTGCATTTTCTTGCATGTTTGGTTAAATTTGTCTCCTAAAAAAAAACATGTTCAGAGCTTCTGACATTGTAAATTAATGCTATCTCTGGTGTGATAAATGTGTTCACATCTCCTTCACACTGATGAACAATTTATTAACCTCATTGAGCATGTTGTATCACCCTACCATACATCAAACAAGTGATTCTCCAGCAGGTGTTGGGAAACTAAGTGCAGCAGCCCTGACCTTTATAATCGGTCTTTGTGTTGGCACATGCCCATGTGCATGTTTATCTGTATAATTCATGTGTGTTTGTGTATTGGCCTGACTTTATTCTGTTTTTGTGTAGGTAGACCTAATACAAGATTTTATTGTTTCTTCAGCTCTGTTTTACCCTTTGCACAGAGGTGGGTGCGACAGTTTGGCTCCATCATCCTGCTCCTTTTGGTTTGGCAAATGTGTTTTTGCTTGGCCAGTAACTGGGTGCTGGCTTGTGTTGCAGCTTTCTCTCCTTCTTTGTGCTGCCTGTGGGCTCATCGGGATGCCAAAGGCCGAAATGCTAAAATACCAGCTCCACCTTCTAGATGGCAGCAGGAATCCTGCACTGATGGTTGCAGAGCTGCAGTGGGAAGCTCTGGGGTTTGGCAGCAGGGCTCATTCAGCCTGACCCACTCCCTCCCACTGCCAAAAAGATGCTCTGGAGATTGAGGGAGAGTACACAGATAGGTCATTGCCTGTCATTCAGTTGTCCATGATATTTGTTTATGGAGTTGAATATTGTTGAATATTACATAAGAGCAAGACGCCAAGACTTTGCAGTTGTCTGTTTTGTGGACATTTTGCATCTGTTTTTAGTTGTTTTGTGTCTCTGTGGACATGCTGTGGTTGTTTTGCCTCTCTTGCTCAACACTTCTTGTATGTTTTTAGTATTTTGAGGTAATTGTTGCATCTCTGTAGTTTTTTTTTTTTTTTAGCAACTTTGTGGTCATTTTGTGTCTCTTTTGGGTCATTGTGCATCTCTCTTTAGTCTTGTAGCAATTCTTTGCGGTCATTTTGTGTCTCTTTGTGGACGTTTTGTGTGTCTGTGAGGCTGTGTTGCATCTCATAGGGGTCATTTTGCATTTTAGTGACACTTTAGAGATCTTTGAGTCTGTGCCCGGCAGGCCCGTTCAATAATCCATCCATGCAAGAATGTCATTTCTAAAATGGGGGATGCTGCAGGGGGGGTGGCATCAGAGATAGGATCTATGAAGATTATTGTACAAGGTATTTATTCATTTTTTCTTTATGAGATTGCTTCCCTGGCCACATGTGATGCCTCTTCAGGTTATGCAGGTGCTGTCTGGGCATCAGATCATTTTACCAGCATCAATCACTGATTTCTTCAGCACTCAAGTTTTGCTGTAAAACAAAGCTTCAAATATTCATACCTTTGAAGAATTATTAATGCATCGTGAGCGGTGCCGAAGGGGGGGGGGTATTCTTTATTTTACTGGTTTCATTAAAAGGCATTCTGTTTCTCAGCTGTTGCTGAGGCCACTGAGGACCTTTCCTTATTGCTTTGTATCTTCCCCAGTGTTGTCTTTGAAATTGCACAACTGCTTACTTTGTATCTCTCTCACCTTCTGCGATGTGTCATTTGCGACTTCCTTGGATACAGTTTGAAGCTTTGCTGCGAGAAACGATAATTGTGTGGTTTTATGTTAACATCAGCGCATATGTATTTGTATTGCTCTGTATACAATAAAATAACAATAAGACAATAAGGCTAAGTTACATTGCAGACATTGGCATGTAAACACATTTGCTAAAGTAATGTTATAAATTGAATAGAGCCCTCAGTAGACATTAGATGTGATATGGTTAATAAATGCTGAGTCTGGCACAAATTGGAAAATCCGTTGTAGCTCACTGGGTTATCATTGACCGTCCTGTTGTTTGTCGATGTCATCGATGTCATGTATGCCGATGAAATGTCGAGGACACCTTTTGTAGTTTTGCATCTCCACTGAGCATGTGCATTCTGACTCACTCACACAAACACATAGAGAGAGGGAAAGAGATGGAGAGGAGTATCTTTATTTGAAGTTGATCCTTCCTGCATTAGTAGTCTGTTCTGGTTTGGTGTGCACGCACGTTAGCCACAAACAGTTGTTGCAGAGCATGCAAATCAGTAAGTGTTCAGTAAGAGAGAGGTCTCACCTTGTGCAGGGAAACAAAGAGGTTTTTGTGTGCGTCTTACATGTTTCTTCATGGCTCTCCAGCATGTGGCTGTTTGCATTGACTGTAAACATTGACATATACAACAAGCTGTAAGCATTAAACTATTTTTCTACCTAATATGCCCAATATTCTCCGGTTCCAGTTATTTAAATGTAAATGCATGTGACCATAAACTGAATATCTTTTTGGTTTTTGACTGTTGGTCAGAGAAAACAAGTCATCTGAGAAGTACAAAAAACAGTTTTGGTAATGAATTAATCAGTTTATTTAAGTTGAGTTTATTTAACTTAAGATGTTTTAAAGACCAAATAACTGATTAAAAAAAAAAAGACCCAACATATTAATTGATTGTGAAATTACAAGTTGCAGCCAAACTGAAGGCGTCACCTTAAGCTGTAGGACATTGTAATGGACAGTTGTCACTGTTTTCTGATGTTTTATAGACCAAATCATTAATTGATTAATCAAGAACATTATTTAAAATTAATCAAAAAATTAAAATAATACTCCCATCATCAATTAGTCTGTTTCGTGTTAATTGTTTAGAAGTGAAAAATGACCGTTCCCCAGAGCATCGGGTGCCGTTTTCAGATTCCCTCTTTTGTCCAACAAACTGTCCAAATCTTAAAGATAATAATATAAATTTATAATAATATAAAACAGAGAAGAGCTGAAAATCCTTGCACTGGAAAAGCTGGACCAAGTGATTGTTTTGCCATTTTTGCTTGATAAATGACTTAAAAACTGAAACGGAAACTGTTTCTATTTCTGCTGGTCAGCTGGTCGTTTCAGCACTGGGATAGTCTTTTCCTCCATACTGGTGCAGATTTTTGCCTGAGCATTTTCTGGTCTTTTTTTTTTTTTTTTTGTGCCCCTGTGTTTGAGAGAACGTGTGTGGATGTGAGGATGTGTGAGTGTGTGTCCCCCTCTTCTGCTGTTTGTGATAATGACAGCCGGCTGTGTTTGCATGATTCATAGCTGAATACTAATGAGACGTGCTGCAGATGTCTTGGAGAAGCCAAGCTGTGCCCTTTAGGTGTCACTCAGCCCTCAGGGATGCTGGTCACCTGCACGTCTCACTTTCATGACTCCAAACTAACAGAAGCTTCATGGAAAATGCCAACTGATGCAGCAAGTTCTTAATTTCCCATTTGTTCCAGGCTTAATTTAACCTTTCCAACTTTGTGTTTTGTTATGGTAATTTATGACACTTGCACAATGCATACATGGTTGAAAGCAATATGAAGACCAGTTTGAAATAGATTAATCATTTCTGCAGACGCTCCACAATAGATGAGTTGTTTGGGACAACAACTCACAAGAGTGCAACAAGATCTTACAGAAGAAGGTCACACGGAAAAAGAAAATCAGCATTGTGCAGCTGAAGGAGGATAAGGAGCTGTCTAATAACAATAGGGAGCAGCGTTGGCCTTCAAAATGTGACTCATTGCTCTCTTCCTGTCTGCATCTCTTCCTTTGCTCTCTCTCTCTCTCTCTATCTTCTTTTCTTGTTTTGTCTTCATGGTCGTCATGTAGCTGATGCTGCCTGAGCATAGCGTGAGTTGGTATTGATTTCTCTTCCCTCTGCTCTGTTGGTGGGTGTGTGACGCAGGAGTTCAGAGACGCACAGGGCTTTGTTGTGGTCCTTTGTTCCTTTTCCGCATCCTCACTCTGGCCTAGCCTATCCATATATCATAAAAATGCCCTGTCTGTGTGCCGCCCACCTGACAGCATGCCCTATGAATGCTGGCCTCGCTGGTGTCACGGTCTGGATCCCACGGGGCCTGCATGACTTTCCACTAGAGCAACAGGATGCTCTAAAATCTCAGCAGGGGTTTTAAATGGTGAAGAAAACAGTCATTGATTCTGGAGCACCCTGGACATCCATGTATATTAAACAGTTTGAAAACGCAGAAATTCCACAGTGGACCGATGGAGTTTAAAATGGTTGTCGATACAGTTACTTGAATTGAGATTAGAGCCAAAAGTACCTATAATGTGCTATTTACAGCTGTAAACCAGGATATGTAATCACTTCATTCTCACATCTTCAAGATGGAGGCTGTAGACAGCTGTTGAATCGCAGCATTTACAGGCAGGCACCACACTGTGTAGACAGTATAAAGGGCTGTATTTCATGTGGGGATCAGTGAGGCTCCATTATGAACGGTAACAAAGTGATTACATCATTTATACCAGTTTAACTATGCAGGCAGTGCATTTTGTAAAGCTGCTTCAATACTTGATTTTTGAGGTATATTATGTTAGTATTTTAAAGTTTTAGAGGTGATTTAAAATTTAAACATGTATTGAGCAGAATATTTACATAAAAAAACAGTAAATAATCATCCGTATTGTGCACTGTTATGTGCACTGTTAAGTTATTATTTTATGTTTTTTTTTGTTTTTATGCGTTTTTTTGTAAGATATTGCGTATATGCGGTAATAGTATGTCTGCGATAAGCTAACAGAGGTCAATATATCGTCCAATTGTTAGTCTAGCTCTAAAATGTCTAGATTGCCAGAATGCCAGATATTTTTCACAAATAATATTGTCAGAATGCAGTCCATGAGAGGGTACTCACAAGTTCAACTTTCAAAAGTAAAAAGGTGATACTTTGGTTACAAGTCTTTACAAATTTAAGGGATCCTTAAATTAAAAAAAAAAAAAATGAATGTCAGTAGCTAGCAGTTTTATGCAGACAGGTTGATTTTATCTGATGCTGATTTCACTGGCGTGGCCCTCCCTCTTAACATAATGTTAACTTTCTTAGCTTTTTCTGAATTAATATCACACCAGTGAACCATCATAATGAATTCCAGTCGCTGTTCAAACCCTGTAGACCACTTAACTGGAAGCTGCTGTGTGAGTCCCTACAGCTTCTGTTGTAAATCAGCCTAAGAGTAATTAAGAGATACTGGGCTGTGACACCTGTATCTCCTTTCCACAGTAAGTGTGTATTTTACTGTCTCTGGGAGGTCAAGAGTCGACTCTTATCTCTCATCTCTCTGCCCCGTATGGTAAGAATTCCTGGCTCTAATGTGCCCAAGTCTTCCGCTTGGGATAGAGATGCCTGGGCCTAGTTTTGCACCTGTGCCTCTTTTGTAAAGAGCCACGTCTGTCACTCACTGTCATTATCATAATCATCATATTATGCTTTCCTCTTTGTCACATAGTCACTTTAACTGCACTGAAGCTGAAAAAGAGGCAGTTTTGTGATGGATAGGAGATGAGAGAGGTATTTGGCACAATTAGTCTGAAAATCCACTGTTTCCTCTCAAATATATGAATAGGTTTAGGGGTTATGTCTATGTGTGTTTGCATATCATCTCTGGGATTAAGACGGGTCCTTCTGTAGATTTGACTGCAGGCTTTTGCTGTAGCCGTTTTTGTGCGTGTGTTCAGTGTAACGTCGGCAGAGCTGGGATGTTTTAGTGCTCATTTTTCTCTCTTACTTACATGGCACAGACATGTTTACTGTAAATCTGGCATGCTGCTCAATTCATTTCATGTCACATCCGATTGACTTTAATCACTTTCACCGTCACGTCATGGCAGATTTCAACTTTGTGTATGCATCCCAGTACTGGAAGAAAAGAGAGTTTGTGGTTACATTACAGCAACATCACTCTGCATTATTGATTTGCAGCCTTTCTTATTATGAAACAGACAAGGGTGAACTATTATTATAACTAAGACATATTGAGGAGGACTCTCTGTGCTTCTGTTATGTGACTGAAGGATATAATTAAATCTTCACTTTTCAGTGTTGTTCTTGTCTTTAAAATCTTAGCTGAAATCCAGAGCTGATGTTGTGGAAAAGCACCTGTAAAGTGTGATTTAGCATTGTTGAGTCTCTGGTGAAGACTGTGGCTGAAAAAGATACTTCCCTCTGTTGTGACATCCAAAGATATTAGCCTCAGATGTAACAGTGACTGTGCTTTCCTTCATGACCTGCATGGTGTCTGTGCTAGCTTGTCAAGATAGGTTCTGTGCCAAAATACCAAACCCAGTGCACACTGTTTGAACTCTCTTCTGCCCACAAAAGCTAAAGTGATCCTTGACTTCTCAAGGACATTTCCACTTACCACAGAGAGAGGTGGATATAGATTAGTACTGTCTGGCCATTCTAAGACAATTACTCTGTTCCTTTCTGCAGTTCTGTCAGTGTAGTGTCCATCATCTGGTTGGTCCTGCTTTCTCTCCGCAGACTCAGCTTTACATAAGCAGATGTTTGTGTCCTGCTGGCTGCTCTCTGCACCAGTCCCCAGGCCTTATGCTGTTAGATTAGCAGATTAGAAAAGCAGTTTTTATCATCACAAAAAAGTGTGTATTTTTGTGCATGTTCGTGCGTACGCATGTGCATGTGTTTGTGTGTGTATGTGCTGAAAATAATTGCAGTCACAGAAAGGGCCACTTACAATGCAGTAGTGGTATCTACATTTTGCTGTGTGTGGTTGGTATTTATCTCATTGTGTTTCTGTTGTGTGTCATAGCACATTACATCATCTTCATGAGATCTGACGAGTACATTCGTGTGATTTCCTGTGTACAAATACTGTCTGTATACTGCTAGAATATAAATGTGTGTAAGAAAGAGACAGCTAAACTGAGCATCTTTCTGGTGTCACACATGCAGAAACTGTGGACAATGGCAGTGCGCATCTTTGTAGGGCGGAGCGGCTATGAGTGAGCAATTCTGGTAGCACCTTGGGCCGTAAGCGCTGTCTCTGCAATCACGCTCCCATTGAGGGCAGCCTTTCATCTTGAGCCTTTCACAGGAACCTTTCAGACGGAGAAAGAGAAAGATGGAAAGAGGGAGATCAAGGCAGAGAGAAAGTGCAGAGGAAAGGAGAAGGGAAGTGCTTCTGTAGCCCCGAGCGCTCGTCTCCAATCCTGAGTTTGAATAGGCATGCTGCTGATGAAGAGCGCAGATGTTGAAAGAATGTATAGTTGTGTGAGTGTGTGTGAGAGTGTGAGTGTGTGTGTGTGTGTGTGTGTGTGTGTGTGAGAGTGAGTGAATGAATGAATGAATGAATGAATGAAGAAGAGAATAAGAACATGAGGTTCTGTTAGTGAAGCTCTCCTATTGTGTGTGCTCACTGTGTAAACTGTTAGCCGTCCTGTTTGGGCCTCTGTTATATTCTAACTTCAGTGTCTCTTGTAAACACTGAGGGATGATGTTACTGTGGGAGGGGAATAGTGTTGTACAGTGTCAATATAGTAGATCATGGTACAGTACAGTACTGCGATGCATGACTGAGTTAGCTGTAGCTGAGTAAAGCTGTGCTGGTTGAGCTGATGGATAGAGGGTGTTTGCTGGCAGTGCAGGGGGAGGGGATGTTTGGTGAGGACTACCAGGTGTTCTTATCTGATGGGCGGGCAGTCGGCCAGGTGTGGGTGCTGGGACACAGGGATCCTGCTGCAGGAGGTAAGCACGTCCAGCCATAGGGAACAGTTTCACTTGAGGTTCACCAAACACCAAAAACTTCTTTTGAAAAGCTACCTTTGTAAATATATTCTACTGTTACAGAAACCTCTATCTGCGCCAAGCTTTACACAGCCTGCAGGGCAGAACTTTGTGCCGCTCCTGAAATGGCAATGTGGAGCTCAGGAAAACTAGGTGCTTTTTTTTTTTTTTTTTGAGCCAAAAACCTTCATCTTCCTTTGTTTGCCATCATCAGGTTTGTTAGTTTTTGCTTTGTGTAGCATTTATCTAAAACAAACAACTGGCAAGCTTTGTTGCCTCTCATAAATCATTTAGGCCTACTTTGTCTGCCAAGTGGAGCCTGAGAGAACATTTCACACCGCGGTGTGACACATTTTTGCTTTTGGATTCTCTTTGCTCCTGTGTTCATACCCCCTCTCTGTCTCTGTCATTACCATGTGTTTTTTGTGTGTGTAAATTTGGTGTGGTCTTTCATGCTCTGGCTGCTTTTCTGTGCGTGCAGTGGAGCTCGTTTGATGTCCGTGAGAATAATTTGAGGCTTGAACAGGGGCGAACGGTGGAGATGCTGTAAGAAATCTGAGCTGTGATTGATCATCGGAGAAGGAATAGGAAAGGCATGTACAACTCCCTGTTTTCCTCCCTTCCCTTTTTAAAAGTCCCCGTCTGCCTCCCTCCCTTTCAAAGGCCAGGATTGTGCAGGCAGGGAGGCTAATTAGCCTGCTCCATCCCATTCAAAATGTTCAAAAAACTTTGAAGTGAATGGAAAGCCAATGGCTGGAGTAAAGAGTCAGATATCTGGTAAGAAAAGCCCATTGTATCGTCCTCCATTATCTGAATGATGAATGTGAAAACTGCCCTAAGAAGGTAGGAAGGAAAGACCAAACAAATGTCACTTCATGTGCCTCTGCCTCTAGTCTTTACAGTTTCTACAGTTGATGTCACGTGTCTTCATTGAGATTGGACCATACAGTAGATGTGAATTGAGCTCACCTACAGTGCATCCATATATCGAACATCTGCTAGAGTTTTTAACCACTATATTCTGCATACGCAGGGAAGTATGATGGTAATGACTTCCACCTCTGCGGCAAGACAATCAAACGCTGTTAATTAGTTCTGCCACTATATCACTCTCAATCAGGAGAAATTCTCTGCAACAACCTGAGATATTTGAGATTAAGTTATTTATTTTGTTGTAATTAATATAGCTGCAAAGATTGGTGTGAGAGGATAACTCAAGAGTGGAAACGGGTTTTCTCACATTAACCCGAGTAACCTCCCTGCCACTTAGATGACAGCGTTTTCATAGCGATGCGAAAACCTTGAATTTCCATTTCCAAGCATTGTCAAGGCATCAAATGTAGCCATGGCCTGTTAACTAAGCAGCGAGGAATCATTTTCAAAGCAGTTTTGGAAGGATTAAGGCAACAAATGCCTCACTTCCCTGTCAGTCATCATCAGGGTGACAGACTGAGAAATGTCCCTTTGTTCGTAAAACAAAGTGAAGCAGGGCAGAGCTAAATGAAAGAGTGATATTTCGCTCCATGTGACAACAGAGAGAGAGAAAGATTGGGAGACAGTGGGAGGGATGGCAGGAGTGTGCATGATTGAGATAAGCGACAGATAGATGGGGAGCCAGGCTGAAGTCCTCTCCCACACACTGGGATCCCAGAGATGCCTCCCACAGAAACGGTGAAGCCGCAGTTGCACTGTCACGCAAGGACATATGAAGGACACGGAGGGAGGGAGAGAGGGAGAGAGGGAGTAAGAGAGAGAGGGAGAGAGAGGATGGCGGATGGCTGTACCTCTGTGGCTGAGACCATTCAAACTGAGCAAGAGAGAGAGAAAGATTCCTTTTCTTGCATTGAATGATACTACTGTAGCTCATGTCCTCCATCATAAAAACCTATTAAAGTAAAAAGTAATACTGTCCTCTTTTTTTTTTTTTTTTTTTTTTTTTTTTTTTTTTCCAACCCCTAACAAAAACCCTTTCAACCAGCTTTCAAAAAACCTGCTTTACAGGGGAGTGGGAACTGTGGTTCGTGATGGCCCCTAAATCTACTTTGCTT
>JBBMJY010000010.1:5471376-5533957 GCA_037833715.1 Toxotes lorentzi | reverse complement strand
ACACACACACACACACACACACACACACACACACACACACACACACACACACACACACACACACACACACAGTCCTGCTCAATCCATGGCCTCCAGCACACAACCAGTGTACACAGGTCCACAGTCAGTGGCCAGCAGGAGGTGGCGAGTCTGCAAGGTGTTTTAGGGCCACGGCGAGCCATGTTTTCTCCTGCAAGCTTGGCACAACCACTCAGATCGACATAATGAGGGAAATGTAGAGAGAAAGAGAGAGAGATAAAGGAGTGAGTGAGACAGACAGCCAGGGACACACAATCAGACAGAGAAAGAAGAGACAATGTTCAGAACTGGCAGCCTTACTTCTCTCTCGCTCACTCTCTTTCTTTCTGTGTGTGTGTGTGTGTGTGTATGTGTCTGTCTCTCTCTCTCCCTGTGTTTCTTCCCATACTCCTCCTCTCTCCCACCTCTTTCACAATCCTTTTGTCCCTCCCTGCCTTCCCACTCTTTGATTTTTTTTTTTTTTTTTTTTTTTAAACACAATATTCTGCCTAAGCCAGTGTCCTGTGTCCCTGTGAGGTGAAGACGGCTGGGGATGAATGAGGAGATGGGTGGAGGGATGGATTGACCTAGACGAGAAAAGAGAGTGAGGGATAGAGGGCTGAGAGGAGCGCAAATGGAGAATGCTGGGAAACCCTCAGGTGGGCGCTTGGAGTGGTCCCCTATCCTCCTTTTGTGAATCCCGGTCCTGCTTGTTTTTTGTGTTTTCTCTGTCTCCTTATTCCCTCTTACTTTGTTTTAGGGCATCCCTTTTTAGTGCATTTGCTTGGATGCTTGTGGTATTTTAATCTTGATAACTTGCAGCATTGAGGGACTATCTGGATGTGCGTGAGAGTGCGTTTCTGTGTTTGTGTGATTGCAGTTGTTGTCATGAGAGTCACGTAGCTCTGCTGTCTGCCTCTGCCTGCCTCCTGTATGTTCAAAGGCTGTGGAGCCCGGTGGCTCCTCCAGGACTCAAGCTGCGGCTGCTGCCGCTGCCTTGTTCATGACAAGCTTTTTCACAAACTCTGTCATGGCTTCCTGTGCACCCTTGGGGACTTTTTAAGTCGTTTGTAGCCAGTCAGTTTTAGTTCATTTGATTTCTGTTGTTGCTTCTTCTGCTGCCTCGCTGATTCATATTTGCATGTTTGCGAGAGTGGAAATGTTTTTGTTGCTGTTGAAACTGATTTGGATTTACTGTTTGGCTTCTCTGTGAGGGCTTCTGCTATTCCTTGTTGGTAGATAGATGCTTTATTAATCCCCGAGGGGAAATTGTATATCAAGCACGTCTGTTTCCAAGGAGATGTCAGCATGCCAAAATAAAAGCCCTCAGTCAGTCAGTGTTGCCACTCCCTTTTCCAACTATCCCTGTCGTTCTGTCTCATATTTAGTGACAGTGTACGATCTGGGGGAACTAGCTGGATGATGTTAGCAGAACAGCTGGGCCAGCTCGTCTGGTTATCCTTCATAATTATATCACTCTAATGACCTCAGTGAGGGGATGTGTGTGTTTGTGTGTGTGTGTAGCTAGGTGACCACAAAGCTCACAGAACGATAAGGACACTGACAAGCGACTGGGATTTCTCTCTCTAGATAGTCCTTCGTGATAACCTCGGATGAAGAGGACTGTGGTGAGATGCTAACCCACTGCCTTCACACTCCGACACAGCGATATGACAGTAATGAGTGTGTGCATGGGTGTTTTTGTGTGTGTGCCTGTGTGTTGGAGCTCTCATTAGCCAACAGGGTTTTGAGTCAATAGAGGCCAACACCTCTCCTCCCCTCTTTTGTCTTTCCCTTCACTGAATCGCAAATTAGCCTGTGCATGGGTGTGTGTGTGTGTGTGTGTGTGAAGTGTGTGTATATATTTAAAGTGTGCATGTATTGGTGTGTTTGAAGCCTGTGCAGTGATCCTAGATTCACTGCTTGGCCTCCTCTTGCTCTCTTGTATTGTTGCGTCCTGAAAATAATCTTTTCCCCCCCGTTAATTAGTCAAGTGAAACTCCAGAGTTTAAACCGTTATTTATTCATCATACCCTCAGTTTGATCTCATCACTGAATAGAGTTAGTGTGTGTGTGTGTGTGTGTGTGTGTGTGTGTGTGTGTGTGCGTGCGCGTGCGTGCGTGTGTGTGTGTGTATGCTTGTGTGTCATTTACAATCAATGCCAGGAGGATGCAGGGTTCAAAAAGTCAGACCATCTAACACAGTGTACACTTTTAGCAAAGCAGCAGCTGCAGAGATTAAAACAAGGTGCACTCTCCCTGCATAAATGACTTTCCTCATCCACTTCTTATAAACACACCTACACTGTTGTCTTCATAAAACGACTTTAAAGGATTCAAGGCACCTAGAGAATAGGCAGTGGGAGATCAAAAGTGAGCCGCTGACATTTGTGTTTGTGCTGGGATTTCTTACGTCTGCCGAGTCGAGGCATGTACAGTGTGATGGATCACAGACAGTATGTAGGTGTAGATGTGTGTGACAGAGGAAGCTTGTGTTACTTTACTACTACCTTCCTATCTTCTTTGGAATTCACAATTGTATAGTTTGTGAAATAGCAGAAAATGCTCGGGCTGTACCCGAATCAGGATTCTCAGAACCGCCTCCACTCAGCTGACTGTAGGATGTTACCCTTGGAATGAGTGGGAATGTCATAGTTGATGATGCAGCCAACATGAGGAATTATGTTTTTTTTCTTCTATACATCTTACCTACAGTTTTGAAAAATCTTTATGGTCTCTACCCATTTACAGCACAGCACTTGCATCTCACTCAACTCCTCTAACAACTGAGTAAGTCTCATGTTTCACTTGTAAGACACATTTTTTTTTTAGCTGTTTGGCATCTGTGATGTGACAACAACAGATTTCCACACAGAGAACTAAAACGTGTGCATCCTCCTGCTGAGAGCCTGTTAGCCAAAAACTGAGTCACACTGGACACAAATATGAGGATGTTTCCCCAGTGTCTGGTTCGAAAGTAGTTTAGCCAACTTTGCTGAAATTCAGCATGAGAGCTGAGAGCATCGGGGCAGTGAACAGAAATGAGTTGTGCTGCCCTCTGTCGTGATTCAACTAACAAAAAAAAAGTCAACTCCAGGGCTTCTCGACCGGTGATTTGAATCATTGGAGTTAAGGGGGCAGGAAATGCTCATCGTAGTTAGTCACCCAAGGTGACATCTTCAGTTTACATCCCTTTCGTATACAGTCGCCTCAAACGGAAAAGATCCTAAAAGGCTGTGCACTGAACCAAAGGGTAAACTGTTATACTGTTTGTGTGGTAACAATTGTTCACATTAAAAGATGCAGCTTTGCTCAGCCTCGCTTTTCTCCAGGCATGGGTCAAATTTGAAATTCGGGATCTGCCCTGTTTGTCACAACCATGGAGAAGAGATGTGAGATGTGAGGGTGAAAGTGGATAAGAGATGATGAAGGGCTGTGGCAGAGAGTTCCATCATACCCCCAAAGTGATGTTTCTTTTTCATATAATCTCTTTTTTTTTTGGTGTCGTCACATTGAGACGATACGAAAAGTCGACCTCTCTGTGGAGATGTGCTCTCTCGGGTGTTCAGGTTGAAAAATTGTTTTACCTCTTCTGCCACACTTGGAAATGTTCTAATAAATGATGTTCTTCCTAATAGACGCACTTCACACTAAATCAAATAAACAACGTGATACTTCACTGCTCTTTATCAGGAAGCTCTCTTCTTTTGCCATCCCTCCACAAGGAGATCAGACTAACAGGACTGAAGCCAGTAGTGACTCAGTGTCGTGCTCAAGGACACTTCAGCAGGTTAGATGTCTGCCAGCAGTGGGGCTTGAGCCCAGGATCTGTAACTGATGGACTGTCCTTTAACTCCCTATTCAACTCGTCTGTCCAGAAAGACTCTGCGTCTGTGAATCCATACAAGACTTTATGTGCAATAAGCTGCTAAACGTCTCACACATTTCAAAGCCAGACCAACCTTTGTTGAACAGGGAATTATGAGAATTTAGATTATTTGTTTGGCTAAAACCTTTTGCTTTGGAAAATAATCCGACATGATAGCCTCGGTAAAGAAAATGAAAGACTATGAAAGACTTTTATCCTCAAAATTAAGGCAAAACACACAAATCCCAAAGACTCAGAAATACAATATTAAATAAACACAAAAAATGAGAAAATTAAAAAAACTTTTTTTTTTGTCAGTGTTTTCATAATCTCAATCACATTTTTTCATCCTCAGCCTTGACTAAAATTTCTCACAATGACTTATTTTTTCATTTGCTCGTTGTGACCATCAGAGAGAATAAATAAAAACATGCTGCTGTCAGTCAGTCAGTTACCTATCAGTCCAGATCACCTCATGTTTACTCTTTCTTGTTTGTTTTTCAGTCTGAACATGAAATAAACTAGCAACAGGTCATGGTGTTTTTGTCCTTGTTTGTTTTGGACCAGGTGAACTGAAACACGGGAGTGAAAGCGACCTTTGCTGTGCGTTACTTTATAAAACCAAATGTTTGTCTTCCTTTCGTCACTTGGGAGTAGAGGAGCATTAACATACCATCATCTTTTTAAGTTGATGTGGGAGACTTACTAACAAGTGGTTGCTTATTTACACATTCAGCAGTTATGGAGCAACGTTATCATTCATTTGGAGTCATGTTTCTGTCAACCTAATGAATGTCAATCCAGTATTCCCTCTCTTAGCTCTGTCGTTTTGTCTCTACAAACTCATGAGGGAGAAATCTTGGTCCACTATGTTCACCAGCCTGTCTGCTGGTTGGTTCTGAGCAGGTAGTGTACAGTGGGTTATTAGAGCTTTTTTTGTTGAAAATAGCTGAAACACAAATAATTAAAAGACACAATTTTAATATGGTCAGGACAGTGGACCAAAACAGTAAAGTTGTGGATCAGACTGGTAGACAATGAGCTGAAACTCACCATAACACTCTGTAAAGCTGAGGGGAGCTGCAGATTCGGGTGATAGTGAGGTCATTTGATACACTGCCAATATAAAAATTACATTTGTGTGTGTACGTGTGCGTGTGTGTGTGTGTGTCCGTCTGGATTATGTCACTTACCAGGGGAAGTCAGAGATCACCAGGTGAGGTGGCAGTGATGAGCGAGGGGACCGGACAGAATCATTAAACCAGACATTAGTAATGATCTGTCAGTTTAAAGCAGCTTGAGTTAAGCCATTTGCACATGGCATGATTGAGCCAAAGCTGTGAGCCTCCTTCATTCATTCCCTGAGCTCATTGATAGCTTTATGTGCTGATGATCTACAGCGTAGTGCAGCCAAAGGGCCTTGCTTAAGCCAGCGGGGGGTCACCTCCATGCTGATGCTTGGGGAGAGTGGATTTGTGGAGCCTGAAATAGTTTGTGTGTGTGTGGCAGGAGGTGGTTGTAGGTGGTGACAAGAGGCCAAAACTGTAACTAGAGGCGCCATCTACAGATGGAGAAAATGGAGCATGTATATACATCTGCTCTAAGTGGCCAGAGGGTGAGACAAACAGCAGGTGAAAAACTGAATATAACCAGATGTCAGCTGGAGATGAGAGGGGTTTGAGTTTTTTTTTTCTAATTAAAGGCAATTAAAGTGTTGCATTTTTGAAGGAACTGTAAGGAAAGGATGGAAATAAGAGCAGAGCAAGCCTAAGTGAGACAAAGAAGTTGGAGAACATGCCGTGAGTGACTGACAAGCTTTTAAGCGGGAACTGGAAATATCTCACAAGCGTCTATCAAAGCATGAAGGGCTCTAGAGTCAGAACACGGAGGGAAAGTGAAAAGGCAGCCAAAAAGAAGCAGAGATGATAAGAGAGAATGGGGGGAGGTTTTGCTTTTGAAATTTTAGAAACCGCCATTTTAAAGGACAAAGTGCAGCATCTGTTAAATCAAGGTAATTTTTGAATACGTGCCAGGTGGGTATACGGAAGAGTCAGGACGGAGAGAGACAGTAGATCTTTGGGGCTGCTGATAAAATAGTGCACTTGTTTTTGGGAGATCCTTCTGTTTGTCTCTCCATCTGTCTTCTGGGGGTTCTCTGGTGAGATTAATGTCCTGTCGTCAAATCCTAGACTCCCTCCTGTCAAACACACGCTCCAAAGCCTATTTATAACCAGACACCCACTCACAAACACTAATGAGTCTCTGGGTGACAAATGGATTTGGAGGACACCTTGCACATCCCGTCATCCTCCTCTCTGCACCCTCCTATCCCATCGCTCATCCAGCCTTTGGCCTCAATGCCCACTTCTTCCTTTACTTTTTTTTTTTTTTTTCGGATTCCCCATGTACAAAACCCCCTCCTGGCCCACTTCTCTCTGCTCTTCCTCCACTTTTCACTGGATTTTCAACACCTTACACCACTGTAAACCATCAATTTGTCTCTTCTTTACCAACCTCTTTCTGCCAGCCTCTGTATTTCCATTTTTGTCTGTGGCTCTCAAAGTTTCATCCACATCTATACTTAGCCTCTCTCTCTCTCCCTCTCTCTGTAGCTGCCCGTGTCTCTCAGTCTCCCCCTCTGTCAATCTCCCCCTTTTTTTCTGTCTCTCAGCTATTTCTGAGTCAGTGCTAGTGCTTACTGGATTAGCCATGGGCTGCTCTGCCAAGTGCTCTGGGGCTCTGGGGCAGAACACTTAACAATTGTCAGATTTCAGTTTCATTCAGTCAGCAGGTGGCAAGAACAAAGGGGCGGAACAGTCACTAAAATAGAGACATGTCTTGATATCTCTATTTATATTAAATATGCTGTATTCTCACTCTTTAAAGAGCTAGGTCTCCACAGGAGTCCTGCTTTAGACCCAAAGGCATGATAGCCAGTCTATGCATGTGTGTCCAGAGAGGCAGCTTTCCCGTGGGTGTGATTGGCAGCGTGAGGCCTGAAGACTAAAAGAAAACATCCAATTAGATAGCCCTTAGAACTCATCATAAATGTCACTTTTACTTTGTTAAATGTTACTTGATGCTCTGAGAATCAGGGGCTGAGAAATGTTAGCATGTCTGCATCAATGCCTCGCAGCTATTGATCCAATCATACAATACAGTATGTGACTAGTAGGAGCATCGTGGGAGTTATTCTTGATCATGGCATGCGGAGATTAAAAGTGCTACAGTTTTTATTGAATTTTTGAGTCCTCCTTGTTGTTTGCTTCTAATGTGTCTTCTGTAAAGTCAAACCAGCCCATGGAATGGGGCAGCTCCTGCTAAACGTTCTCTGACATTACTAACGTAAAGTAAAAAAAAACAAAAAAACAGATGTTGCCACAAAATACATCTGAATTTCTCTCTTTTGGTTTGATTGATTTTGAATGCTGCAATTGTTCTGATGTGGTGGCAGCAGCATTCACTAATCCTCGTCCTGCTGCAGTAAGCCATTTGGGAGTGAGCTGAGACATTGAGGTTAGTCTTGAAGGGGACAGAAAACTTTGTTGCTCTTCTCTTGCTTTCACCAACTAAAACTGCAATTTATTATAAAAAACCTCTTATACACGTACAGATTTCATTTTCATCTAAATGCATCCGTTACCACTTAACTGGTCCAAGCCTGACCTGCGGTTTGTACCTCTCCTCTGTGGGTGGAACAGAGTGGACGCCTGTTTGGATGTTGTTTATAACAACAGACTTGTCAGGGGGTTGTCTTTGTTGTTTTTGTTGTTGCGGTGGGCGCTGTGTTGTGTTTGTGTGTGTGTGTATGTGTGTGCAGTGACAGCTTGTTAACGTCTAACTCGTCATCTCCTCCTCCTCTTTCGTGCCAACTGGCTGCTCTTCCCCGCTCACCTACAGTACATCACCACAGAAACCCACACATCCATCTGTACGGCTGCCCCGCCTTCATCCCTCTGCACTCCAACTTAAATGAGATGCTCTCAACACATGCAGCACCGGTGGAGACATGAGATAGAGAGGGGAAAGAGGCATGACAGGGAGGAGGAAAAGAACGCAGTGTTGCTTTAAGAAACCAAAGAATGAGATGATACCCTTAATGCATGTGCACAAAGATCAGTGGGTGTGTGATGAGTGAATGGAAAAAGCCTGCATCCAAACATAGACACACACGTGATGCGGGATACATTACTGCATGGCCATTAGTATATGTATTTGTGTGGTGTATAGAAAGACAGCCAATCAATGATATACACAACAGGGGGAAGTGATGGGTGAGCCGGATGTGCAAATGAAACTTACTTCTCTGAGTCAAGTAGGGTCAAGGTTACACAGCAGTACTGTGTATATAAAAGGCTCAAAAGCACAAGGGGGTGGAATAATGGTGCAAAATGCAGAAAATGCAGCATGCCATTATCACAGCACTATTTTGTACATGAAACATATACAAATACGATGTACGTACATGTACGAACCAAATAAAAGCAGTTACCAATGCCTTCTAGATGCCCTCTAAACAGTCAACTCAGCTGCCGTATGAGTCCTTTCTGCAACAAAACACTTCAAACTTGAAATACTCGCATACAGAAAACAGCCTTTTGCTGTGTTTTGGCTCCTGAGGAAAGAAATGCAACATGTAAAAACTGCAGTGTCCTCAATGACCTATTTATTTTTACAGGTACATACCCGGTACCCAGCCCACATAGACTCATAACACACCAAAGATTTACTGTTGCAGTGGTGAAAAATTTGCCAGTCATGAGCATAACTTAGTCTAACTTGTATTAAATTATTACATTGCAAAAAAAACTTCTCTTCTGCTCAACAAAAGTTCCTTTTTTACAATCATTTTCTCGCCCTCTCCTCTGTGACAGAGACAAAGATGCAGGCAGCAGAGGATGATGGGAGATGCGAAGCAGAAGGTTGGGCTGCTGTTTTGTAAAGCTTCCCCGCAGCCCACTTTGTGATGTCCTCTAGGCAATGGTGAAACAAGCAATTACTCTAACACCCCACTAGGGACTGCTGTGTGCCGCTCATCTCCCCACCCGTTCCTGGATCACAACAGGCTTGACAAAGCCCTCCCGAAAATGCTGGAATGCTCAATATGGGATTTCATCTCTGATCTGTGCCACTTTACTTCAAATAAAGATGGCGTCTTTGTATTTGTGACACAGTTTCAACATGTGCTTTTTCTGATCTGCCTGTCCTCTTAGATCAGGGTTTTTTGTTATCACAAAAGAAAATGATTCCAAAACAGGATGTGGAGATGAAAGAGTCGAGTTTAATTTTGAGTGTTGAACCTCACAGCCTTCTACAGTAAAAGCCATTTCCTGCAAGGCAGCCATAAGAAAATCCCCCCACCTACCTCCTATCCTCTGATTCTCCATTTGTCTTTTCTTTGATGCCAGTTGACAGGGAGCAGTTTGTACTGTGACACATAACTATCAGCATCATAACACAGATCTGAGCCATGTTGACTGGACAACTTGTAATCTCTGTTGCCCTGCTTGTACCTCATCTGTCACTGGCTATGTCGCTCACCAACATGCTTGTGCAACCTTTAACGCTTGGACAAATGTGTGTGTACGAATGTGTGTGTCAGTGGGGGGGTGGGCTAGCTAACTGCAGCTTGGAAAACAGCTGACCTGTTGCCAAGCGACCGGTCTGCAGTGACAGCCACTGTCATAGTCATCTCGGCTAATGACTGGCTGCTTTGATTGATTCCTTTTATTTGTTTTTTTCCTTTTCTTTCTTGGAGGTTACTTTTTTGCCTCCCGCTCTTTTAATTAAAAAAAAAAAAGTTCTGGCAGTAGCATTCCAATTAAACCGTCAGGGTAATTCCCACCGAAGAGGAAAATTGCTCATGTTCTCATGGTTTGAAGGAAATCAGCACTGCTGTGGCTGTGCATGCCCCCCCGTATTAGTCAGCTACAGAGGCAGCTATCACCAGATACAGTATTTTTGGGCATTTTAAAAGTCAAACATCAAGGTTAGTTCATCAGTTTAATATCCAATCAAGCACACTTGGATATCGAAATTTTCTAAACCCATTAAATGATAATGTTGCTAAGTAAAATGCAGCCAAATGCAGTGTTCAGCTCGTGGAGCTGAGTACATCCTCTCTTTAACATTCCCCTTGTCTTTCTGCACCTCTCCACCGCTCCTGCCTACATCTGTTCTGGTAAATCATTTAATCAGCTGATGTAAGTGATGAATGAATTTCAGTATGTAATGTAATTCACCACTTTGATTGATAACCCATGGCCAGAGCCTAACTAATCTGACAACAGATGTGTTCCTGTGGGAGAGTGCTTGTTAGGTTAGCCTGTTGGCTCTGTCTGGAACAAGAATGGCAGCATGCTAATACTACAGGAGGCTTGGCAGCAGGAGTGCAGGCAACAAACTACATGTCAGAGCCAACTCAGTAATCCTGCCTTGTAAAAGAAATAACCTGAACAGTGCTGCTCTTCTAGAAGCTGAGATTCTCTTATTTAACCAGCATCGATGACAAGATTTACTGCAAATTACACATCATTACACAATCATTAGGAAACCTCGGGCTCCCAATCTTAGCAGCACAAATCACTTTTGGCTTTCACTTTACTTAAAATGATATTAGAACAATATTAATCTTGTTAAGGGTATTATTTTGGTACTTAAGTGTTTAATTAGACACTAGAACAACATAAAATACAGTACTTGAGATGCTGTTTGGATATACCTTGCATTTCTACTGGACTATTGTGTTTTTTACTTTGCCAGTGGAACCTGCCAGTTAATTCAATGAATAATGGCCAAATTTGAGTGAGGTCTTTGGTGTTTGCAGTCTGCCTGGTGAATCTGACAAGTTCCAAGTTCAGTTTTTATTGGAGGAGGAGGAGCTGAATGTACAAAGTCCTCTATCTGTAGCAAGACCAAATCATAACCGTTGTTTTCAGTGTGTGTGTGTGTGCTTTTTTTATTATTATTTAACAGCTCTCGATATAATTCATTTAATCCATTATTCACCCTGTCTGATCATAGCAGCAAAATAAGGACCTTTTTTCTCCCACTTGAGAAAAAACACTTAACTCCTCTATCCTGTACATAATTCTTGATTTTCCATGTTACGTCTCTTTTATTTCACATTATGGCTTCTCATTATGTACCTGCTGGTTTTGCCCACGGGAGTATTTTAAGAGATTTAGAACTTGAAAATTGGTTCTTGCAATATCTTTAAACAGCCACTGTAGCTCTCACGCCCTGCATACAGATTGGAAGTTTTGACAGCCCTGGTTTCCTACCTTCAGTTTTGGCAACATGCCTGCAGAGGGCTGTTGTGTAATCAGCCTGTTGCTGTCAGCCTTTTGGTCTCTGGAGGAGAGAAACAGACAGGGGCCTGTCCAGAGCAAGTTTAATGAACTTGCAGCCTGTGATGTACAGTAACAAGAAATACAGTCTTACTGTACTTAAAAAAAAAATATGATCAGAAATGTGTACTTTGCTTTTGTTTACATCCATGTTTACTTGTTAGCAGCCTTTTTCCCCTGCATGTTTCCTTGTTCTTTATCTTGGTCAATATTGACACCTGTAGATCAGTGGAGTAATGTGAACCCATTGGCAGATATGTGTATCGCATCACTTGTGCATGAAAGTGCAAAAAAACAAACAAAAAAACAAACCCTCATAAAAATATTGCCACTGATGATATGAATGTTGAGACTGGACAATGAGACTGAACCATTATATTAAATTTCTGGGCCATAAAACTAAAAGTGGCTAACAAGCTCTGTAGAGCTGCAGGGTTTGGTGGTAATTCTATGTGGGTTCATCAGTGAGCAAATCCTTTCATATTACGTATAGTTCTTTGATTTATTGTTAATATAAAACAGACAGATTGGTGGAGCTTTAATTATGCATTTTAACTACTTTTTATGCCATTTTCCAACAGAAAATCATGAGGCCAGACATGCGGGAGCGCACTCCTGCTGTATACACACAAACCAGAAGCACTGTTGTGAACAGATTTATAACTCCCTTACTGCTGTCTTCTTCTGGTTTAGCCCCCTCCTTCATAATAACCCTGCTCATCCCATGAATATGCAGACACTGTGTGTATCAGCTCAGATGGAGAACGCTTCTTAAATCTTCCATTTCCATCGTCAGATTTTCTTTGCTGCCTAATCTACTCGACCAAATTTCACCCCACCAGTCAGTATTTCAGTATTAAGTAGGTGCTTGGCAGCAGTTTTTGCCCCAACATGCATCAGTATTTCTTTGTTGTTGCGTGTGTGTGCGTGGGACAGATAATGACCTACTGGACTTAAGACATTTAGTCTCGGGTCCTTGGCAGCTGTCACAGGGGTATCTCTATTACCAGTGACCTCCACCTGAGTGTTTTTCTGTCTGCTTTTTATTTCTCAGTCACTGCGGCTCCCCCTGTCAGTCAGGGGAGGCAGTGCAGTACTGTGCAGCTAGATTTCCTTCAGTGTCTGTACATTTTCTTTCAAGTGTGTTCTGAGGGAGATACGTGGCAATGTGTGAGCGAAATTAAAGGACAACTGGCAGTTTCTCACTGGGTGAGTGTTTTCATCCACCTGCCGCAGCCAGAGTTGCCCTGTTTTCATAATAAAGAGTCACGTTCAGCCCCTCAGGAAAGTCTGGTTTTTCCATCCTTGTTTTGCTTCTGTCCTTCCTATCTTTTTCCCTCTCTGCTACTGCTTAAACATGTTTGCTCATCTGGAGTAATTACTTCATTCTACCAAAGAACTGCTGGTCAGGTGTGGTGTTTTTGTGTTTTGTTTGGTAAACTGTTCAGAATGTTAGTGTGTCATGTACTGGTCTGCTTTATATGTAGGAAAAAAAAAACTTGTCAGTGATTCAAAATACAGCGCTAATAATTACAAATTTGTTTCAAATCAAGACAGATGCTTTAAATAAAACACAGTCTGTGGTTGTCAGAGTTCAGTATGTTTATTTTGAGTACAAGAAAAGCAAGTTGGATGGTACTACAGGTGATGCTGTTCCCTAGCTCCAAAATCAGTCTTTTATGTTTTGTTGCTACTTTCATCACCTGGCTCACTGGCTCAGCAGTGTGCATCGTGCTGCTCTGCTGAATCCATTGAGATTATCTTGAAGGCACACTGGGCTATTCTCTCATATTGAAGTAGTACCTCCATCCGACGGCTGCAGATGCATTTAACATGTTCAGATAGATATTTGTGTGTTTGTTGTCTTTTGTTGTGGTTGCAGATTGTTGCATCTGTGTGTGTTACGCCATGCATATTCGGGGGACATAAAAAGGCAACAAGTCCAGCTTGGGTTTGCAGTGGCACTTGTAGATTTTGAAGTACCGGAGGGTAAAATGAGGTCGAGATAAATAAATGCAGCATCTCATCTATCAAACCATGTGTGGTCTGCACAGTCACCTTCCTGTTTCTGTTCTTTCTTGCTTCATCTCACAGTGCAGACAGGAGGCCCGCAGTGGTTACACTAATACTGCAGACAAAAGGACAATGGTGTAGAATGAGATAGCCCTTAAATTAAGAGGACCTGGATTTGAGTCTTTTTTTTCCTCTCTTTTTTTTCAAAGATTTGCCTTGACACTAATAACTTGCCAGCACCAGAGGCTGTTCTGTAACTGACACTCTACTTTGACCTGCATGTGTTCAGGGTCAGGCAGGAAGAGACATTTCCAGCAGAGATCAATAAGGTATTAGATTAACAATAATAATAATAATAATGGATGGGCATTTAGCTTGTGCATCTGCAAGTAGTTTAAAATAAATATTTGAGTGGTCTACACTGCCTTGTAGTGCGTGCCACACTCTGTAGGTATGTGAATTTGTGTGTTCATGGTTGATATTTATGTATATATGGCAGTGGGCCAAGCTTATTACATTGCTCTGCTAGGGGTTGTATTGTCAGCAACACCCTTGTTGTGATGTTATGGTGACTGAGGCCTGCCGTCCACTGTCTCTGTCATTCATTTTCACAGCATGTAACACCCCCACTTTATGATTTTAACCACATTTACACCAATGGTAAGAACAGGGATACTGCATGAGAAGGTGGCTAATGCCTAAAAATCTGTTCTCACAATAACACTAATAACTCTTTTTCTTCCTTTCTGTCTTATTATTGTTATTTTATTTTTATAAATATTTTTTTTCAGAAACATTGGTCTTCGGCATGCTACTTAGTGGCTCTGCTTTGAATCACCATACTGATGTTTTTGTATTGGTAAGCATCATGTACTTTAGATTAATGGTTAGCTAACCATGTTCCAAATCATATCCTTCTGTATTAGGTTTGTTTTTGTTTTTTTCTGTTTTCCTTCCTATCAGGCAGCCACTGGTGCCCCCCCCCGGCTGTGTGATTTGAAAATGTACTCAGAGAACACTGAAGCCTGCAAGAGAGCACAGACTTCAAATCAAACTATATGACTGCATAACAATGTTCACCGTGATGGATTGCCTTTCATTGGAGTCTGTGTAAATTGCTTTACACTACATACTGGCAGCATTGATTTTAAGTAGATGTGATTTGTTGTAAATCATGCAAAAACACTGGCGTAGCGCTGTAAACAATGGTCAGTACAAGTGGAGGTTAATTTAGGCTGCTGCATTTTACTGCGGCATCTCTCACTTGTGGCTAACAGTCTGTGTGGAGTGTGGAGCACCCTGTGGAGATCCAAGGTTCAGGTCCCACCAACAGAGGAGGTGCAGCTCTTTGATGTAGCTCTGTATGCAGGCAAGCATGGAGCCTCCAATCTATCCAAACATCCTATTTTCCATCTACCATCTCTTAAACCCTATTAACTCCACCTGTCTCCATCTAGCATCTTATTTAAGGTAGCATCTGCCTCCCCACTGAGATTAACTGAGCAGCACTGATGTAATGAGGTGTGGTTGGAGTGTCTTGTTCTCCACACCCAGTGGCGGTAGTGTGCCGACTGACCTGGTTCAACAACAGGCTGTAATTAAGAGGCTCTCTCACCTGCTACTGGACTGCTGTTATTCCAAAAAAAAGTCAGCTGGCTTTTACCAGGATGACAAGTGAAAACAGAGAGATGCATTATGCTTGCTACCTCTGCCCGTTTCTCCCCCTCTCTCTCTTACTGCCTGTCTCTGCCACACTTATATATCATCTCTTGAATTTATCCTCCAGTTGAATGCCCACATTTGTCGTGCTCAGCTTCAGATGGCCCCCTAATTGTCTTGAGTATGTGTTTTTGTGTATTAACAGGTGTTTTTCTGGATCCACATTACTGCTGCAATTTTAACTTGGCTGCCTCCGCAGTATTCCCCAGCGTTGCCCAGGGAAACAAAGTGTGGAGGTAGGAGGGCTTGTGGGTGAGTGAGAGACAAGTGATTGATAGACAGAGGAGAGCAATAGGTGAAAAGATGGGCACCTCACTTCTTTTTGTACATGTTTTAATGATCAAGAGGGCATTCCCATCACCTTGTGTGGAGCAACAGTTTGCAGTTGTCTCTGTCAGTTTTACATGTGGCTGCCTGGAGCCTTCTGATTGTCTCAGCCTGTTATTACGTCCAGCAGCACAGACACGCAGGCTGACCTTCCTCTGATGGCTTGCTCTAACTGCCCAGCCGTCAATTTCACCCCTTTTAACTCTCCTCTCCTGGCACGGCAGTGCCTCTGTGCTTTTAGAGATTACATTAATGGAGAGAAAAAAGTGAAATTCACGTCTGCTGAGTCTTTTTTTTTTTACCCAGAGCCTCACCGTTTTAAGTATAGTAAGCACAACCAGTGAGAACACTGAAAGAGCGAGATAAGAGAGATGGAAACAAAAGTTCCTTTTTGAAGTCCAAGTCTATTTTTATGCTGGCTGTTCAATGAAATCCAAATGTTTGCCTTAATATATTCGCAGTAGTAAATTTCAAGGTCTGTGTGACAGCTCGCAGTCAGAAAGACGGGAGTCGCTTGCCAGTCACTTGTCCCTTTTGAAGGATTAGTAATTATGTAGCAGTGAAAGTCAGTGTCGCAGCCGCATCACAGAGTCAACCGCCAGCACATGAGCTGGTTTCAGTGTGTTAATCTTATAGTCTTTCTACTATCCTCATATGACTGCGGGTAATATGGCCCACAGCTGCCATTTTTAAGGTTTAATACATGTGAAACTGCAGCACCTAAGTTGCTTCTTGAGTTGTGATCTGCAGGGTTTTTGGAGGCCTGAGTGGTGATTTTTATAGAAGGTTATATTTAATCCTGCCATGCCCCTCTCGCCTTCGAGTTATTTGTTTTAAGTGTTCCCACCGGAGCGTATAGAGTTACATTTGCCAACAGCTGTAGGCCTTGCTGATTGGCTTATTTCCTGTTGCCTGTAGCCTGAATAGATGTGCCGGATTTGCAGTTTGCTGTTTTCACCTATTCTGCTCGATTTTTACCTCTTCCCTCCTTCTTTTCTGGTTAATATTTAGCTGGTCTATCCACCCAGTGCTGTCACAGCCGGCATCCCACAAGGAGCCCTGCCATGCTTGCAGTAAATTAGGCTGTGTATCAGAGGGAAGAGCTCACCTTGCCTTTCCCAACCATCTGCATAACACCAGAGCTTGTGGTGAGGACTCACTGCACTATCAGAGAAACTTGGGGGGAAAAAAGAACACACCTCAACACAAAAAAAAGGAAAAAAAAATGTTCACATGAACAGAGAGAGACAGAGAGCCAATTAAAACCATAGATGACTGAAGTTTAGTTTAATTGTATATGTAATAAAAACTTTAGCATTGAAGGCCACAGCCTTAATAATCAGATATGAATACAAGACAAAGAACAAAATATAGCAAAAAAATAATTTCATAAATTTATGAAATTGGCAACCAGACCAAACAGAGAGGCTAAAGGCAGTAACTATCTGTTTTCCCTGTATATTTTCTTTGAGAATAAATGCATCAATAAAAATGTTATTTATGTCAATTCTTAGCTGTTACAACCCAGCTCTTTAGGGGAAAGGAAAGCAACATAAAACCAGGCGTGTTTGGTAAAATAAAGTTATTTATTTGCAAGGAGCTTAGATAATTAACAAGAACAAACAACCATGAGGCAATCTAAATGGGAAACAGGGCTTGTGGATGCTGTTCACATCAAAGAAATATTACCAAAAGAGAAGTTTTAGAACAAGAGCTGCACATAACTTTTCCTAAAAGAAAACAGAAATAAAACTTCACTGTCGGCCCTAACGTAATGAAAACCAAGAAACAGTCAAAACAAATACAAAGCTGAAGAAATGCATATTGCTGCATTAATCTAAAAGAGTGATGAGGGCTGCGCTAAAAGAGCTGTGAGACAGAAATTACATAGTACCAGGAAGACAGTGTTGTGTTGGCATTACTTAACACACAATTTCACACTTAAACACACTCATATAACATTTTCTTTCTTTAGGAATTCGGTGACAGGCTTCAGTACCTTCATTAATACAAAGTTTGTCGGATAAAATTACGCAGAAATGATTGCTGTCTGATTAAAATGAACAGCAAACACACTCCATCGTTGCCTGGACATGATGTTCTGGACAGAGAGTTGTGTTTCAGTGACTTCTCTTAGCTTGTGACATGTTTTTCAATTTATTACCCTTGTGTTTATTCATTTACTGATCCCACTTCGTTTCCCTCACGTCTAAATGTGCACAATCAAGACTGTGATTCAAATCACAGCTTGAGCAGACCATGTATGTGTCAGAGGGGAGAGACGGATGACATTCAGGGAGCTACACTTTAAATAGTACACACAAGTAATTACTATTTTGCAGCCATAAAAACAATCTATCTGGCATCTGGGGAACAACTTGATCGATCGCTAGAAAATTACTCAGCAACTTTGATCATTTATTAATTGTTTCAGTCTTTTTTGAAGATAAACTGTTGTGTTTCAGCTACTCAGATGCTTCTGTTTTTAAATTTAATGAAATAATGAAAATAATACTTAGTTGCAGCCCTGATAGACATTAATTGCAGTTACCATAGTGTTTTCCAGCCGATATTCCTTTTCACGTGACAACAGAATTTGTATGCACATGTGCATCCTCTAAAGGTCCTCAGGTAGCCTCAAACCGTACTGTAGCTGCGTGTGTAGCAATAGCACCATATATAGACTCAAACTGTTTGAAGTACCTGTGAATTTAGATGTAGCTTTTAAAGAATCCAGAGTTCTGTTTGCAAGTCTGTAGCTTTCTTATCATTCTGGGATACTTGAAGCCTCTCTTACACCTTCCACTCCCTCTGACCTTCTTGGTAATGTGCCAGAAATATGAAGCTACTCTGCCTGCCTCTTCCAAATCCATCAAGGAACACCCAATCCACTTTTCCCGATTCTCCATACTGTGTGTCTATGCATATGTTGAGCAGCACTTTCTTTTCCTGAGCTGAAAGTCCAGTGTGTGTGTGTGTGTGTGTGTGTGTGTGTGTGTGTGTGTGTGTGTGTGTGTGTGTGTGTGTGTGTGTGTTTGTGTTGAGGGTGGATTGACAAATACCTCAGACTACAGATTACCCACATATAGTGAATAAATAATCTAGTGAAGGCAGGTGGAGTCTGGTGACTCAAAAAGTGAAAAGTTTGGCAGAATTGCTGAACGCGTCTTAACTGTGGAAAAAAATAATACAAATTGCTCTTAATTACAATATATCAAACAATAAATTGAAAAATAAATTTGTCATCTTTCTTAAGGTTTATCTTCAATGGACCAACCTCCGCCGATTGAAGCAGGTTTTAGGCTTTATCTATTTTGCATAAACCCAGAGAGAGTGACCAAACTGAGTTCAGCTGTTTAATCAGGCGACACTGGTTGTTTAGAAGTTGTTGTTTTTGTTCGTATTATTCCTTGCAGTATCTTTTTCTCCGTGCAGGTAATTTCTCCTCCCCTATTTGTCTTGTCTTATCTCTCAGTGCCCACCGCAGTGGGCTTTTTTTATTTAGTCAGGTTAATGCTCTTGAGTGTGCTCTCTATCTTAGCAGTGCAGCCCAGGCCTCATTGGCTGGGTTCACAGATATTATCGGTTCTGATTGTGAGCTCCTGTTGTCATTCAAGTCCTATTATTTAGTAGACCAGCAGGCTGCACCTTTTCCTGGAGGCTCTGCGCCTTTGTAGCTGCAATTTGGCCTGCTGCACACTTGCTGACAAACATTGCTTTCTTGTGATAAAGGATTCACCAGAAACCCACCCCATCAAGGCCCCTTTATGTAGGTTTAAATGATACTGGCATTGTGTGGGCGTGCACAGATTGTTTTGGCTGTCAGGGTTATTGTTTCCCAGCTTATTTGGAAATATATTGGCTGTGAATGACGAAAGTAAAGATGAATAACCTGTTCCCATTTTCTATTCTTACTCTCCTGCCCACACAACTTTTGTTCCTGCTGTGTTCAAGATGACTGCTTTGTATAGAGCAAAGTATATTCACAAACTGCAGTTTGGGAAGTTTTTGGGCTGTATTCCAAACCAGTGGTATAAAGAGATTCACATTTTAACACGGCTGAGTTCATTTCTTTTGGCAGGTGTTAGCCATTAACTTGTTTAGCAATTCAACTTCTGTTAGGACTTAAAACTTTCTTAAATTGAACTATAAATGTTTTTGTTGTGTTGGTGCAGTGTTTTATTTTCTTCATAGCTTTATGTTTGTGTAGAGCCAGCATAGCCTACTCAGCTTTTCACTGTTGCCGAGGATGCTCAGTCACAATAATAAGCAATACTACATAGGGCCAGCTTTGCCAACCATTGTAATGGGGCCCTTGAGTCAGGTCCTTGTTAGCTGATGCACAATAAGCTCCAGCCTAATGAAGTGTAAACTAGAGATCTGGGAGGGTGCGAGGGGGCCAGATGAGTATGGCTGGCAGCCTTGGTTTGCAGCGGAGAACTCAATGCTAATGCTGTTAAACAGGAGGTCAGTCCATTTCGCCTCACCCCTCCTCGGTTTATCAACACTTCATAATGTGGTGGATTGTAAGGGCACGGTGATGAAACAGCTGATCACTCTTGAGTGCAATATCTCTCTGAGAATGAATCGAGTGAGAAATGGGTTCACAGCGGATGGACAGTTTGATTGCCGCTGCATTGGAATGATGGCAGACCTCCTGCCCTTAACAGGCTTCCTCTGTTTTAAGGTTTGTCCACCGGAGAGCGTTGCGGCCTCCATTTGGCCAGCTTCCACCTCTTTTCCTCTGCATTCATTAGCAGTCCATTTGTTGCCGCTGCTCCGAGGAGCCTCCCTCCGCTGCTCACTCGCTCAGCTCATCCTAATGCTGCTGATGAGCCTTTAATGTACAGATGGTCCCCTTCATTCAGCCCTATTAAGTCCCAGCACTTTTTATGCTTTTAGTTTAACGGGTGTTTTGTTATTATTATTATTATCCATCTCTGAATTGATTTGTTTTTCTACCTTCTTAGTAGGAGTTGATGATTAAATGTGTTGTGGTTTTAAAAAACATTGTCTGTGTAAAAATGCATGATCGTAGTCTCTGACCATTCTTCAGGTTATTGTAAGACACTATTAGCATTCACAGCAAACCATTTCCCCATATGTTAACCCTTATCAATACATTATAATGCATATATAATGCATTAACTAACTGTAATTCAAACAAAGTGCTATCTTTTCACGATAGTGCTTTTCTGATGGTCATGTGACGATGTTCTGGTGTGTTTGCTTGCACATCTGTGCACAAACACATAAATTAACCCTTGGCATGTTTCTCTTCTAGCCAACGCCGGGGCCTGTTTTCCTAAGCAAGGTAACTCACCGGGTGAATGACTCCCTGCTCTTTTATCACACTTTACTTTCATTTGTTTTTCCAGTCACATATTTTTTGGTGTAACCATACCGTCTCGTCCTGGCTGTCTCCCTTTCTTTCTTGTGTGCCTTCCACCTTGGGCTGTGTTGTCTGTCAGTTAGAGCACTGATAAAAGGCCAAGGGCTGTCACAGTGATGTGCCTCCTTAAAAACGGACAGCAGAATCAGTAACCTCCAGAGACGAGAGACAGTGAGAATATGTAGTGAAAGTAGCAGAGGGTGTCAAGGGATTGAGGGAAAGCTGAGACAGAAGGACAGGAGTGGTGGTGGAGGGGAACAAGGACAGAAATGAAAGAAGTGCTCCCTCATGTTCCCACCTGACTTTCAGTCACTCAATTTTCACTATTTTGTTTCTCTGTTTCCTAAGAAAACAATAAAAGCCACTTAAGATGTCAAGCAGGCATGTCGCAATGGAATATCCAGCAAAACAAATTCAGTTTGAACCTCTTCCTTTGATCTATTGCAGAAGCATTTTACTTTTCTCATTTTTCTTCCCTTCAGAACTTGAAATCAATAATTCTGCAGGGACCCGCTCTGTCCTGGTGGCAAATAGTGTAACATCCCATGCCATTTCTTTCTCTCTCTCCCCCTTTCTCTCTGTCTCTCTTTCTTTCTCTCCTGTCCCTCTGTGCCTTAATTTTTCTGCTCCCCTTCTCTCTGCTTCATTCGTTTCCACCTGTGTGTGCCTGCTTGGTGTGTATGTATGTCTCCACCCTGAACTCTTTCTGCATGCTTGTGTGGGTGATGATTCACCTTCTACTTGCACACTTTCTACCCCTTCCTTCTGTCTTCCCTTCCTTCCTTTCTTCCCTGTCCTTCCTCCCTTCTTCTTTTCTGTCCTCACCCCTCAGATCCCGAGCGTGGTGGCAGTCACATGATCTCGACAGATGACTTGGAGTATCCACGGGAGTACCGGACGCTGGGGAACAGTGCTCGGCGCTTCTCCAACGTGGGCCTGGTGCACACGTCGGAGCACCGCCACACCGTCAGCGCCGCCCAGAGCCTGGAGGCCCTGACCAACTTGCACAAGGCTGACATGGAACGCAAGAGGGATGCCTTCATGGATCACCTGAAGAGCAAGTACCAGCAGCAGCAGCAGCTGCAGCATCCGCATCACAGCCCACACCACAACCCGCCATCGCCATCACCCTCCCACGCCAGCATGAGGGGCACGTCAGAGCGGTCTGCACGTGAGCAGGTATGTAGTTCACCGCCACATGAGAATATCTCACCCTTAAACAGAATTACGTTTGCTAACAGTATAGTGCAGTAGTGCAGTAGTTTTGCACCTCATTTGCTACTCAGTATGTGCTTCTATTTGGCCATTAAACTGGTCAATACTGTCCTTGTGGTGACGTCATCCGAAAAATTTACGTCACACAGACACAGAAAGCCCCATCACCTAGGTGGAGTCATATGTATCATTAGGCAACAATGTCAGATGACATCCAGAGTGAAAACGGCACAATGATTCACATTGTGCTCACTGGAATAAATGAGGGAGAATGAATGCATGAGAGAAGGCTGTCAGGTGGTCTTTGTGTTAGTGGAAGTTGTCATTAAACTGTCTCAGCCAAGGTTTTCTTTGTTTCTCTGCTGGCAAAAGCTGCAGAACTTTACATAGAGTGACAGAGGTGGTATTGCTGATATGTGAAGGAAGGCAGGAAGTCACACACGTGCACACACTGGACACACATATAGTAATGCAGCTGTTGAAACACTTTATAATGTTTTTGCTTTGCTCTAAGTCTTTTCATGAATATTTTTCTGCACCTTTCTCTCGCTCTTTTGTATCTCACACACACGTACTGGACATACTGTACTGTACACAAACATGCTCTCCCGTGTGAGCACCGCTGCTGTGTGGGTATAAAAAAAAAGGGTAAAATCAGTGTAATGACATGATAGAAAAGCACATCAGGGGAGACGGGTAGAATGAAAGGGAGGGAGATAGCGAGGGAGGGCGGGTGAAAGACAGGTGGAGTCTGGAGTTGCCGTGGCAACCTCTCCCATATATGGCTTGTAGGGATATCGCATTGCAAAGGTCAGGTTGTGTAGAGAAGGAGGAATTGTGCGATAATGAAGACAGAAGGGAGAGAGGAATAACGAGTGGAAGGCAGACAGTTAAAAAAAAAAAAATGTAAGCAGCAGCTGGGAGAGTGGACAGTCCTAAAGTGACAGGACATTTTTACTGCACGGGGGAGGAAGCAGCAGAGCACAGGATTCCTTGTCATCTCGTGGATGTGCAGAGCATGGACAGCAAGGAAGGAGGGAGGGAGGGAGGAGGAGCTGTGGAAGAGCAGAGCAGCCAGTCAAGCAGCCCGCTGCTCAATTAGCCAGCACCAGCAGGAGCCAGGCACCCATCTGCGAAGGAGTTAATCGGCTGGTGTTGTAATGAATTAAATAAAGAGTTTCCGCCGCATGTGCTACTGGAGAGCGAGACAGAAAGAGAGAGAGGGGGAGAGAGAGGGAGGTTGACTGAGGGAGAGGGAGGGAGGGTAAGAGAAGCAGAGGGAGGCAAAAACGCGATGAGGATTCGCTGCACCTGACGGACAGCCTGGGATGACTGGAGTGGTGGACAGGCACAGGTGCACTGCAGGTGAGACGGGACTGGAAGCTTGAAACTGGAAGCCAGAGGCTGTTGTAGAGAGGTGTGTGTGGGATAAAGATGTGCCAGCTGGGATTAGATTCCACGCCTGTTGTGTTTGTTGTGGTTGTTGTGGTGACGGTGTGCATATGCTCAGAAGGCAGAAGCCCAGGCTAGACGATGTCTGAGTGGACGATACTGTAAACTGTGCACAGAGCCTTTTGTGCGTCTGTTTGGGTGAGTGTCAATTTGCTGTGCAGACTAGTGTGAGGGTTTTTAAAATAGAGAAAAACAGAGACAAAGGCTGCGGTAACGTGAAGACACCAAACTGGACTGGAGGAGGATTGAGGGGGGAAGAGTAAGAATGATTGAGAAGGGGGTGGGGGTGCAGAGAGGATGACGACATGAGAAAGAGATGGGGTGGAGGAGGGGTGGTGTGAGTGCAGCCTGCTTTACATGCAGGTCAGGTAATGCAGCGATCCACTCTGCGAGGCTACGTCCTAATGTTGGAGCTCAGTGGCCAACTACAGTGAGTTCACATACAGATGTGTGTAAATCCATACATGGCTGTCTTAATGTTGCTGTCAGGAATTAATTTAGCCTCTGAGCCCCAAGTTTAATCTGACATCTCAAACATGCATCAGTTACTTTGTCTCCTTGGGGCTCGCAGCGTATTTAATTCAACAGGAGGTTAAAAATGACAAGATGTACTTTTGAGCTAAGTAGTAGTGCTTCAGTCAAGAGTTTCATCTGTCGTCAGGGATAAGTGATGATTAGTGTGTTTTGACTATTATTTCTACGCAGAAGACGCATTGATTGCAGTGATGATTGACAGGATTAAGAACTGTTATAGGGAAATGAAATAGTCTCTCTCCAGTTTGCACTCACACCCTCTCAGTGCAGTATTTGCAACTCAAAGTCCAAGTTCAGTATATCTGCAGCTGTCAGTGGAGCAACGGTTAAAACAACACGAGGCCGTGAAGAATGAATGTGTTTGCTCTACCTGTGAGTAAGCCAACAAACAACGAAACACTGGCAGAGACAGACACATAAGACCGCAAATCACTTCTGCACCATTAAAGCCCTCAGAGTTATTTAGCTTTGAGGGAAAATAAAATCATTAAGGTTCTCTGAACAAGTGAACAGCAATTATTTATGATGCACCGATGGTTCCTGTGAGCTGCTGTCAGTTCAACAGATTGTCAAGGACGAAGCTTTACGGGCTCATTAATACTGAAAGACTGACCGGCTCATGATGAGGTGGTCAAGGCCAGTACAAGTCCAACCTGAAAAGACCACGTGTGTCATCTTATCCCTGACAGTGACCCACTTTGACCACCATGACCCCCCCCTCCACACACACACTCACACACCAACCTGAGTCTGACTGTGAGACAGCTTTTCGACCACTTACCTTCAGACAAGATGTGGATGTTTTAAAGATCCAGATCTCACACTGTCCTGACAAGCACTCGTGTTTTAAGCATTGGCAATAATGCATTTTTTTTTACATTAGACAAGGGGTTGTTAAAGTTGTTTCTTGCACTGGGACACAGGTAAAGTTTGATTGAAAGTTGAAAAATGTGCTCTATCTTGTACCTGTCACACATTACCTCCTTGGATTACTGCAATTAGAGCACTTCATGCTGCACGAAGGCCTTTTCTTTATGCCAAAATCCCGAAGGAAAAGGGTGAAGAAACAAAGAGAAGAGCATCAAGTGGAAAAGACTGGAGGAATGGCATAATGGCCTAATGAGGGAACATTAAGTGAAAGATTAGATTTCAATAAGGTAATAAATAGGGAAAGTGCTGCCTGTGATTCTTGTGTTTACTGAAATAGTCTTGGCTTTTGTTGAGACAGTATAAAAATGGAAGGCTGATAATGAAAAACCACCAGCTATCATAAATCAAAACTTGCCTGTCACTTTTTTTTTTTTTTTTTAAATCCCTGTGCCAGGAGAGTAATGTGGGTCCTGTAGACGTGAGGCTGAATGGACTAAAAATTGCCTGCAGATAAGAGTAAGAACTAGAATAAGAGTTTGGATTAGAATTAAAATTCATGAACTCTGCCCAATCTTTTTTTAATTTTCCATGCCATTTTGAGGTATTTCTGGGCCATCAGTGGCTTGGCCTCGTTTTGACTGTAAGGTAATTATTTTAATAGAAAGTTCACTTCCTGAGGCCACTGCCAACATGCAAGCGCCTTTTCATACATGGCAGAGCAGCAGGAAGGGCAAATGGACAGATGAGAGATACACCATGTGCTGCTGAAAATAAGCAGGTGAGGTGGAAAGGTTCAGATGAAAAGAGCATGGCAGGTGGATCGAGAGCGAAAGAGCGAGGAGGAGACAGAGCGGTTGCTTGCCTGTGGTGGAGAAGTCTGGGAGACAGGCCAACGTTGCAACAACAGAGTGGGCCGCTGTTTGATTTGATTTCACTCTTTTCATTTCCTCCCCTTCACCAGCTACAGCCAGCAGTGCAGTCTTGTTTCAGGTGCGTTGTAACCCGACGCCTGTAAAACACAACCACTCACTGCATTAACACCAATCACACTTTATGCTTTAGGTGGTTGCATTACATGAAGCTGTCAACAATATTAATGAGTTTCATAAATAGTCTGTCAGAAAAGGAACATGTCACACCGAAACAATTTAGAAAAGACAACTGATAATGCTTTTTTTATGGAGAATGTATTGGATTTTTGTGTCAAAGGCCTTCAGTCAGCCACTATCTCCTCTTCAATCCAGTTTCTTCTGTGCACCATTTTTAAATGGTTTCTTTTTATCTGTAAACTTAAGCCATTATTAAAGGAGTAAGTATCTAATCGTTTCTTTTCTGTCTCCTTCCCTTCCCTTTTTTGTCCTTCATGAAACTCCACAGCAACAGCCCAACTACTGGAGCTTTAAGGTCAGTGCTGCGTGTCTAAGTGTCCCTGTGTGTTTGTCATTCTTCCTGCTGTGTGTGTGTGCGTTTGTGTTTGAATGTGTCTGTGTGTAATGTGTGGTATCGCGCCGGACTCCTCAGGCATCACCAGCCTACCTCCCTGGTCCTCTGGCTCCTGCAACACCCAGCTTGCTTGGCATCTCTTGGCTCTTTGGGCAGGGTGTGTGTGCTTGTATGTGATTGTGGTGTGTGTGTGTGTGTTTGTGTGTGTGTAGGGTTGCGGCGGCAGAGGCGTCAGGGGTGGCGACAGCTTAAACCTCTCCAGCTCCATTTAATCTGCAGAAGACGATTCTCTCAGGATTTATGATACCTCAGTCAGCTAGCATTAGCGACGAGAAGTCATGTGACCTCACTGAAGTATTACTCAGACTGACTGAGACATTAAGAGGACACTTCAGACATGCCGCTGAGGCATTATTGCAATAATGCTTTGACATTAGAAGAAATGCTTGAGCCATGGCTGGGATGCTGAATGTGTGTTATCCACAGGTTGCAAAGAGGAAAAATGGGCTGTCTATACTGGAGAAGGCCAGCATCAAGACATATTGAAGGTGTATATCACGCTGAATTTAAAGAGTTTAGCCCATTTGTTAAATGGTGTTCATTGTAATGTGTATCACTTTGTTGAGGCATTACAGCTTGCAGAGACAGGAAGGGAGGTGTACTATTTTAAACAGAGCAAGTTAAAGAACATAGTGATGTGTATGCGTGAGGGAAGAGCCCAGGGCTTATCTGTGGTATAGTCTTCCCTGGATCCCTGCTCACAATATCATTTGGACAGGGTGGAAATGTTACTGAATATCAATAGCCGTGTGCTCTGACCCATGGGGAAGGCTAAGCAATTTATCCCTCACTCCCACAAGTACTTTAACCTCAAACATGAGTGATATGAAATGGAATTTAGAGCCCCGTCTGTCACATAAATCTATTACACAACCAAATGATTTTAAACTCTGCAGGACTCTCAGGCGGGTTGCAAAACCTTGTAGGTATACGATTATGAAGAAGGAAGCCTTAAACGTCAAACCATTAAATTCTGATGTTTTAATCGTTTAGTAGTTTCATCTTCAGCAAGACTGAAGATTTTGAAATGTCAAGCTTAAAAACAGTGGAGCTGTAACTAATGATTATTTGCATGATCATTTGACGAGTTCAAATGTTTTTGTTTTTTTTGTCCGTGAAACAGTCTAAAATCATTCAACCAGCAATTAATCTACTAATTGCTGCAACTAAAAAAATTTGATTCCTTGCACTTCGCAGTTCAGTAAACTATTAAGAAAATGTAGAATGGGAACAACTAAAGGGTCCAAGTGGCCACAGATCTACAGATATTTGCTTTCAACACACACGGTTGTTGACACCTTTTATGCTGACACCTCATCCTACTCAATTTTCTTCATTTTGCACTAAAGCTCCTGAAAGCCCCATCCTACTCCCTTATCCCACCACCTCTAATCTGAGCTCAACTCTCTCCTTGGATTCCCCTGCCTGCTGAAAATAAACACTAGATGGGACTGCTATGAGGACTGCATGACACTCATTTTACACCTCTGAAAAAAAAACGAAAATCATATCAAGGATCTTATCAGATAGTAATGTGTTAAATACAGACCTTTTTTAAACCTTATTGATGGCAATTTAGTGTTGGTCACGGAACAATGCACAGTTAAATATATATGAAAGTCTAAAAAGAAATTGTCGGGAACACGTAGCCTTTTGTCATGCTCCGAGGCCACTGTTTTTCTATTCTCTACCATCTATCAGGAAAGAGAAACATGGCATCAATCTCAGCCATCATCTCCCCTCTCAAAGAGAACTCCATTTTTGCTCCTCTCCCTCTGAGTAAACCAACTGCATCGACACACAATTTGCAGCAATTTGGCAAAGCAAATTGTTCCGTGCATTGATGACTCCTGGTTTTCTAAAGAGACAGTACTCTAGGGGTGTTGGGGGGTTGAGGGATTGCATGTCCAGGCAGAAGATTGGCCTGAGAGTTGAAAAAGATTGAGAGAAATAATGGTAGTGTGGGGAAGAGCAAGAGACAAACGGATGTGAGAGATGGATTGATTCAAGGAACTGTTTTTCTCTCTCCCTTTTGTCAAAGTGAGAGCCGTGAACTTTTTTTTTGTGTGTTTTGAGAGTCACGTTATGGGTAGAGGGAGAAACTGCAGACTCAAAGTAGTCAACTGCAGACAGCAACAGCACAAGCAAGATACCTGGATGCTGCTTTGGCCTCTGTCGCTAGAGACCGAGAAAGAGACGGATATGTTGACAGGAAGCAGCTCGGCAAGAATCAGAGGCGAGCCTTGTTGGTGGTAAGAGAGGGCAAATGAGTGACGGGGGATGGAAAAAGTGAGGAGAGGAAGACGGACAACTGGAGGCAAAGACGGATACAAAGAAGAAAAAGATATGATGGAGGAGAAATGAAAAAGTTAGAGGAAAACAATTGGAAGAGATGCAGATAAGATGTGAGGAATGTGATTTCAATCTGTGCTTGACATTGCTGTTGCAGATTTATATAGTCTTACCTAAGTCAGAATGCAGAATGTCACATCATTTGACAGGATGAATATTGCACTCAAGGAACAGATTAGAAAGAAGAGCCTACAGTGGGAACCAACATGTGATGAGCCAGCCTCTGGACATCAAGATTTAACCCGGATACTTACCAGTTATCAAACCCCGACCTACACAGCCACAGTGGGCTTTTACAGCAGTGTAATTCATCCATATTTGCTGTTCTCTGATGTATGTTCAAGAATAATTTGAAAAGAAAAATTTGATTTAGCTTTCATTTATCATTATTCCTTTTAAGAAGAATATGAATAATAAGAATAAGAACAGAGGAAAAAGTAGCTGCCTGCTGAGCATCAAGGAGCGGTGAGAAGAGAGAGAGAGAGAGAGAGAGGCATACTAAAAGATAATTGATAATAGACCATAACAAATAACAGTAATACACTTTATTGCCAGTAAAGAGAGAAACCATTTTACAAATTCACCCTCCGGCGTGGAATAAGTACAGTTTGTGTATTAGTTAACTGTTATTTTCTGTTTTACGAAGGTAAGAAGGAAAGCCAAGTCACTTGCATGTGCCTCAAAGACAGCACTGTGACTCTCTGCAAGCATGTAGTTCTGTGTCAGCACATCTGATAAACAATGATCAGTTCATGACCACATTAAGTATCAAACACAGACATCGCGGTACGATACAAAATTTGCAAGCAAGCTGCCTTGATTTCTTCTGACATCTGTATGATGACAACAAAACGGAGAAATAAGTAATGGTGATTTGGTGCAAAGACTGAATGGAAAGTATGCTGTTCTTCTTCTTTTTTATTTTTTTGTTTACAGCAGATGACATCATGAAAGTTTTTTTTCTGATCTTTGAGTTAAAGTGAGCAAAGTTTATGATATTGTGCTGCGCTGCAATGCTTCAATGGTCTTTATTAAAGTGAATTAGTGATGAATCGCCCTCATGCATGAATCATACATCAATAACAGCCTAAGTTTCCGTGTGATCCATGATGATAACGATACAGAAAAATAGAAAGGCATGAAAAAAATAGCATGTTGTCAATGTTTTAGAACCCACTCCCCCACTCCAAAATTTCACATATCATGATTGCAGGGAGATCATGTGTTATTAAGAGGAGCCAAGCTCCCCCTGGCTCCCCTCTAGTTTGCCCCCTGCACTGTATGAGTCAGCCAATTAGCCAGGACGTGGGAGCTCACATTGAATGTAAACATGGAGCTGCTGGTCGTTTTGACATTGACAGTTCTAATAAAGTTGATTTAGATGTGACAACCACATCCTCAGCAATGCTGACAAGAAGAGAGAAAGGCAACATCACTTTGCCTAATTCCACTACAAAGAAAACCTAAGAAGAAAGACGACATCCGGTTGAATCCGAGGGGGATGGTCTGTCTGTTCTGCGGTGAGGTTAAACTTTATAAATCATGGATACAATTTTAGCCACAACATGTAAAATAATATTAAAATACATTCACCACAGCTTATAATGGATCTTGTGACAGCAGTCATGAGGGAAATTGGGCGGCAGAAATGCTCAAACTGGAAGACAGCCAGCGAAATTGTACAATGCCAGCAGTCCGTGCAATTGTCTGACAGCCAGCTCATTGGTTGTTAAGGCAATTAATTAGGTTTCGTGACCTCCCTCAAAACTGTATATCAAACAACAACCGATCTGGCAGAAATCGCACAGGTAAATTTACATTTATTTGCCCAGGAGGCATCAGTGCTGTTTCATGACAGTATGTTTTTAAACTGGTTCTTCTGCTATTTCTTTGCATTTTTCATTCTGTCGGTGATGTGAAAATCAGTTTTTTTAAGTTGACAAGAAGCTGAAAACACATGCAGCTGTATAAGGATAAGAGGTCTGCAGACTAACACAACATTAAAGTGTTGGATGGAGTTTGATGAGATGTCCTCTCCCAGACATAAAAACACATGCCAAAGCTGCCATTACCTTGACCTTAAAACAGAGCTGTTTGTATGTGTGTGACTGTGCTCATGCTTGTGTGTGCAAGCACACGAAACAAGAAAAGAGATAGTGGGAGGTTGCATTGAGTTTAATGCAGTTTGTAGCCTAAGGTCTGTTGTCAGGCTGCCGTGTCCCGCTTTCCACCCCATTCGCTTATGTTCCATGTAAGATCATCCTGTTCCCTACTTGTTCCTCTGTTCCGCCATGCCCTTATAACAGTGTAGAGTTCTCGACAGTAATTGAGTGCTGTTGAAAAAAGTCTAGATCACTCTAAAAGAAAAGGTTGAGGCAGGGCGGGCGGGAGGTGTAGAGGGAGGATTGAAGAGGAACATAAGAAAGAGGTAGAACCAGTTTCCCTCAAATGAGGCTGTGAACACCATCATGTATAATATTGGCATGTCAACCAGGACCAGATGCAGTACCAGATGGTGTATTCGCATGTAATATTTACAATTCAAAATTAGAGATAGTTTCGGTTTTCATATTACATAAACCACCAATATGGAAGTCAGTGTTTGGAGCCTGTTGTAACAAGGCGAGCTGACTAAGAGTCTATATAACGACAGCTGTGGTAAGCTTACTCACATTCATATATTGTGATTTCATCGTAGTTCTTGAGAGAGTTGAGCAGTACTCGATCACTTTCCCCACAGAGATTTTTTTTTTTAATTTAAAATGCAGACATTGTGAGAAGCGAGCTCAGTCTTGCAGCACCGTATTCTCAATTAATTCCCTTTTTCTTTTCATAGAAAGCTCCAAAAAGGTTATTTAGCCTTGAGATAAAATTCTCACATGCACCAGTAGAATGACTCAAGATTTCGAAATGTGGAGTTACTCAGTGTTTTCCTCTCAGCAGTGCAGAAAAAAAAAATTAACAGATATTCCCAGGAAAAATCTTTTGTGTTACTTTTACTGAGTACTTTGGTTAAGCTCAGGCTCCTTGTTCCATTGCAGTGTTTGTTAAACCCAGGGTCTAAGAAATGTCATATAAAAACTTTTAACATTCAACATTGAATTTGCCCTTATTGTCTTTCATATCTCACTGTAGCTGACCAAAATGTGACATGATGCAGTATGTGCTGCTCCTCTGTGGTGTTGTTGACTGTGTTGTTGTTCAGTGTGGTCACAGCTTAGATGAATGACCCTATTAGAAAACATGGTGGGTGTTATCTGTCAGAATCACCGTCCCTCTGCGTGCCCAGACACTGTCTGCCACCACTATCTCTGAACACCACCACTATTATTCTGTGTGTGGGTGTGTGTGACTGAATTATGTATGATAGTGACAGAAGGTGTGTACATTATAAAGAGAATTTTTTTTATTCAGTTCTCAGACCGGATGGGGGTTTAGAAATTGCCTCGTAAACACGTGTGATAGCAAAGCAATTGATTTAAAGAGCAAATTACCAATAGTCCCACTGATGTGTTGCTAGATCACACGTGCTATAGTTTAGTTACTGCTTATTATATTTTTGCACCAATTAATTAATTGATTGACCAATCATTTAGTTGTAATGTTTACCATGTTCACTATTTTGTTCTTTGTTTTCCAGCACAAATTTAGCACTTAACACAGAATACAGCAGAGGCTAATTGGAATTTATTTAGGTTTGTCCAATACTTTTGGCCATAAAAGAAAGTATTGAACCAACTGAGCAATGAATGTCTATACAAAATTTGACGGCTGTCCATCCAATAGTTGTTGAGGTATTTAAGTCTGGACCAAAGCATGGCTCTATAGTGATTTGAATATTGTAATTTGATGTTTTGCTGCATTTCTCTGGTTGACATCATTATTAACTGAATACTTTTGGAAAACGCTTAAAACATTTAATTAATTAATTGTAAAATATCTATGATGAAAGTAATCTGTAGCTGCAGCTCCAGATTACTGTGCATCATGGGCTTCTGGCTTATTGCCCAATTAACAAAATCAAAAATGGACGTACAAATGAGTTCTATTTAGTGTTGTGTGTTTATGAATGAATTCAGACAGCTCACTGCTGTGAGTCACTGAGCACAGAGATGGTTCTCTGTGTTGCTTCTGTCAGTCTCACATTAATTAAATACCATGTTAATGGAAGTTGCAGTAGATCCATCCTGCAGTTTGACTCAGGCAGAGGAAGGGAGAAGAGGAAATCCTTGGAAAGAGGAAAAACTGTTCATGGAGGAGACAGGCACTGCTACTGTACTGTAGCTAAGGATGTGTCTGCCTCTGCCATCCAAACAATCAGCAGACAGCATTCTGGGAGCTCATTACAGCAGCCTCTGAGCAGGAGTAGACGCTACAGCAGTGGGGGATCAGGGAGCCAGTTCAGTGAGCTCAGCCCCAGCTGCACTAACAGTCTTTCAGCGAGAGACGCCTGGGCATAGGCCAGCAGGATAAACCCACAGTGACAGCCCAGGATTTGCATGAGCTTCTCCTCCCATCCCACAAGCACTCATTTAAAGTTTGTAGCTGCACAGGGACAAGAGTTTGGATGAGGGCGTGTGGGAGGCGTGCAGTGTCGAGCAAACATGACATAACTTATGCTAAGCTAGAGCACAGTTTCCGGCTTAATTTGTGCTCCTCACCCACTGTAGGTGATTCATGAAGGCTGATGCCCTGGAGTCCTGTGCCATTTGAGTACAACTATATTGTGTTTTTCTGCTGCAGCATTCAACTGAAGTCAGACGCGGGTAATTCTTAGTGAATGACTGGTAGCTAAACCATTGTCAAGGTCTCGTTAATCTTGTTATGTGGTTCATTGTGTGGAGTCTCATTGTGTGTTCACTGTCTCTTTTCCGGTTGGTGTTACTTTATTGGTGCTATCCAATCGATTCTCTCCGCCTCGATTTCACCTCTCAGTAGATGATTGTGTGTCTCCATGTGTTCTCTCTTCCTACAGAGCCGCAGTCCACGGCATTCCCAGTCTACCCAGTCTGGGCTTGCCGACCAGGCCGCCAAGCTCTCCTTTGCCTCCGCTGAATCCCTAGAGACCATGTCCGAAGCTGACATCCCCCTCGGATTCAACCGGATGAACCGTTTTCGCCAGAGCTTGCCGCTGTCCCGCTCTGCCAGCCAGAATAAGCTACGATCTCCAGGTTAAGATTTGAAGCACTACTGGCAGGTTCTGTCACAACAGGCTGGTTGGACTTCAGGCAGATGTGCAGCTGTCTGTTTACTTCATATAGCTAGTGATATGAACTGCTGTGCCTACAGAGAATGGGAAGAAGTGTTATGCTCTCACCTCGTTTATTGTAACAGTTTTACTTCAGTCTAATTGTTCTGTTGCAGAGAACTGGAGAGCAGTCATTCCAGACTCTACATTTTCTCGAACAGTTAGAGAACTTGCAATACAACAGATTAATCTTTTGACTGTAGACAATATATTCCCAGTTTATTCAGCCGGAAAGCATGAGCAAACTTTTTTATTAAGTCTGTGCAGGTGTATGCGCTCTAAAGTATATTTTAGAGTATTAAGTGTGGAATTATTAAAGCATACAATTTTGTTGAGGAAGTTATTTTAGTTTATTTGATTGTAATACTGCATACCTGTGTTAATCTTGCAGGACTGTGGATATTTTTATGTGCAACTGCATGAGTAAACTACAGAGTCACAGAGAACAGGTTTTACTACTAAAGGCCCTTGGGAGAGTAGAGAGGATTAGTGTGAAGCTGGACTGAATTCATAAAGACCAAGGTGTGGTGTTACATCAGGCACGGTGAGATAAAAAAGTGGCTGTAAAACTAAAGTGACACTGACTGATGAGGGATGTTTTGAATGAGGAGGGAGAAGTAGAACAACAATCTTTCCACTCCATGTCTCTATACTAACTGCTGTCTTTGTTTTCTTCTCTCCCTAACTCGTCTGCAGTATCACACTTATTTTGCTTGACTTTTAATCACTGGTCTTTCTTTGCTTTGTTTGTTCTTTTTGTTTGTCCCACGGTGTATGAAGATGAATATGCAGGTTAGTCAGGCGTCAGACTCGTCTTTTCCTATAAAATCAAGGGTTGCTGCAAAGTTTACTATGCAGTGTGATTTTTTTGGGGGTAATCAAATATTCATTATTTCTATTTAATTATTGATAGGAAGTAAGTTTTATTTTTTTAAAAATAGTAGAAAAAGTTAAAAATGCCTTAAACATGAATCCCTGCACCTTAGTCTCACCAGCTCCCACTCTCCTTTTCCCACATTCAGAAAGAGAGGACTGATGTTTACACTGTCAGTGATCATTCATGCTGACATCTGATTGTAAAAATCATTGCCTGGAACTCGAACACCAGAGGCAGAAAACTTGGATCACAATTAAAACTGTGTAGCTTGCAAAACGGCAAAACATGGCACCAGATTTGACAAAATTGGTTTTGTAATTGTTCTCTCTCCACTGGAGGCATTACCTTCTGACTCAACCGTCTCTCCTCTATCACTCTTATTTAGGCGTGCTGTTCCTGCAGTACGGGGATGAGACTCGCCGGGTGCATATTACTCACGAGCTGAGCAGCCTGGACACGCTGCATGCTCTCATCGTCCACATGTTCCCTCAGAAGTTGACAGCAGGTATGCTGAAGTCACCCAACACAGCCATCTTGATCAAGGATGAGGCGCGTAACGTCTTCTACGAGCTGGAGGATGTCCGCGACATCCAGGACCGCAGCATCATCAAGATTTACCGCAAAGAGCCCATCTACGCTTCCTACCCTGCTGCTGCACACCTGGCTAACGGAGACCTGAGGGTGAGGAGAAGGGAGCTGGGGGAGTGGGGAGGTGAACAGGGCAAACCGGGTTATTTTAGAGAAAAAAATGCTGTCTGATCTGCTGCAAGTCTGATGTTTGACAACTGAGCCGTCAGTGAGAACTGCTATAATACTGTGCAAGGTAATAGTGTTTTTTGTATTTCAGCTGTATCTTTGACAGGCTGTTGCGGTGTTTGTGGGTTAGTAATTTAACAGGTATTCCTCCTGGAAATGTATTTTCTTATCTTCAAGTAGGCCATCTGTTGCTGTGCAGACACCAGAGAACAATGTTCCTCTGTGAAATGAGCATATTTTAACATCCAAAACTATTTCTGCTTCAGTGAAGATCAAGGAAGCCTGAGGGAAACCTTTTTTTTAAATTATTTTACACAGAACCCTGCTTACCATCTGCATTATTCACACAGTGCTCAGAACACAACTGCTATTAACGATGCAAACAGGCAGTGAAAAACGATTATGCCTGTGCATAATGTGTGTGCATGCACTGTACTGTATGTTTTGTGTGTATGTGATTGTGCATCCCTACATGCATGTTTATGCCTATGTATAAAGGGAAAGGGTAAAGAGACCGCCCACCAGCACCCTTAAACTGCAGAAGCTCATCTACTTTTTAAGACACCGTCAAACTGAGTTTGACACCAGAAAATCTTACAGGGAAATCTTACAGGCATGATTTCAAGCGACACTTTTATTGGGCAAAACCCAGAATCATCAAAGTTACCCATCATCTTTCATGTATGCAAAGTCTGTAAGTTCTTTTTGGACTGTTGGCGACTAAACGCAGACTGCATCTTAACAAGCATCCTGCCATTCTTTCCTCCTGTGCATGTTGTGTGTCTGGTGCTGAGCAAGTAAAGGCTCGAGCTGTGTTTTGTAGCTTAAGCTGTGTCCATAGAGTTTGTGCAAATCAGACCATCTCATATAGCCATGAATATACATGATTTTGTCCGTGGGCATAAAGGCTCAGCAGCCCAAATTCTTTTGTCACGCTCCAATATTTTCTGTGTATTACATACTGCCACATGACAATGTTAGCTATAAAGCAGAGAGAAAAACAAAAACATTAAAAACAGGGATAACAGCAACAAAAGTAGTTATATGACAAGGGAAAGGAGAGTATTTGGCTTTTGAAAGCTGCAGAAATGAGAAAAACCACAGCAGGCATGAATCCCCAACAGGAAAACCGAGGCAGAGGTGGGTAGAGAAAGGCATCACGACATGTTTGATGACGGTATGATTCTGAACAAAAACGGCAGGTTGAAAAAACTAAAAGCTAAGTTGAAAATACTGGACACAAATATATTCAGCTGAATAGCTTCCTGTCACGGCGCTACTGAAAAGAATAAATGGGCATATTGACCTCTTGAAACGTTTCCATTTTGGCCCAGAAAGTCAGTTTTCTTTTATTTTAAAACTCAAAAAAGTTTAGAGACTAATTCTGCCATTAGTGATTTAAGTGGTCCTGTGAGAAATTTACCACCTTCCAGTGGCATCTGGACATAAGTCCAGTGCAGTCCTAGAACATGGCTTATTACCTAAGCCATGTTCATGCCAAACTGACATATGGCAAACACAGCACTGTCATGTGCAAGTCTACATAGTCTAACTTTCAGCCCTACTTGTTCATTTCAGAGGGAGATGGTGTACTCCTCTCGCGACTCCTCCCCAACTCGCCGCCTCAACACCCTCCCCTCCTCTACAGCCTCGGCGTCTTCTGGCTCTCCATCTCGCTCACGCCTTTCCTACAGCGGTGGACGCCCTCCCTCCTTCACAGGGTCCCATTCCCAGCATGAACAGCCCCGACACCCCCACCATCCCTCAGCTGGTCATGGTGCCAATGCAGGCCTTTCTTCTTCACCCAGCGCCATCCTGGAGCGCCGTGACGTCAAGCCTGATGAAGAAGTTTCAGCAAAGAACATGGCATTGATGAAGAATGAGGGGCTGTATGCAGACCCTTACAGCTTGATGCATGAGGGCCGCCTCAGCATCGCTTCCACCCAGTCTTTGGCTGCCATCGGAGACCCCTTTAACTTCCCTGTTTCCAGTGGCCTGTACCGCCGTGGCTCTGTGCGATCCCTCAGTACCTATTCAGCCGCTGCGCTTCAGGGGGACCTGGAGGACTCCCTCTACAAGCCTGGAGGTTCGCTCTACTCTGACACATACTCCTCAGCCACGCTGGGCATGGGTTTTCGCATGCCACCCTCATCCCCACAGAAAATCCCTGACATGCAGCTGAGGGACAGGGACTCGTATTCCAGCTCACCCAGCAGAGCCTCACCTGTCAGGCAAACCTTTCGCAAGGACTCAGCCTCCTCCTCTGTTTTTGTGGAGAGCCCGAAGTCGAGGCCCAGCTCCAGTTCAGAGCCTCTGTGTCTGACAGCTGGGCCCGGGGAGGGTAGCAGGGTCACACCTGGTTTCGGTTCTTCATTGTCTGGACAAGACTCTGACAGCAGCAGGTAAGTACCAGTCTGTGTCAGTGGTGAGGTATGCTGTACTGTATAAGAGGGCGGGTCATGTAAACCCCTTCAGCCTCTGCCTTCTACCTGAACACAAAACTGTCTTCTAAAATTGAAAACAACACTTTGCGTGAGTTCTGTATTTGTGTTTTGTTTGTGTTCTTCTTGCTGGCTTTAAATGGGCAGGGCCGTATTTTCATGACCAGTCAGCAAGTGACAAGTGCCGCTGTAAATCAAATCAGATCAAACCACATAAAGAAGATAAGCTGAGTTTTAAACCATTACTTTGTTTCTAAACATATTTTTTCCAGCTTCAACTTTGGGTCTTATTTAGTCACAAATGTTTTTGAAAGATACTTTATTTAAACATTTTCAGATGCTTCAAAAAGCTTTACTGCTTAAACTAATGCATTAAAAAATGCAAAAGCTATTATGTGCCCAATTGCATCTAATCCGTTTTTCAATTCACCAGCTCATTAAGTGTTTTGTAATACAGTTGTAGCTTTTCCTTTCATAGGGATCATCGTCTGGAGCGTATGGAGGCCATGGAGAAGCAGATAGCCAGCCTGACGGGCCTGGTCCAGAGTGTGCTGACCAGAGCACCAGACAGTGACAGCACGTAAGACTCTCCATTATACCCCATTAACCCTCTAAAACTCACACATACAGCCTCAGCTCAGACACATAGGCAGCATTATTGACAGAAACAGCAGCAGGCCATTATCAGAGCCATTATCAGTTCCATAGCAGTGAAGTGCTACATTACTTTGTGTGAGCACAGCACAAGTACAGAGAACTAACCATTAGCTGCAGGGCACAGTACTATTGATTTATGCACTGATACATAGAGATGTGTAAGATAGCTTGTCAGTACATTTTGAGTTCCTCATTTACAGTGGACATTGTTATCATGGCACTTCATCCTCATGAACACAAGAGGGGCTCATTAACAAGAAGATATCTTGTTAACCTAATCAGTCTGATAGTGTCCAGTAGTAGTGCTGTTAGCGTTAGCACTGTAATTGCCTTGCCCTGTGGCCGTTGATCCTCAGATGCGGCCTGCTGCGTCTCTGCATGATGGCGGGCTGCCCTCCGGACCAAGGGACGGAGTTCTCACGGCCATTACCTTTCTCTTCCAGCGAGAAGACCGAAACCAACAGTGACGGCTCCGCCACTGGAAGTGAGTACAGCAGCATAATCGTGATCTGTATTGTACTGTTACTCACTAGTCGACTTGTTACTAACACTGCTGCTGCCGTGCCAATCTCTGCAACGTCTAGAAATTCTTTTACTATTTATTTTTCCTACTAACAATGAACTGAAATTTACAGAGGATAATGAACTTACCAAGAAGCAACGATGGTGATCTCCTGGTTTTAAGACTGTCTAAATCTAACAGAAAGCTGTTGTCTTTATTACCTTGTTAGTTCAGTTAAGAGATGTTGAGCTGGTTAAGGCTGCTGTCTCACATGTAGTTCAGTTCATTTGTTTAGGAACAAGAAAAAAATATATATATTATATATATATGGGGTACATTCAAACGAACACCTTGGCCAAATCCCAAAGATATTCATGCAAGATAGAGCATCAGATCCTCACCTTAAGCATTTTTGCTCAGAAATATCACTAAAATGATTATTTGTTTATCAAAATAGTCACTGATTAATTTTCTGTCAGTTTATTAATTGACTAATCGTTGCAGCTCTAGTGGGATCGCTGTCATGTACTTAATGGACTTGATGGACTGCCAAAGTACACAGCGCAGACCAGACACGCCAGAGTTTGACAGACAGCTTTCACACACCAGCCCAAACAAATCAAACTACACAGGCAAACGCAGCAGTTTTTTAACTGAAGTAAATGGAGTAGGTTAGGTGTGAAAGCACCCTTAAACGCTCACTGAGATTTCTACTTAATTCATCCCTCATTCTCTTTTTCTGTTTCTCTTTCACTACGTCTTTCTCTATTGAAGTTGAAGAGTTTCATTTCCAATGACTCATTTGCCATTTGAAAACACAGATAACAAAAAAATGACAGCTCAGGTCAAATCCACTTTATAGAACTGTTAAAGACAGAGGCCATTTCAGACCTTTAATGGAACAGTGCAGTGCCTGGGAAAGAGTATTGTTCCAGTAAGTCAGATGAGAAAATCAGTACGGGAGTTTCATCTTAATTTGTCCAGTCTGGGGAAGTTTTTTGCTTTACTAAGCACAAATACAAAAAGCAGCGGGGAAATGCTGGCGAAGCTCTGTCAAAAATAAAAAAAAATATACCTCCTAACAGCTTTGGAGCTGTTGAAAGGTGTTAAACAACATACAAGACTGCAAACATAACCTCCTTGGCGAGGTAATAAGAAGCAGCTTTGAAGTAGTTGAAAGGTTTTTTTTTTTTTTCACTTTTGACTACCTCTATACTTGATGCACAGAGATTGAATTTTATTTTTAAGTGTTTTTTTTTTTTTTTTTTTTTTTTCAAAATATCAGACTGTTGTTTAACTTACTAAACAGATATATTTTTCAGGGTAGAATTTTTGAAATAGCGACAGGCTACAACATCTGTAGCCCATATATACTGTAGGAAGCTCTTTATCTTCTTGCTTTTCTTTTATTCCACACCCTGTATCTATTTTCCCCTTTTTGTCTACCCAGTTCATAATTTTGTTGTGCACATTTGGCACAAACAAACCTTCTCTGTGGCCAGACCTTCACAGGGCCAGTGCAAGGACACAGTTGTATTTGAAGCTTCCTCACAAAATGATCCACTGCCAAAACACTAAGCCATCACCAGAGTAGTTTTCTCAGCTGCTAGTCTATAAAAATGCTCCCCAGGATCATCATTCTGTAAATATGAACTTTTAAGATTTTCCTCTCCCGTTCTGTCTCTCTATCACTTTCTCATTAATTCCTCTCTAACTGGCTCACTCTTTCTATATTCCAGCTGGACGGCTGAAGCAGAAAGGTAGTTGCCATCTCCTACTCTATCACCCTTTTTATTGCTCCTATCAGAGATGGGTGTGTTTCTGGGTAGCTGGCGGTGTCAATCCTCACGTATTACTACCGGTTGGTTTCACAGAGAGCGGACCCTCCCTCATCTTGCCTCTGTCTCTACCGTTTGAATTTCTGCTTGGATATTCCTTTGGGAAGTTCAGAGGGTTGTTTTGTCAGACAACGGGCTGTTCTTTATGAGTGTGTATGTTGAAGAGGCATATGTGTGTACAGGAATAGCTGCGGAGTCAATGGCCATACTCACAAAGCTTTGTGTTAAGATAAGAGCATGGTTATCCCCCTTTGTGTCGCTATTGAAAAGACTAATTGCACTTCTAATGGCATGAGCTCATGTTTCTCCCGGTGGGCTATCAAAGTTTTGTGAATATGGCGCTTTTGTTGCATTGACACACTGTATTTGTTCAAGTGTGTGTGCCCAGGTTTTCTGTGTATGTACATTTCTTTGGGCCTGTATGCTGTGTGTTACTGTTTGTACTTTATGTCATGCTGGCTGACTGCAGATCTCACTGGAGCACAGCCCAGCAAACTAACCAATTTGTTTTCCAACGACCTCCCGGTGACCCCCTCCATGTCCTGCTCTGTGATTGGCAGCTCATACGCCATCGGCACCTCTAGCTCTGATGCCGCCACCACCTTCTAACACAACCCAGGTGAACAGCGTGGGCCGCTTGCAGATGCAGCTTCACCTGCATGGCCTGCAGCAAAATGCCTGCGACCTACGCAAACAGCTCACCCAGCTGCGCAAGATACAGGTACATACCATGCAGTGATTGACTGCAAAGGATTTTTCACAAAATATTTAAAATGATGACTTTAGGAGTATCTAGCAAACTGCTTTTGAAACTCCCAAACTTTGGCCACTATGTTCAAAGAGCTATAGCTCCCACACACTTATTTCTATATTGAGATAAACCTACTCAAATTAAAACTGTGATTTGGCACTTTAATGTTGTATCAATTATTTTACTTCAAACTGAATGTACTGAAGCACAGAGCCTCAAGAACAAAAAGTGTGTAAATGTCAAAATACTTGTGGTCGGGACTGAAGATTTACATATCAATAGCATATCATTTACATGAACACTTCTACTCCTCTCATATCCCATGAGCTGTTGTGTCAGTAGAAGAAAAGAAAATGTTTTTGTTTTTTTTTTTTCCCCTTTATTGAACACTCAGGTTCATAAAATCAAAATGCCAGAGCTCAGTCTCTAGTCAAATGCCAAATGAGCAGCAGAACATAGCAGGTAAGTATGAATACCCAGCAAAGGGTAATTACAGAAGAAAATCAAACCAAGGTTATCACTGTTGATGTTTAAAAAAAAGGTTCCTTGTAGTCAACCTGCTTAATTTGTTTCCATACACTTACTCTAGGCTGTCAGTCTGCGGGAGCATAATAAACTGCAACTACATATTAAACTAAATGTAAAAACAAAGTACATAAAAAAAAAAAAAACAGAAACACGTCCAGTAACAATATCCTGATTGCTCTATATGATTCACAGGCTTTTGAACAGTTATCATTCATTACTTTGTACCATAGAAGTAGTCCCTGTGAAAAGTGTTGTATTACTCTGGATACCCAGAGTAATCAGGACACTGTTTCTGGGTTCAGATGACTTCAGTCATTTTCAGTGCTTCAAAATGTGTTATCTTTATTAGTTTGATTGATGTACAGCAATAAGAAGGATTCTTTGCAGGGTCTCTGTCCTGTCTCACTTCACATCTGTGTCTGTAGATGACCTGTAGAATGTATGACCACATTATGCACACATATGTGGTTTGATTGTGACGCCGAGGTCCACAGATTGCCCCAAAGCTGAAGGAAACCTAAATTAGTCTACAATATTTTCTGCTTTCTATAGGTACATGCAGTCACGCATGTACAACATTTTTATGGTGAAGCATGTATATTGTCCAGTGTTTCAACACACATATATGCAGGAACAGTGGCTTTGATGTTTATTTGATCTTCACTTCAACACTGTTACCTACAGTAAATAACACCTGCAGGTTCACATAGCTGTACAGCATGACACATTGGGGGCATTGTACCTTTTGAGGATTAATAATGAAATAGAGAGATAAAAGCTTAGTTCACATTGTGTGGTATTCTACAGAGATACAGAATGTCGCGATGGATTCAGACTCAGATGAAATGCCACAAGGAAGGGTTAAAAAAAATCCTTATTTATTCCATTTATCCCTGATGCAAGCGGTGCCATGGTTACTGTAGGAGGAGTCAGGAGGAGATGATGAGTTAAATGCTTTCATATGCAGAGGAGAGGATTCAAGTCACTTGCAGGGGAAAAAGAAAAAGCCAGAGGAATGGCAGTGACAGATGATAGGCGTGCAGTGCTTTTATTTGTTCCACGACAGAAGTCACAAGGGTTTCTTGAACTGGCTAAGCAGTGAGACGGAGAACCAAACAGCGAGACCAAACAGCTGAGACGTTGCTGAATCCAGAGAGGACAGTTTGCTGCTTACCTGTCTGTTTGCCCAAGTGTGACCACTGCACCTGGACCCATATTGTTGCCCATGGCGATGGCCAGCAGCTTAAATTTTACATGTGGCTCATGAATTATACAGAGGGAAGGTGCAGGAGAGACAGGGAACTAGGTGAGAGGGAGGACACTACTGCAAGATTAAAAATATAAATAAATCTTTAAAAATGCATTATCTAGACATAATAAATTATTTTTTAAGATATGTGACCATATCCCCTGCTTTTGGCCTGCTGCATCTGCATCTTCACTGATAGCAGGATAATGGGCAACACTGGGTAATTTTAAATGTTAGCAGCATTGTTGTCTTGCTTCACTTCCTGGAACATGAGGCTGATCAATTATTAATTTTTCTTGCTTACCAGGTGCTTTCATCTCAGGGAGTTGTATTACATCCAGAGGTCCTGTAGAATATTCCATTCATAACACTGTGAGCTGAGTTGAGTTCATGCTCAGTGCTTCTGTCATGGACATCCTTCATTCTCCTCAGGGCTTCCTGGCTTTCTGTGTTAAGGGAAATATTATATGCACGTGATAACACACACACACACACACACACACACACACACACACACACACACACACACACACAAACCACAGAGTGAACTACTACATTTCACAGTGTCTTCAAGATTCAGTGTGAAGGCTAACCCAGAAGCAATGACTGAAAAACACATAAGCAAACAAGGATAGAGCAAAACGCTCCTTTCAGATAACGAAGCAGTGAAGGTTGTACAGTAAAACAAGAGGCCACAGTCTGCCCCCTCAAGGATGGGGGAAAACAAAATGTGCAATTGCTGTAAATCCCTGAGGTCTGTTTTGAAAAGGCTGAGGCTCTCTTCATTATTGTCCTGTAATTCTGGCATGTTATTGCTGCTTTCATGACTTCGACAAGCTCTTCTCCCAAGGCCACTGAGGCTAACCTTGATACAATTTATTTCTGAATACCCGCTGAGTATACAACATGCCCAGCTGAAGTAAGCACAATATACTGCATGTTATCTGTAATGTTGTGTGTGAATATGTGTGTGCAGCTGGAGAACCAGGACTCGGTGAAAACTCTACTGAAGCGGACAGAAGCTGAGCTGAATGTGCGCGTTGCCGACGCCCTGAGGAAGCAGGAGGATCCTCTGCAGAGACAGCGCCTCCTGGTGGAGGAGGAGAGACTCAAGTACCTCAACGAGGAGGAGCTCATCATCCAGCAGCTCCAGTTAGTAACAGTAAAAGAAGAGTAGAAGAGTACATGTTGAAATCCCACAAACTTTCATCAAATCTTTTTTTTTTTAATCAATAATAATCCAAACAGTAGTAACAAAGAGAAAATGTGTCTGTATAAATTATTTTTGGTTTGGCATTCAATATATAAACTGACAGTTATAGAGTTTAAGATGAGATTTTATCAGGTATTTAATAATTGCTTTAATTGTTTTGTAATTAGATGACTTACTGGGTGACGCAATGATAGGATGAAATTGTAACTGTAATTAAGCCTGGCATAGAGCAAGATGCTTATTAAGATCTGAAGCATGAAACAGTCCAGCAAGTAATTGAAGTGACTGCAAAACCAGAGCTGAGAGCTACCTTGAGATTTAATAAGCAGATAACTTGCTTCTGTCTCATATGTGGAAATGTTCACTGCAGTAATAATTCCTGGATCTTTCTCTGTGCATTAGAATAGTTCCTGGATCTCACTCTGAGCTGCATTTTGATCACAGACTAATTGGTTGAACTGTCTGATGATCTCTGCTAATCAGAGTCTGTTTTTCAGTCCGGCTAATGGCCAATTTATTTTGGTTAATTATACATAGAACTCTGATTCCTTAATAACTTGAGGCAGATTTATTTGACATCAAGTCTGACCGGACCAGACACACTCAACATTAACGCTGAACAAACTGACGTTGGTATAGATTCTCTGTTCCACCTTTTCCCTCGGTTGTTGCAGGAAACTTTTAAATACCAATCCATACTCCTCCAGTTCAGCTGTCCAGAATGGTTAATCTAGCTGCCAGTTGATTGAGAGACATTTTATTGGCAGGGGCTTTACAGGAACTCAAACAGAATAATTCTGCGATAAATATCCAGTTATATTTAAGTGCAGCTGAGGAATCCCTGGTGTTCAGCCTTCTGTCTGTTCCATCTCAGTGACCTGGAGAAGTCAGTGGAAGAGATCCAGAAGGAGTCATCTGTCAACCACAAGCTCGTGACAGTGCAGGAGCTGGAGGAGAAGGCCACTGTTCTGAGAAAACTGGGAGAAACACTCACAGAACTGAAAAGTGAGTCATGCTGGCACATTTCACTGTCTGTGCACAGGCAGAAAACAAAAAAGCACTCTGGTAGACAGTTTATAATGCACTAATTACTCACCAAGGCAGTGATTATCTTTTAGTCACCCACAGCCAGCCTGTCAAACATTTAATCACTCTCAGATTGCTGAGATTATTCATTATCTTAATGAACTTCCTGACCATTTACAATTGTCCAGAATGTTTTGTTTGACTACATTAAAAGGCTTTCAGTGTCTTTGACAAGTGGAATTGATTTGTTTGGGGGAAACATGGTTAGCTTCCTGTGTTACTCAGCTGCTTTCTCCTACAGATCAGTTCCCAGGCCTGCAGAGCAAGATGCGGGTGGTGCTCAGGGTAGAAGTGGAGGCTGTCAAATTCCTGAAAGAAGAGCCACACAGACTCGATGCCCTGTTAAAACGCTGCAAGACCATAACTGACACCCTCGCCACCATGCGCAAGTATGAACCTGTTTCCACCTGAGAGCAACAATTCATCAGCACCTGCTTTACTTCCCTACTGAAGAAAGTCTGTGTGTGTTGAATACTGGAACTTTTCTTAGAGATTGAAAAGTTTTAAATAATCCTATAAATACTGATGAAAGCATTTGTCAAATAAATTCTTACTTAGCGATACTTGCAGTGAAATATGTCTAACATTAGCTAATGTGGAAGTGCTCATTTTTAATCAATTTGAGGAAGGATTTTCCGTTTGTACATCTGCCAGAGAGATTATATTTTCACTCCTCTTTGCTTGTGTGTCAGCAGAACATTATGGATTTTCATAAAATGCGGTGGACAGACAGACCTTGGACCAAGGAAGATTGATTAGATATTGTTGTTGATCTGGATCAGAGACTTCCGCCATTAAACATTTATTAAGCCAAAGCTCTGAAACTATTACAGAGACTTAGAACTGACCAACTGCTATTATTGGGATGACTGAAAAGAGTTTGCAGGAATTCAAGAATTTATCAGTATTGCTGGAAGTTTGGGCCCATCACAGTATTTTGAGTTTTTTGGATGTTTTTGACATTCAGCCATAATTCTTTTTACTTAAACTCATGGATTATTCATGCTTTAGTTTGTGTAACATTTTATCTGATTAATGAATTCCTCTTCCATGTCTTGACAGACAAGCGAATGAGGGGGTGTGGAAGAAGCAGGAGGACTTCTCTAGTCCTTCATCAAAGCACAATGATGACTTGCGCAAGTTCGCAGACTTTGACATTCCCACTAGCCCACCGCTCACCATCAATGACCTTGGGGGAGGCAACAGCCTGTCCAACTGGAGCCCCCATTCCAGCCTCAGCCGAGGCCACGGGAACCCATCCGGCCCTCACAAGGACAGCTATCCTCCTGTTCCCCACAAGGGCAAAGCACTGGAGGAGCTGGAGCGCCGTGCTGCTGCGGACAAAGCTTTGTCAGTAGAGGTTCGACTGGTAGGAATGATTTCTGCTTTTTTTCGAGTTTTCTTCTATTTTCTCACCACCTGCATAAATAATACGCAAATCATATCACAACATAGTTACACCAGTCAGGCAACCCCACAGTGGGTATGTGTGTTTATAAAGTGTTTAGATCCACCTCTTGTTTTCACAGGCAGCTGAGCGGGATTGGGAGGAGAAGCGGGCCAGTCTGACCCAGTACAGCGCTCAGGACATTAACCGGCTGCTGGAGGAGACTCAGGCTGAGTTAATGAAGGCTATTCCAGACCTGGACTTTGCTGCTAAGCAGATAAAGCCCTCTTCCAACGCAATCTCCTCTCAGGCCCCACAGAGTGGGGTGGCAACCCCAGAGCACCGCGCCAGCAAGCCCCAGCACAAGCTTTCTGGGAAAGAGGGAGGATCCAGGCGTGGCTCTGGTAAGATGAGAGTTCACTGCTTGAGTTAGCATCATTTTTATACATAACTGTAAAGAGGAAACCTTGCCTCTTCAAATTGTCAATGTTTAAAGAGCTAAGAAAAACAGCTTTGTTTTCAAGGTAACCACTATTCATTTTTAAACTAATCAAATGCCCTTCAGATGCCCTGTACATCATCTAATCTTCTCAAGAACATGTGCTTTCATAAAATATGAAAACCTGGAGATGAATGATGATTTTTAAGAAAAGTCACTTGACACTGCATTCAGGGTTAAGTAGGTTTTAAACACTACACATGATATTATGACTAAAAAGAGCCAAATATCTCATTCTGAAATCACTGTCAACGTATTACGCACCTTTCTCAAGATGCCTGTATTACTTCTTTTTCCAGATGAGCTGACGGTGCCTCGATATCGCACAGAGAAACCCTCCAAGTCTCCTCCTCCGCCACCACCTAGACGTAGCTTCCCGTCTTCTCCAGGTGTGACCACCCGCAGTGGAGAGCCCCTCATTCCTGGAAAAAGTATAAAGGTAAGACAGAAAAAACTCACAAACATACAGTTTTCACAAGTGCACTGTATTATATAAAGTAAGTATTCTGCTGTTAAAATCTCTCATTGATAAACTCATATCAAAAGATTAGGGAAGATCATGGCAGCTAATCAGTTGTTTCTTGTTAGATCAAATCATTGTGTGCCTGTCCATAAAATGATCAGGTTGCAAGCTAAGGACACCGACACATTAAACGCCCTTTTTATATTTGTGTTTGCAGAAGTCTGAATCTGAAGAGACTGAAGGCCAGAAGCCTCATGTAAAACTGAGGAGGACCATGTCAGAAAACCCTCGCCCTGCGTCTACACCCCCCACACTGGCCTCTGGGGACAAGGAGGAAGGAGGGGGGGAGGAGGAGAAAATTGCTGCTGAATTGGAGGTAAACTAAAACATGGCTTGTGCATTATGTTGATCATATCATCTTTGGGCTGCTGTTCACTGAGTGGGAAAACTGCACTCTTTTTATTGTTTATGTTACATCCACAATCTGCCACTGGCTTTTGCACGCACACATGCGCACAATGTGCACGCAGAGATGCTCACCATCATTACCACATGTTCAAGCAGCAGGTGCCATATGTGCCCCTGCCCGTGGCTGTGCGAGAGCCCAAAGATCACATACTGCTCAGTCACACATATCATCACCCAGGGCTCACAGATCACAACCAGACAGATGGACCCTGATGGCTGCTTGGACTATGTTTGAGATGGCCTGCCTGAAATTTGATGGAACAAAGAGTCAGCAGCAACTGATTCTGATAATTGAGTGGCTGTTGTGTTTTTATCCTTTTGAACCTCCCTTTTCCCTCCCCAGCTGTTTGAGAGAGCCCCAGTCAGGCTCACCCTGCCCCCTCCCCATTCCCTGCCTGTTAGCCCTCGCAACAGGAAAAGCATACCCCCATGCCGACTGGACCTGTGGCCCTCTCAGGCCCTAGGCATCGAGGTAACACTCTGGCTGACCCTGAGTGCTGTGGATTAAACTTCTTAAACCTCAGTCTCTGTTCCTCTTAACCCCTCTACCACATACACAAAGCCCCAGCTACTGCTCGGCCTCTAGACACTCATTCACCTCTCAAGTCACGTTAACAGAGCAGATGTTATTTTTCACCAGTGTCTCTTTTTGCTATTTATTTGCACTCATTCCGGGTTTAAGGAATCCCAACCAAAATATGCAGAACACCAAAGCAAGGGTTTTTTTTCTCACTAATTAAGCAGTTTTTAATTAAATTATGTGGCTGGTGTTGAGACTATGTAACCGTGTACAACATAATTACCTGATAGTGCTTTTACTATTTTGAAAAATTTGGAGTTAAAGCTGCATTAGTCATATGACTAAAACATTACTCTGGGGCAGGAAAACATTCAGTCTGGATGACATACGTTGCCTCCACCACACTGTCAGCTTATGTTGTGTTAATTAAGTTGCCATGCCTGATGTTAGTGAACAGTTATCTACGTACATCGAGCACAGAAAAAGAGCAACATTAGCATTCATTTGGATCTGTGTAAAATCGAGATTCACTCTCTTTTAGCTCTGGTTTGGCCTTCACTAACAGATGAGAAACCTACTCACACATTCAGTTCCTTTATATATGAATGCATCAGTCCTTTACAACCACATTGCGTGTGAGTGTTTTCTGCAGTAGGTCTACAGTTGTTGTTGATGTTTTTTTTGTGTGAGAGCCATTTATGTTAAGGAGGAGGTTATCTAGAAATACACTACACTTTATTTAATAATATCGCTAACACTTTCCTTTCTCTCTTTTTTCCCCCTTTTTTTTAGTTGTACTTGGTTGTCATATTATGCAGTGATCATCAGTCTCACTTAAAGTTGTTGGACTGTGCTAAGGCTAAGTGTGTTTGAATTTAAAGCTCAAGTGCTTTCCTCATTTATAGGAAAGTCGCTTGTCTCCTGTCCCCCACATCGTGTTGACAGAGTGTTTGCCACCCTCGCCTTCTGCCTCAGAGGATCCCGTCAGAGATTTAGCAAATGACTCTGTGGAGGAGAGTCCATCACGAGATTGGACGGGTCATCACACGGTCTACGAGGCTCCAATTTCAAAGGAAAGGCATTCATTTGGAGGCTCTCCTCGGCAAGAGCGAGAGCAGCATTGTTTTAAACAGGAAATGGAGCTAAAACAGGAGGTTGCCCTGCTGTTGACAGAGATGGAAGTGAGGGTGATGTCCTCTCTCGAGGCCCAAGAACTCAGCAAGACTGCAGGAAAAGTTTTACAGACTCTGACCATCTTCCCACACACTAAAGATGTCTCTGACGTTCTGCTGGCTGACAGACCTCTCCTAGTGCTCTTCAGGGAGGAAAAAACTGTCAGAGAGGCCTACAGGCTTCTGTATTCCCTTCTGGAGTCATCCAAGCCAGTTCCCAAACCCAGATTAAAATCCTCCCATCACTCAGGCCAGCAGAGCTCTCTGGTTGAAGCTCTGAGACGAGGGAAAGAGACAGGGGACAGGATGCTGACACTTCACCACAACACTGAAACTAAGATGATTCCTGAAGCACAGCAGGGTTTAGTAAACAGCAGTCTTGAGTCCAGTGGGTCGGCTAGCTCTGTGGACAGTCTAGTTAGTCGGACGAGAACGACAGAAGATGTCCGACGCAGCACCTATAGGAGGCTGGACAGCTTGGAGGAGACTATTCGAGAGCTGGAGAACACCTTGATAGAGATCAGTGGCCATCCAACTGCAGAGCAGCTCTACACTGAGACAGCCATCAAAAGCGCTTCTGCACAGATTACTGGTAATCCAACCTCCGGAGCCAAGAAGCCTCCAGTGCCACCAAAGCCGTCGTCTTTCAGCCCAGCATCAATCCAGGTTCATTGCTTACACCTGCTGTGCAGATTCTTGCTCTAAAGCAACATTCCCTATTTCCTTTCTTCACCTCTTCCCTCTGGGTGCTTGTTGGAGCTTCATTTTCAAGCTTCTGATGTCTGCTCCCTGATTAAATTGAGATCTAATTGTTTTTTGCATTTGAAAATATGTAAAAGGGACAGACAACAGACTTCCTCCTTTCTTGTCTGTTCTGTGATCAGTGCCGGAGCTGCTGTCCTGCTGCGCGGAGAAGATGTTAATTATTTCTTTTTTTGATCTGTCCTAGCATCTGCATTCAGCCTGTAAACCTAGACAATTTAACCTTTTGTTACAGCAAACGGGTAATAAAAACGTGCATAGACAATACAAACATTTCTAAGTTCTTCTTCTTCCTTCTCCTCTTAGCTCTGAATCAAATGAATCCGTCTTCTCATCTTTGTTTTGCCTTGACATCTGGTCTTTCCCTCCGAATTTTGGGACTGTGTGGGGACTATGTACATCTGCTGTTGTGCTGTATTTTGACACGCATGAATGCATATTTTATGTACTGTGTCACATCTTAATTGCACACACCACAAGTTACAAATTGTAGGCAAAACGTCAATCCACAAAAATATAGAATGAATATTGTTTAACTCTATTACCAGACACTGCGAGTAGCCTCCTTTCAACTCACCTCCAGTTGACCGCAGCTCAACAGCAAAATTAATGATAATCAAAAAACTTATTGCGCTGCCACTTCATTGATGTGTCTTGACAGTTTGCGTAGTATTCCCTGTTGCTCTGAATGTAGGCTCCCACTCAGGGCAGGGCTGCAACAGTTCAGTCACACTGCCATGGTGAATTTCAGCCCTCTGATGTAGAGCCAGGGAGAATTCCCATGGGCATGGGAAGGATGAGGATTACAGAGTCTTCACGCATTATTTCATCAGTCCAACTTCAACCACGTTCATCATTTCAGCATGACCCTTCTTCCTACTCTTGTCCAACATTTGCTCGTGTACTCACCAAATTCACACTGACAAGTGATCTACTTTCAAGCCCCATTACAGTTCTGTTTTTTAATTAGGACATTAGAATGAGGATTTCACAATTCTGCTTCACATCGAGAGAAGAATGAGCAAGGAAGGAAGAAAGACAGGCAGGAGATGCCATAACAGAGAAAAGCTGGCTATTTAAAACTACCACGATTAATATTATATTAGTTTTCCTTTCAGCTAATGCCTGTGTGTTTGTAGATGAGGCACAGTTGGATTGAAATTTGACTGAATGTGTATTTGTTTTTCTGCGTATTAGAGACAGTCAACAGTCACTCAGCAGGAAAGATCATTAAACTCACTGCATTGTGGATCCTGCAGTGAGGCCAGACTATGCAGTGTCAGTTTTGATGCTTCCTTTCTATATTCTCTTCTTTGCCATTTTCTTCTGATAGATGGTGAAACTCTGTGAAGTGGATAGTTCAGTTTTATATTGGCTACAAGCTCTGATCTTAAAAACCTGACCAGTCTCAGGGGACAGACTTGCTTGCTGGAATCAGACTCTGTACAGAGTTTGTGTGTCAGAGGCATCAGCCAAAGGGACTGAAAAGGAAACATGAAATGTACAACCATGTACTATGTGTCCATGGTCTGATTCACGCTTTTCTCCTTTCTTCTCTCCTCTCAGGGAGGGAATAGTTCCAGCATGGGTAAAGTTTTCCAGTCCTCAGCTGCCTCCAAGCTGAAGCACCTGCAGCAGAACAGCACAGACAAGACTAAAAGTGGCAAAAGAGAGGACTTCCTGAAGATCCAGGGCCAGCAGCAGGTATCAACTTTATATTTAGCACTGCATGCTTGATCTGGCAGCATGTGTGCAGATGGGACTGTACGGTACTTTCCGGATACTCTCAGTATTGGCTGCCTTCTGTGGTAGTGCCAGCCCAGGCCATGACCATGTTTTAGGTATTTCAAGAAGGCTTTCATATAATAGGGGCATAAAAATCATAAAATTGAAGATGATTATTATTATGGAAAGACAATGCATATTACTATGCCCTCAGTCTATGACTGAGGCAAAGAGAAGCAATGATCCATGTCCATTATAAATCAAGACAAATGGGACACAGAGTTCTTTGGATGTGAAACAAACAATTTTTTTTTTTGCATATACAAGCACGGTTGATGACCTTGTTCTTCATAAGGAAACAAAAGTTGTCACAAAGGTGATGGCACCCATTCAACCTCAACAAGGCTTCAAAGTTATATTTTTTAACAGCAAGGTGCATCTGAACCCCTGCAAGCTGAAGAGTCCAGAATTGCCCTGCCCTGCCACCCCACTGTATTTTACACACCAGATCAAGCATAATTTATCATCTCTGTTTACCCCCAACGCACAACTGCATGTCCCCAACACACTCTGATCTTTAGCTTACAATCATCAGATATTATTATATTTCTGTATTAGAAAGACAACAATAATGATAAATTCTTGATATATTTCAAACTTTTAGCTAATGATCATAAATTTTGTTATGGTGAAATCACATTATTGCGACGGCTCATTATCATGTGATTGTTAAAACAGATCCTGGATCCTGTGAAGGCTCTATGTCCCACAGAAAGATGTGTCAGACGAGTTAATGTGATTGAGAATTAGTACTTCAATTACCTTAACAATTCAACTACTTTAAAATTGTAGTATATAAAGCTGAAAAAACTTATCATAATATACTTTTGTAAGTCTTCCCTTTGGTTTTATTGATCTAAAAAAAAAAAAGGAAAACTAGGCCTGTTTGTTTTGAATAAGAAATCAGCTCAATAACACAGATGTTAAAAAATACAGTTACTCCTACACAAGTGTTTCATATCTGAAGTCTGGCAGAAAGTCAAGCATTAATTTAAAAAAAAAAAATAATAATAACTTTTAAAGCCTCTCTCTATGTATTTGTTTTATATTTGCCTGATAGCTGGCTCTACATATTTTTTGGTTTTAAGCTGCTAGCATTTTAGTGCTTAAACGTAACACAAGACTGGACATAAGGATGCTTGATGGCCTCTGGAGGCGAGGAAATTGAACTGTTGAAGCATGTCAGTCCAATAAAGCCAATAGAGGATTTTTGTACCATCCTGGTGCACAGGGGGAAAAAAAGCTTAATGTCAATGTAATTTGAAAAATAACAGGAGCAGTGAAGTGCACCTAAACCCCCCCATACTGCACAGAATTTGACAGACCATTCAGACACAAATTCAGTCTTGAAGATTGCAGAGAAATAACTGTGTTAGGCACAGAAAGAGAGATTTGAGAGATGGTGGGAGTAATGAAGCTTTGGTCGCCACAGACTGAGAGAAGATTGGAAGGAATCTCTGCAGTACTATGTAATAATCGCCCCTTGAGTCAGTGGCAATCACTGATTATTCAGTATGAAGAGGACAGTTCTCTTTCACCACCATTAAGTCTTTCATGTTTCCTCTTCTTTATGTCTCTCTTTCCTTCCTCCGCTTTCTGTACTCTGCAATTTACACACGCTGCCCCTTTCTTCCTTTCACTTTTCCCCTGTCAGTGTCTCTTACTCCCTGTGATTTGGAAGCAGAGTGGATTCCTACACATGTCTAATGAAAGCAAAATTAATCCCATTATTCCAGTATGACACTCGCACACGGCATGCTCTCTTTGTCCACAAACTGTTCAAAACAGTCATTGTGAAAAGACGCTGTATGTGTGAAAGCGCTATCCTCGGAGGGACAGTGAACACACAAAGCTAACTGTCAGCGTGAGAAGTTGGTGCCAGGCTGTTTAGGGTGGCAACATAACTGCAACTGCATGAAGAAAACAATAAAAGAACCAGCTGACCTAAACAAACAGCGAGCTGTAGCAGATTTCACAATTTACTAATAACTGCAATTTGTGGCATTTTGAAGTTTGAGGTGCAGTGAGTCAAGCAGTCAGTAAATACACCAGAAGGAAGAGGTTTGAAGAGATTTTTTCATACGAAAACAAATGCAGGACATTCATCAGGAAAGCAGAGCAGTCTTACTTTACATCTGTACAACCAATGTGGTGAATTAGTCGTATTAGTAGCTGGCTAACTAGCCTAAATTGTTTGTTCATTAATAAATTTAGCACAATTTATTCATGTGTTTATTCGTTTTGTATTCGTGTGTTCTTATTTATTTAATATTGAACAATTTCCACAGTGCAAACTTTGTTAGCCATGCAGTACCATTTCCTGTATAGTGAGCTTGGCAGAAAAGACCAGCACAAATGTTTTGACACCCCTTTCAAACCTTAATGAAGTCACAATGCTGAGAATCAAGCGTTGTGTTGTTGGTTTCCACAAGCTGTTACAGCTGAAATAATAATTATTATATAATATTTTATATAATAATAATTTTTTTTTTTTTTGGTCAGATTTCTGGCGTCTTCAATGTCAAACCAAGGAAACAGCACAGATCCTGACAATTTATCTTACAGATGGATGAAGCAAAATCTGTCTATTAAATCATTTTCAGCAATCAAATTCAGCATAATGAAACAGCTGAACACAGACTATGCTAGAAAAGTGTGCTGATTATCTGCAGTTCATCTCATCAAATTATCGAGGCGGCTGGCTGATTTGCATACAGCCTTTAAGAGCTAATTAGAAACTTTTGCCGACTTTATATTCACTTCAACCAGTTATTTATTTTTTTTAACCCGTCACTGGCATCAAGCTCGTGACCTTTGTGAAGAGGAATCCTAATTATAGCCTCTAAAACACGATATATTCTGCTGCTTTTGGGCAACCAAAAAGTGAGCAGGTTATATTTAAAGAATAGGAGAGAGTGTGAAATCAGCATCCATGAAAGCCATCCATGTATTTCTAGGATCCATGTTATGCCTCACTATTGAGCTGTAATCTACAAATTATCCCTGTCTGAGACAGAACTTCCCTCACCCACATTTCACCTTAAAACTCACACCTACTGGTCACACTTTTGACTGATATTGTTGTTCTGACAATCAGACGTGCCCACCTTGGGTGACTTCTCTGCTCGGCCCACAACTGAAGGTAAAGGTGTCTCTTCTCTTAAACCTTTCCTGGACATTACTCCCTAAATGTAACCCCAAACGTTTACCCTCCTTCCAGCTCCAACTGGTGTTTTAGATTGTTCTCTGCACAAACTCAAGGAATGAGCACGGCACTTTGGAGTCTTCCAGTGGTCCTCCCACCCCAGCTAATACATTAATACATCTAAATATATAAATTTAGCACTAGTGGCACTGGCACGGTCCACACAGTGACAGTTTGTCCCAATTGAAATGAAAGGCAGCTGGTGTTCATTAACATGCCAGCTGAAAGGACAGTTTAACAGTTTAAGACATCACTCTGTACCCTCTGCAGACAGCTAGAACAAGAGGCACTGGCTGCACTTTTTGGATTTGTGTGGGTCGTGATTTTAGTGTTGCCAATTCCAGTTACTCTGTTTAATTTTTTAAGTTTCATTAAGATAAAATATGCTGGCTGAATTGCCTCAATCACATTTTAGGTGTAATGACTTGCTATCCTGACCACATTCCCTGAAATATCCCTGCAAATAGTGTGGTCCAAATAGACTTGATCATTGGGGCGAGTGGCATTAATGTTCACGTTTTTTAGAGTATCGGGTTCGTTGTCAGTTCGACTCTGATGTTATGTCTGTGTGTTAATTGCGGGTGTTAAAATTAACAGAGCCTTTCTGATGGTGCTCCGGTGCAGCTGTGCTTGAGCTGTCTGTTCACTAGAACTTCACTTGAAGGTATTAGAGCAGTTCAGGCATGAGGATCCCTCAAATCAATGTGCTGGATAAGAATAGACAGTTCAGAACCACAATTTCTCCCCGTTTGCTTTGGCACTGATCAAGAAGGGCATGACAATGTGAATCACTTTCATGCCACAAAACCCTATTTCATTTTCCCATTTGGCCTCTTATTACTTCTGGCAGTAAAACTGGCTAATTAAAGGTGCTGGGCATGAGGTGGAGGTTGTGAAGGCCTATCCTTGGAGGCAATCGTTTGACAGGAAGCTTTGAGTGTGTAGAGATGAAGGACGGCTGCTCTGCCGTGTTCACAGACCAGAATAAATGTGTCGGCCAGGCTTGAGAGGAGTTCCTCGAGCAGAAGGAACGGCCCTGCTCTCCAGGGACGGTTGGCAGCACAGGCTCTGGAACTGCAACAGAGCAGGTGAAAGCCTCCCAGCAGTGCAGTCTAGACTAGCACACCTGCTCTCCTTTCATACAGAACTAATCCCTGTAATCCCCATTCAAACACCTTTTAAAACTTTTACAGCCACATCAAAAACTTTTTTACTGTTGCATCTTATGAAAAGCATAAATAAAACTTCCCTAAAGTGTAAAATTGTTTAAAATAAAAAGTTAGGTTTGGCTCTTTAAAGTAGAATCTCGCTCTTATCTCACTCTGTCAGCACTCCGGTACATTTTGTTTTGGTCTGTTTCCCTGTACATAAAACACACGAACTGTTTCTGTCCGATGCATTCACCTTAGCTCCACCTCTAAACGAGAGACAAATACATGTTGTGAATGTGTTGCCCACAAGTCTCATATGTTGGAACAGTGCCACCTCCTGGCACATTCTAGCAGTACATGAAGGGACTGAAGGTGTGATACTGTCTGTCCATCAGTATATTTTGCATTTTTTAATGTAACAATCATTAAAACAAGTGTCAAAATAAAGATGGTCAACAGTGCAATTTGCAGTTGACCACCTTCAATGTTGTGCCCTATGACAGAAGTTGTGTTTTGCAGTGGTTTGGCCATCATGTGTAGATGGCAACCTGTCTCATGGCTTGCATCACACATGCTGATATCAACCTGAATAACAATCTCCTGTGTTTGTCTTTTGTTCTGTTTTCACCTCTCCCTCACCCTCCCACCCTTTACCCCTCCACCACATGTTTCCTCTGACACTTGTTCCTGTGGCGCAACCTCACCCGCCCCTTCACCCTGCGTGAACCCGTGCCGCCCTGCACCTCCTGGCCTGACCACTTCCTGTACCCATGACCCTGCAGCAGTGAGCAACCTGTCCGTGTCCAGCCTCTTCAGTTTCCCTCTTCTCATCTTCACCTGACTACAGACCTACATACATCGATCTGCCCCCTATACTCTGCCAGCTACCCTTACATCTCCAGTGTTTTCTCAGAAATCTTCACTGAACTCCATTCTATGTGCATTTGAGGAAGCGTGTGTGTGCGTGCGTGTGTGTGCACGCGTGCACGTGTGTGTGCGCAAGCATGCTTGCACGGGCATGTTTGACTGTATTGGTAAGGGAAGGTGCTGCAGGGAACAGTGCCCAGCCACAACCAATTTTAAGGCTTTACTTTTTCATGGTTTCCCCTTTGATCCCTGAAAACCTCATCTATTTACATTCCTACCCTCTGCCTTCCTCCTGTGTCGCTGCTCTACCTGAAGGCCTTGGGGACCAACAGCACCAGTGGCAGTATTAAGCCATACCTCTCTGGTATCAAAACGGGCATTTTCTCAAGCCGAGTGCCCTCTCCTGCGGCAGCGTTTGCCCCTGGACTGAGGAAGTACCCCCAGGAGGGGGCAATACCCTCCTTGACAGCCTCCTCCAGTCAAGCGAAGGCCCTGTTGGCAAGCCTGTCTGCCTCCGGCTTGAGCGCTGAGGCCCTGCTCCTCTCCTCCACCCTCCGTCATCACCGGCTTCTGCGCGAGCAGCGATCCTCCTCCCTGCCTCTGCACAGTCCTCCTCCCCTACTCCCACTGCTACCTCCTCCTACCTCCTCCTCCTCTTCCTCTTCACCCACCACCCCTACTCTACTATCCTTGTCTCCCTCTTCTCCTACCCCTTTGAGTTCCCTCACTCTCTCCTCTGCGGTTCTCAAGTCCAGCGATTGTAGCCTTGACAGCTCCAGCCTCAGCGGCTGCAAGGAGGGTGGCAGCAAGCCTGTGAATAACTCTCGATGATGAAGAAGAGCTGGATGAGGATATGGGGGAATGCATTTCAAGCACCATCACGTTATGAACCATAAAGAGACATTTTGTTTTTTGCTGGACATTTTGGCTTTTTCTTCTTTTTCCTCGTTCTACTTTTGACCTCAGTTCAGTATGCAAAGTCTTCATATTTCCATGGCACTACCATACTGTAAATGGAGTCACAATCTTCTTGGACAAGTTCCCCACTCTGATCTGGTTCCATAGTTTCTCTGAAGTTCTCCCACACAGTCATACTGCCAGTTTTCCAGCTAGAGAGCACACAAACGGGCCTCCCCCTCCCACCAGCTGCCTGCTATAAGCTGATGTGGTCTGAATGGATTTACTGACAGCACCAGTCTCATATATACCCTCACTCAATGGGTTGTTAGTGGAGTAGATATAATATCTAGACTGTGACTTTTATCATAGAAAATAGAATGCAATAATCACAAAGTGAGTCCTATAGTTATGTGTGTTCTGGAAAATATTGCTCTCACTTACCTGCATCACCTGGCAGAATGTGAGCCCTCTCAGAAAAAAAAAGAAAAAATCTAAAGTAGATCAAGGTGATGATTGTGGTTTCAAGCTGTTTTGTGTCAAAAGGGCATTTGTGGCTTTTCTTGCATCACATGTGTTTTAAACTCTGAACTGGTGCTATATTTTAGTTTGTACACACTGTGTAAAGGGTTTACATGAACTTCCCTGATCTTTGACCTGCGCTTTGGTGCAAGTGCAGATTCCACTGTCTGCTTTGATTTCATATGTCATGCTATTTGAATATTTATATGCATCCATTCCCTTCCAAAATTAGGAATTAATTGTATAAAATATTCAATTTTAAAGTTTCTTTTTTGGAAAATTGAAATGACTCTGAAAGCACACTGTGGGGAGCAGTCTTATCACAGCACATCTCTATTTGAAATGGAACAAGGACGCACACAAACAGAAGGGAAAATGCAAATTGTGTATTTTATACAAATGCTGAATCTCTGTATATGCGTACAAAGTAGTTAATTATGACAATCAGGATGTTTTCACAGTAGCATCTTACAGGTTGCTCTGGCATTTAAGCACACACAAGTGTGCTAAAATGACATCACAAACCATCCCAAAGACTCAAGCACACACAGCAATGAATAATACACACATTTTGTCACACACACGCACTTGTAAAGCCAAGCTGTTAGTTTTTTGTTTCAGCAGTCGTGTGTGATGATTCATTTTAAGTCACATCTGTTGCACCACTGAAAAAGAGCACCCTGGTAAAATATGCCATATCAACTAGAACATGATTTCACTCTTTACAGAATCTGACTAACAGATCAAATGTTTTCTTTGTGGACACTTGCTTGTTTTGAACTTCAGAGTTTGCATTTTGCAGGCCTTATTGTAGAACATAATACTTTCTTTGAACAAGAACAAAATGTATCTTTCACTTTAGTGAAATGATCGCACTTCAACATCTATTACGCTGTTTCAACTCTTGAGTAGATAAAGAATATTAATCAGCACACATTTAGAAACTTCAAGTGTGGGTCGACTCTTGAAGGATCTGAGAGGAGAATATAGAAATGTAAAGCGAGCACAGTTTCCTCTCAAACACATGACCTTTACCGCTAATTTTAACTTTGTGAATCTGGTAAACTATGACAAGCACAGCTACAAAGCTACAAATGTTTCCTGAGGGCAGAGAAAAACCATCCCCACATATTTAAAATACTGTACACTAGATTATCAATATTGCTGTTGCCTCATTTGGTTTTATGACCTGCATGTTGAGACAGAAAACATTTCTGAATGTTAGGTCTTTGGTGTGCCTCAGTGACAGAAGTTCAATTTATTATTATTTAAAGCACATTAAAGGCCCGTCAGAGATTCCCTAAGTGTAAAACCTGCACAAGGAACCATTTTGAAGTCCTGTGTTGTTGCCTCAAGGCTGCCCACTGAGGAGGTGAACGGACAGTCAGAGACAAAGTCATTTTTTTCAGTCATTTCACCAGAATGACTGTGTGAAATCGATTCTTTGTGGCATTGAGATTAAAACATGTGCGAAGGGGCTCATGTCAAAGAGTAGACAGCTTGAGGGGAGGGGATTAGTTTGGGGACATGTGTTTGAAGGCTACTTTAATAAGGCCGGCTTTGACTTGCCTTGTCGAGGGTGCTTGTGATATAAAAGGCCCAAAGAGATGAGAGGAATGGTTTGACAGTCAGAGAGCCGTTAAACGGCCGCTCTTTCCGTGCCCCTTTCACTTTGCTTTGTCTTTGGTATGGTGCGTCTGTGAAATAAAACCCACTCAGTTGAGGTCATGCTAGGACAAAGTTTGATGGGCCTCAATTATTAACAGTGTGTGCAATATGTAATTAGCACTCTTGCAGTTTTACGAAGGTAATGCTCTTGCCCTTTGAGAAACTCCTCCCCGTTTGTCTGTAAGGACCTGTAACAGTGTTTTTCCCAGTGCCTCTAAGACTTTGTTCCCAGTTGATCTCATATTACAGTATTAGATCAACAGCGATGACAGAATGACACTTTGACCCAAAGAAGAGGCTGCGAAAACTGGCTTGTCCCATTTTTGCAGAAAAAAAAACAGAAAACAGCACTTGAAATGCAGAGTGTGTCAGGTTGCAGCGGTGGCATTTGACTAAACACTCCCCCAGCTCTGACAATGTACAAAACTGCAAGCCCACAGCACAGCGAATTAAGCCTCATCCTGGGTGCTCTGTAGCTCTGCCAGGCAGGTTCAAGCCCTGGGTCTCATATTGAGTGAAGTCAAATGAAAGAAATTCACTTACTCATGCTGTTCCACACTCAAATCCATAACTCTCCGAGTTAAATTTGCTGCATTTGCGTATGGTGACCGTTGGGGAGGAAGTATTCATGCTTGGCTGCTTTCCCCAAGTAAAGCCTGAGATGAAACCCTCCAAGAATTGCGTGACAGTGCTCTCTGGAATGATTTTTTTTTTTTTTTTTCAAGACGAGTGTTAGCGGGCTGTGATTTCAACATGGCTGGAGGCTTAGAGGGCATGTTGAAGACACTCACAGTGGATGCCCCTGGCAATCATAAAAACTCATGCAAACTTGAAATCAAACATAGAAGAAATATACATATATAAATATATCTAAGTGAGATGTTTGTGTATGATATTATAATTGTGAAGAAAAGTGTGATATATATAGGCCTAGATTAAATTATATACTGTAAAATGTCATCATCTCTTCAGTTTTATATATTAGTGACCATTTTGTACAGATTTTTCTTTTTTAATTCATTGAGAGAGATAACATTTCACACTGAGATTATTTATTCATATGCAGAACATTTTTATATTTGTTTAAAAATATCTGTATAGATAACAGCTAGCCTCTGTAATATACAGTGAAGTTCATTTTTGAATTCTAGGATTTTCTTTATGAACACTGAGTTTATGTAATTTTGATTTATGAAAAGCTTGTCCCTGAAAATGCTTGTCCAGCTCGTTTGAACCTTTGCCTCCTGATGTGAAGGGTCACATTGAGGTGTAAGAGGCTGGACCAGTGCCTGTGCTTAGGGGCTTATTTTGCTACTATCTTTTGATTTTTTTTTTTTTTTTTTTTGGGGGGGGGGGGGGGGGGGGGTTTTTTCTTTTCTCTGTTGTCCGGTTTTTTTTTTTTTTTTTTTTTTTTAAACCTAAAAAACACCCTCCTCAACCCCAACCCAGAGCTTTCA